>OZ007586.1:79529452-79954452 GCA_963931845.1 Maratus michaelseni | reverse complement strand
GCAATGATATGATAAACTATTTATTACTGTATTTTTTCAGAATAACTACATTACTTCAGGAAGGTGGAACCCCCCTGAACCCTCCGTTGTCGCTTTAATTATATATCCTAAATTTCCAGTAATTGCGCTATTTCATTTCTTCAGTATATGTCTGAATGTATTTACTATTTTAATTTCATTAGAATAACCATCTCTTTGTACAGGAGGTTTTATCCTATCCTTAAAAGAATACTTATTTTTCAACCACTAAATATCATATGTTGCTGAAATTGAATAAAATTCCGTGTATTAAATATGCTTATACAAATGTAAATTTCTCTTATGAGACTTGTATTCCATTTTCACATTCAACGTTTTTATATTTTTCGTTTGGAAAGCCGATTTGGTCACCTTTCTTTAGTAGTTAAAATAAATTCTCATCTATTTCATTAGAAAAAGCATATTAAAAAATTAAATCACCCGAAAATTAGCTATTTTGTTAATAACATTTCGCGACAAAATAATTCACTTGAATTTTCCTTTGTTGATATTCTTTGAAATATAGTTGCTTAGCAACCATTTAATGAAAGAGAGAAAGAAAATACATTGGAATTTTTTGTAAAAAATGAGAAATTAAAATTTTCATATCTTTCAAATTAATGCGTAAAATTTCCCAATAATTTATACAATTACTTTAGAAATTCTAATAAATATATTGGGAAATTTTCAAAGCGATTAAATTAAATTAAGATATTCCTTTCGTAAATTTAATATCCATAATTTAGCATTTACAATTATCCCAATGCGTGATTTTTTTTTCGCGGAATGTTAAAATTAAAAAATCGTCTGACTTCCCATAGAAAAGCATTATGACTTAAAATAAAATGTTCTATATTTTTCGAACGAATGAACCAAAAACTATACAGCTAATTCCGGGTACCTCGCCAATATACCCACCAAAAATCAACCTAATCGGACCCTTTTTGCGGCAGTTATCGCGGAACAGACAGACAGACAGACAAAGAGACTTTTCGGGTCTCAACAGAGAGCCTTCACTGACGTTTCGGCAATTACGTTTACAAAATAACTGAACTGTTATTATGTTATTTATAGGAAAAACATTGCTAAAACAAAACTATGCCAAAATAATCTTGATGATCAAATGCGATCTTGCGACCGCATTTGTCAAGCCCTGCACACTCATTTTTAAACACAAAAACATAAAATTGGCAGGCCTGACTATTGAAGCGATTTGGAATAGAAATGAGTTTCCATTTTTTTTCCAAACAAAAACGAATTAAATAATATGTCATAAAGTAGTCAGTTTGGATTTGAGAAAGCCAAAAACATTTGTTACATATGGAGGAGTGAGCATTTATAACGCTTGTTTGAAATGTAGAAATTTTCACAAACTTTGAGGTGGTTCTCAAATTATCTGCTCAACAAACGCGAAACTTTCTTTTAAACATAAATTGGCAGGCCTGACTATTAAAGCGATTTGAAATCGAATACGTTTTCCATGTTTTGATAAACAAGTTACTTATTGATTTATAAGCGATTTTTGTCATCTGGCGACAGGTTTTTCTTCTTTTACGGTCTGTCGCGTCCGGAAATCGGTTCAAAACGCCGAATTCGATAGTATTTTCTGAAAGACTTTTGCCTTTACCAAAAAAATGGAAAACGCTATTCGATTGCATAGTTTCTGAATAAGAACAAGTGCCAATTTCATGTGTTTCCGAAGAAAAATGAATTCTGAAATGTGTCAGAAAGTAAGTCCTCTGGATTTGAAAACAGCTTTAAACAAAATATACGTCTGACAAAAAATTGATTACTGACACATTTATTTAAATTCTTACATGTAAAATAAATAATGCTTTATTTATAGTAACTAATTATAAATCGCACTGAAATATGTTTTTTTTTGTTTTGTTTTTTATCTTTGAAGTATAATTTAAAAATGTTTCATTTGTGAAAGGAGAATCACGAAATTTACCGAAAAAAAGAGAACCCGTATAATCTCATCATTTCTGAGCTTTAAATTAGTGTAACAAATTTTAATAATAAAGCTATACAATAGTTATTTTTTAGTTAATCTACCGCATAAATATTTAATATTTTCGAAAGAAACGTTAAAACTAACTCAGTAAGAGTTATGTAATAAATAATAGAAAAAAGGTATTGTAGAAAATTTAAATACAACTGTATTTATTCGCTGGATATGTCTATTGTCTATCTATTCATTTTAATGACACTTGCCACTGTATGTTTGTTTTTTCCCGAGAAAGAGTGAATAAATGATAGTTCTAGTATTTTTGTTTAGCAAATAAACGCTTTTTCATTTTACTATTGTAGGCAATTAAAAAATATATCGGGTATTAAACTTCAGAGGTGAGAGGTGAAAAAAAATCTTTATTGATCCCAAATCAATAACGTTTTTTAAAAATCTGTATGATGCCTAGTAAAACAAATAATCAGCATCTATTTACATCATTTCAAAATACCATTTTTTAAACTTTCTTCTCTGCTCTTAAAATGAAATTTGCAGCTTTAGAAGTTGCATACTGATAGCCAAAGGTAAAATTTCACACATTAGGTGGTCTGTCTTATCGCTCAATGAAGATTTTTCCCGTTTGACTTCCCGTTGAGTTCCCGGAAAGAAAGGGAGGTAACTTGTTTGGGGCGGTCATTTTACTGTTTTCGGCTGTTTTAAAAAAGGCAGTACAATTTTTTTAGGATTGTAGCATCGATTAAATTTTTTTTAAATCGAAATAAAAAGCATTTTTGGAAAGCTAAATAATCAGGCTACGATTGTGTCTTTACCAAATTTTAAAATGTCAAACAGATTTTTCGCGATAAGACACTAAACATGAATCTTCAAAATAACGCACTTATATCACATTAAAAAAAAATAATAAAATAAAATTTGAAAGGAGCATGCATAATTTAAATGTACAGGTTTTGAAAGCTACAAAAATTACTAAATTCGAGCAAAATGCGAAAAGATGACACTTCTAAATTTCTCCCTTTGAAATAACATTAGCTGCTCTGTCTGGGAGAGCCAGTGAAGTAGCCCCTTAAAGGTTGATCGGAATCAACCTTCCAAACGAAAAGCCCAATCACGTGATCATTGAGTGGAACAGAGCGAGATATTCAGCCATGGAGATAGAGAGAAGGAGAACAACGATAATGTTTCTACTTATGGGACTAAAAGCGGTACCTAGTATGGCGGCGTTTCCGTTTTTTTGGGCCTTTGGGGAGGCATATTCGCCGTTCCCAACCGGCAGGGAAAAAATACCAAACTGCGCATGCGTCAAAACTTAGAGATTGAAAATCTTAGGCTACAAAACGTGAATAAGGTTGCCAGATTGGCTTTTTTAGCGTATCAGGAGTGACATTTCGATCAACATATATTTTATTATTTTTTCTGTGGACAGATACCATTTATATATAGGTGTCTTTTAATAAGCCAATTAAATTTTTTTCTCTTATTGTTTATTATTTTAAATTATCTGCAAACTAATTATTTTTACGTAATTTAGCGAAATTTGACCACCTTTGTACCCATCTAGAAAGATATTGATTTTAACAGAAGGAATTGCAAATAATACAAAACTTATTTAAAATTGTATTTTTATTTATTTTATAATTTCCTAAGTTTATTATTCTATTTATTTTTTTACCTCTGCTGGGGGAAAGTTGTATGATATTTTAAAAATATTTAGTACTAACGCTTATGAAATTAATTTTTATTCAATAGATGAAGATATAAATTTATGCAAATGAGCTTATCAGTAAATAACTTAAATGTATTGTTTAAACTTTATTGTTATTTAATAATAATAATGTTAGTTTTTTAAATCTTGTATGTTCTAATTGGCAATTGGTATTGCTTTAAATTAACATAAAAAAATAAAAATAAACAATGCATATAATTTAAATGAAATTGAAATAGTTTGTGATTTTTACAAAATTAATAGTTATTTGTTTATTTTTTGCATTCTATCTTTAATATATATATTATTACCTATTAAATACAATTTAGTGAGTATTTTACTATTGTCTTTCGATATAACATGTAGGAAATGATTCTTTTGATTGTCTTATAAACAATTAAAATCTCTAGTTAGATAATTATAAGATCCTTTTAATAATCACTTTCTCTTTTGATCATTGGACACAGATGGTAGCACAAAAGACACTTTATGGATATATATATAATTCCATATTCCATTTTGATCTTATTTAATTCTTAAATGGTAAAATATATTTATTTAAAAATTTTTATTTATACTTTTTAACACTTTCCAACATAGTTGAGAAGTGTTTATGAATTTGGTTTGTCTGTCCGTTAACTCGCGTAAATATAGTACAGTAGGATTGGTAATGTAATTGATATACATTATTGAGGTTTCCCATAGCATGTTTGGTATTGAAAATGAAGCGTGTAGCATTTATAGTTCCTTTACAGGGGCACTCAAAAGTATTCCGTTACATTATGGTCTATGTGGAAAAATAATTCATGTTGTATTTTAATAGTGTTACACTGTTTTAAACATAATGAAATATATATATATTATTGAGGTGCTCTAGAAGAAGGTTACTATAAAATATGTTATGTGTAGCATTCAGAGTACGTTTACAGGGAAGCTCAAAAGTATTTCTTTATTTACCGAGTTAAAGAACTTACAAGTGTATATGCAGCCGAAGTAAGTTTATTTATTTAGATATAGTTTCTGGAGATTGTAAAGTAGATATAGATATTTTACTTAATATCTTCCCAGTTTTGATTATTTTTCTTCTATGATCAACTATAATAGATAATAAATTGTTATATATTTGATAATCTTTATTATCAGAGCCCGATCAAGCTGAAGTTGGGCCCAGGGCCTGTTAAAAAGTTGGACCCCCTCCCCTACTTCCCCATTCCCGGCGACACTTTCAGAAAAAAAAAGTAGGTTTATTTGATAAGTTGACAAAGTTAATAGGGTGAAAGTTTCAAGTTTGCAAAAAAAATTTAACTTACAAGAATAATCAAGAAAATGAATTACCGTCCACTTTCTCAAATAAGCATTTGTATAATTCACAAACATCTATGATCCACAGTTTACGTTGCAGAATAAATGAGGACATCTTTTTCAAAACTCGCCTTATCCAAAATCATAAAAATTGTGTTTTCCCTAACAGTCTAGTAATCATTTTAAACTATAATTCTGGCAATATAAAATCCTCGTTTATATTGAAACCAATAGACACAGTATACCATTCGGGAGTTATCAAGTGTGAGTAAAGTCCATGTTCGGTTCTTGGTCATTCACTTTTTCAAGTAAAAGTGCCTAGGTTAAAAGCTTCGAAAAATTTTATTGAGTCATTCAGAATATTTACTACATTTTACGTTTCATATTTTATAAAACAATATTATTTGAAAAGTATTTGATTAAGGGGGAAAAATCAGCCACATAATTTGTGGGCCCCTGAAATTGGTGGACCCAGGGCCAAGGCTTTGGAAGACCGTGCATTAATCAAGCCCTGTTTATTATTATCAAATATAATATAATAATACAATAATATCTCGATTACTATCAATATAATTTTCAGATAATTAAAATGATAATAACAAATAAAACTTATTACAATTATTAAATTTACAATGGTGTTTTAGGACTTATGAAAGTTTCCTGTGGTATTTTACTTATTTGTGAATCTGATGACTGAAATTTCAAATTGCAATTGATATATTTTAAATCTGTCCCCTGCCTTAGTCATAATCACTACTTTATTAAGATATTTAAATGAAAGAGTTTATTGAATTATTTTACCAATACTGCTAGTATGTTACATTTTATTAACTTATTTATTATCATTATTAACTTATTATTATTAAATGTTATCAAATATTAATAATAAATAAATCAAATATTTTTATTATTTTATCAATGTAAATAGAAAAGAGGTAGAATTTTATCTTTACTGCTAGTATGTTATATTTTATAAATTTTATTTATTATCACTATTAACTTATCATTAAATGTTATCAAATATGAATATTTTTACTATTTTATCAATGTAAATAGAAAAGAGGTAATATTTTATAACCATAATTACAAAAGATATTTCATCTTCATTATTAAAAAAAGATAATATTTATAATAAATTTTATCAATAAATTTATAATATTAAGAGAGATTATAAATTTATTTATCTATTATAGATAAAATTTATTATAAGTATTACCGCTTTTCTATTTACATTGATAATAAAAATATTACTATTTGATAAGACTTAATAATAAGTTAATAATGAAAATAAATAAATATTACAAAATATAACATACTAGCAGTAATGAACAAATAATTCAATGAGCTCTTTCATTTAAATTTAAATATCTTAATAAAGTAGTAATTATGAAACAGGAAGGAGACGGATTTAAAATACATCAATTGCTAATTTAGGTTTCAGTCACCAGATTCACTAAAGAGTAAAATATCACAGAAAAATCTTATAAGTCCTAAAACACCATTGTAAATTTAATAATAATAATTTTTATTTGTTATTAGCAATTTAATTATCTGTAAATTACAATGATAGTACATAACAATATCAACAGTAATAATTTTATAGTAATCGAGATATTATTGTATTATTATATTATATTTGATAATAATAATAAATTATCAAATAAATAACAATTTATTATCTAGTATAGTTAATATTATTATTTATTTGTAAATCAGATTAAAGTTGATCATTGAAGAAAAATAATCAAAACTGAAAAGATATTAACAAAAATATCTATATGCATTTTACAATCTTCAGAAACTATATCAAATTAAATAAACTTACTTCTGCTGCATATCCACTTGTTATGTTCTTTAACTCGATAAATTGTATTAATTTCATCATTTTTGAAAGAAATATACGTGTATTGCTCAGTAAATTCATTATTACGTAAGCTATAAACTGTATCACCGCCTGACTTGCACCTTGCACGTGTTCACACAATAATTGGAAAGCCAAGCCAAAAGTAATCGCCAACTTGATATATGCAGTAACCTCATAAACCCGGTTCTTGCGCACGCGCAATTTGTTATTTTTTCCCTGCCGGTTGGGAATGGCGAATATGCTTTGGGGAGTGTAGCACCCTCTATTTCCGGTTCCGACTGACAACTCTTTACCATGCTTGAAACCAAAATGCAGGAAATGCAGACGACAATTTGTCATGTTTGACAGGTCACATGACCGGCCATTGGGAGCACCAGCGCCACGAACTGGGTACTAATTACCGGTCCATGTTCTGATCTTGAAAGCCTATCTTCACTGTTCTCCTTCTTATTTCGTTATTTCTATCTCCATGTATTCAGCTTTGGACTGTTATTTAAGGGCATACGTCGTATGACTTCTAAATTTTTATTAAGAAACAAATCCGACTGTTTTTTACGCCTCTACTCTGGGTTTGAATATTTTTTTTAGCCTTTTACTGGCTATTTAGGTAAGCAATTACACTATTTACATGTTTACATTATTTACACTTTAATAGGATCCGTAGATACTTAATATTATGTATGACTTTAGAGTTTTTGTATAAATAGTTGCAACTTTCATTTTCCTTCCTTTTTAGCCATGGAAATTTATGCCCTTACTACATTTGACTTTATTTTCTAAAAATGGGGTCACGACATAGCTATGTAATATTCATGAGGAAAAAGAGGGAGGGGGTTTAAATTTTACTCTGATAAAGCGCATAAAATCTCGGAATGGAAGGTCAATTGGTTTACATTAACAAGTAGTAGAAACCGCATGATTCAACTAAGCCTATTGAAATTGTTTGAATAGAAAAAGTTGGGTTCGTACCCATAAACCATTTAAACATGGTACTAAGTTCTATCCCATACTAAACTTTCCTCTGTTATATATATATCTCTTAATTTTACAAAAAAAAAAAAAAAGAAAATGCATTGCAGTAATAGAAATTAGCTGTTTTTGCAGTTACATACATTTTGTCATAACAATTTTCACCTATACGTTTCATTGCATCATGATGGCAACATTTTCTGAAGATATGAAATTAATACTAATCTCTTACAAAATGTTTCCTTATTAGTGTACAAAATGTTTCTTTATTTGTGTAAAAAAGATTTCATTCCCTAAATTCTTTCTTTTGTTATTATGCCAGTACTAGAGTTTACATTCAAAATTTGAGTGTATGATGGAGTCGTATTTTTTTAGGAAAAGTGACGCACTAATATTTTGTATTTCATAATTTTACACACAACTATTTCTTATCAGAAAAATCAAGTGGAGATTTTCACCCTTGTTCGCTGAGACTGTAAAGATGGCCAATTGTCTAGTGCAGGAGAGTGGGGACTATACAATCAATAGTTAAAGCAGGGTTCTGCTTGTTCCCGTGTGACAATTGCTACTGTGATTTATAATTCTTGTGCATTGTGTAAATACTGTTGCCAAAGGAAGTTAGGGGAGACCGGTACACACTGGACCTATGGGCACAGTGGACCACCCCCTAATATTTTATTTATTAAAAAAAAAATTAAGCTTCTCTTCTATTTTAATAGACAACAGCAGTCAGCTGATTATTTCTAGCCTTCAGAAAATGTTTTGTTTAGCCCAGATTGAACTATTTTATCCTGATTGGTTGTTTTGAGCTTCTAAAAGTAAAAATTTTCATCATCATAGTTTTATTTTTTTTAGTAATTAAAGGTTGTGGTTGTAGATAAATAGATAAAACAGCTTTTTTGCAAAGCTAAGATAATTGTTTTTATTTAACTTTAAAGTTAATATGTTTAAAAGAAAGCTATAAATAATATTAATATGATTATTTATTGAACTTCAACATGGGGCACAGGTCTACAATCCACTTTGCTCCTGTAATGCAGATTGTTCAAAAAATGTAATAATGGCTTATTTTCTATAAAGATATATTGTTTTAAAGTAGTTATTTAACTGTAAAATAAAGTAAACAAAAGAAAAATAACAATTTATTTAATATAGTAAGAAATATTTTGTTTTCTATTTATACTGCCTTTGTTAAATATAACTGTAGTCTAATTGGTGATGATTCTATTCAAGTAAGATTCATGAGATGCAAATTGAATGGAAAGCAGTTTATTTTTCCCAAAACTGTAGATGAATCTGTTGATGTCAATGATTTCATAATGTTGTTCCCAGACCCAAAAGTATTTCAGGAAATTTCCAGGCTCAATCTTACTCATACGCATTTTAAAATTTCGGCTAAGATGCTTTACACTCATGCAGAAAAAAAAATTAATCGGTTAAAAAAAAGAAAAAAGTCGCCAAATTTAGGGGATTTTTTCCTTTAATGGCAACCTAGCCATTGTATTATGTTATTAGTTTGGCGCGGTCTTGAAAATCGCGCCAACCAAAAAGTCGCCAAACTTATGTTTACATGTTTGCGTGAGTGTAAAGCATCAGTTCCAAAATTTCATTTGCAAATTTCAATGTGCGCTGATTTTTTTGTACTTAAGTAATAACTTCAACTAAACTGCAGTTGTTCCTGTATTAATCTATTATTTTCAAAATATAATTAATTTTTTTGTTTTTGTTTCAAAATGTTACTTGTAAATTTATATTACTATTGTGATGAGTTGACATGTTTCAACTCCTCCCTTATTTGTGGAAAAAGGATAATCTCTCTGGAATGAAAATAATCTGACAGATTGATCTCTATTGACGAAAATTCTATCAATAGTGTGAATTTCATTTTCACTTTGAGATAAGCCAAGCTGCAATACATGCTTTGTATTGAATGATATGTTATCTGAATGGGTGGATAAGAAATGTGAATGGCATTTTTTTGGATACAATGGATCTAGCCCATATGAGTTGGAAATTCTAACTGGATAAGTATGGGATTAAGATAGCTGTCACTCATAGGAAGGCCAGAGGGCGTTTCTTTCCTTATGGAGAGAAAAATACCTGTTTTGCCGGAGAGGAAGGAATGCGAGGAGATACGAAAGACGGCAGTTGAAGGTGGAAGGAGTTGAATGTTGAATCAGTTGGATTTGGAATACTCGAGAGTGAGGTTCCACTTTGAGCGGACGTCAGAATCGGAATTTGGCTGACCATGTAAATTTACGGCATGGATGCTTATCATAATTTTTCATTTTTACTTTTGTTTTCTTTTTTTAATGTGTTAATTTAAAATAAAAATTTTTTCGTTTAAAACGATAAATGGAATTTATTAATTATATATACAACGTCTCACGCTACCACAGCAATAGTATATATAATTAATTGGTGGCAGCAAATGGGATATGTAATCTAGAATAAATTAGATTACGGATCTATGTTAACCTGATTAAACAGATGAAGAGCCAGTGGAAAACGGATAAGCAGAATTGTGGAGTTTTGAAGTATAATTGGAGTCGTGGTTTTTTCTCGGAGTTCTAGCAAGCAGAGAACTGGTAAAAAAAACTTTATCGACAAAACCTGTGTAGTGTATGAACAGTCAACTATAGATTTGGTGATACGTGTTTGTGCTTCTTAATATATCCAGTGGAATGAAGATATGCGGTGTACCATCTGAGTTGTCTCCATATGGATCGAAGCCAATTTAGTGCCTCATCAGTGTCTTCAATTCTTCAAAAATCTGTGTGTGTCATCTTTAAAAGTGCTTGGAAGCCTGGTATCAGTGTGGAGGAAATATCTGCATCTGGAGGTAAGCTCTTTTATGAAATCTTCTATAGAGGTCTGTTTTAAATTAAATTTTGTGTATAAATTTTAATTTTGGGGAACAAAACTCTATGTGAAATTTAAGAATTCTAGGGAAGCTATTAATTTGCTATTTAAATTTTAGTTAGAATTTTTATGTTTGTTGATTTTTCTGGTATCTGTTTGGTATAATATTGGGTTAAGAAAATTATATACTTATGTATATGTTAAAATTTACTTGGGGTATAGTAAATTGTTATTGATTAATTGAGATTATTAATCAGGGTATTTTAATCATAATTTTGTATAAAACACTTTTGGAAATAAGAGTTTTGTTTATATACATTTTAGTTATTACAGTAATAAAGTTATAGCTTAATTTTGTGGGTATACTGTGGATGATTATGATTAATGTTTCAAAATAAATTGATGTTATACTGTACTGTTGGGTATAAAATTTATTTTGGGGGATATACTCAGTTTGAAAGACGTCACTGTTGCATGAGAATTTGCTATATTAAAATTGTGTCGTTTTTGAATACATTATTATATGTATAGTGAAGAAAATTCTATTTCTGTGTTTATTGTATTATTGTAAATTGAATATATCTGATATTTTGAAAATTATTATATTTTTGGGGAAAATATGGCAGAATATTTAGGAAAATATAATAAAAGTGTCTTGCTGTTATTAGCAGAGGAATTTGAGACCAATGTGTCAAAAACGTGTAAAAATAAAGCTATAATTCAGGCTATCGTAGATGCAGAGGATTATGATGAAAGTTTCGCTAAAATTCGATTGCAATATTTTCTTGAACAGGAGGCGGAGCGGAAAGAGCAGGAAAAACAAATCGAAAAAGATCGTAAAGAAAGAGAGAGGCAAATTGAGTTAGATAGGATTGCGCAAGAGGAAAAAGATAAGCTTAGGAAATTTGAGTTAGATAAACTTGAAAAACAACTTGAGGTAGATAAACTTGAAAAACAACTTGAGGCAGATAAACTCGAAAAACAGCAACAACTTGAATTACAAAAACTTGAAAAAGAACAGCAATTTGAATTAGAAAAATTGCGTATTCAAAATTCTGTGGATGTTGTTAGTGTTTCATCTAATGAATCAAATGTAGATTTTCATAGAACTCCTAAGGTAAATTTAAAGGATTTAGTTCCGCGCTTTGATTCTAAATTAATTGATATAACTCTTTTCTTTATGATTTTTGAAAGGCAAGCCGAGAAAGCTAAAATTTCTCAGGAAGATTTGGTTAGTCAATTAATTCCTTTGTTACCTTCTGATATTGCTGAAATTATTGTAAAACAACCAGCAGACAAATGTGATGATTTTCAACATATAAAGAAAGTTTTGTTAGATAGGTTTAGGCTAAGTACAGGCGCCTTAAAACAAAAATTTGAAACTCATCAAAGAAAATCTGGTGAATTATGGGTGGATCTGATTTATGAGTTAAGGGGTTATCTAGATAATTGGTTAGAGTCATTAGAAGTGAGAGATTTTGAATCCTTAAAAGAACTAATGCTCACGGAACAATTGAAAAAACGTGTCCCTTTTGAGATAAAAGAAAAATTTATTGATGATTGGGAGGAAATAAAGATTGCTTCTAAACTCGCGGAAAAATCAGATAAATTTGAGAGTATAAGAAGAGAATTTAACAGGTCGGATAGAAAACCGTGGGAAAATAAATCTTTTCAGGATAAGCAAAAAGACAGCTTTAATTCTAAAAGTAGAAAGGAAATTAAACCAAAATCGGAATTTGAGAATACGAAAGAGTGTGGGAAATTTGATCAATTTAAGAAGGACAATGCTTTCGAAAAGCAAAGACAAGTCCAATGTTATAATTGTTTGGCAGTGGGCCACATTCGTCCAAATTGTCCGGAATTGTTAAAAAGTAAAACTAATTATGAGGATAAAAGCATAGCTTGGATCATTACTAGTGAAGGGAAAAGTGAAAATAATAGGGAAGGTGTGGAAACCGAATTGCCTATGGTTAATTTATGCGTGAATGGTAAGAAAGTAAAAGCGATTAAGGACACAGGTGCGCAAATTGCGGTTTTTGATGCTAATGACATTCCGTGGAGTGCTAAGAAAGTGGGAAATGTCTTTCTTATACCGGCTCTCGGAAATAGACAAAAGGCGGATTTTGTGTCCGTGCCGATTGCTTTGATAGAAGATGAAAAAGAGCACGTTGAAAAGAATGTGGTGGATGCAGTTGTGAGAAAACTAAATTCTCCTCCACTGATAACACCCGTTGTTTATGACTTATTAAAGTTAGGAAATATGGATAAGAAAAATTCAGTGTGTAAACAGGTGGAAAATCAGAGAGAATTAAATGGGCAGGGAACCCTCAGATTATGTAGCGATCACGAGCAAAGGGTTGTTAGAAAAATGGATGTGAATGAAATCTGTGAAAGGGATAATAAGTCTGTTGATGAGTTGGAGGTATATTCACCAGGAGACGTGAATGATAGGAATTTGGAAAAAGGATCTGAATTGATCGATATAAAAGATAATGCTTCTCAAATGGATATGGTTAAAAGGTCATGTAAGAGAGGTCAACTTCGGGAAAAGAATTCTGAGCATGATGTAAATATACCCAGGTATTTTGTTGGTAGTATGGGATTTATACATGTTAGAAATAGAATTAGAAAGAAATTGAGTTCATCTATGACTGTGGCCAGTAAATTTAACTCTAGGATGAAAGATAATGATGGAGAAAATTGGGGGGCTAAATGCCAAGAAAGTCGATATGGAAATTCGAAGAATTCAAAGTTAAAAAGAATGGAGCATTCTGCTTTTAAAACGGATCATAAAGAAAGATTTATTAAAATCAAACAAGATTTTGAAAAGAAAAATTATGATTATGAAGTTGTAAAGCGAAATTTATTGTCGAAAAGATTTTATGATAGAAGTAATTTAGATATTGGTTTTCGGGAGAATTCTCTAAATTAAGTTTATTCTAAATTTGGGAGTGCTCATTTTTGTAATATCTGTATTGTGTTTATTTATCATTTAATGCTTAATATTTTCGTAATAGTAAAACTTCATTAATTTAATAATTGCATAATTTAGTATGCTTTCTTTTTGTTTGTAGAAGTGTCCAAAAATTAAGCTTTTAAGCATGTGTTTTTCTAAGAAAATTGTGTTAGGCATTGTGTTATATATGGATCTATTCTTTCTTTTTATTATTATTATTTTTTTTTGTTAGAATCATGTAAAGTGTAATCTGTTTTTGGTATTATATGTATGTGAGGTATTTCAAAAATTTTCTTAGGGCATCAATTGTATATATTATTCCTGGAATTATACTTTGGTATTGTAGGTATGGGATTATAGTAAATCTTATTGACAGTGTGGTCTATCAAATACTGAGTATGGGAATGTGTTTGTATTCTATAGGGATTTTTCATGTGTTATTCAAAATTCCTTTGTGCTTTCATGACCTCTTTAGAAATTGATTGAAGGAGCTTATTCTATTAATATATATGCCAAATTTCTTCTAGAAATTTTTTCTTAGGGGGAGGTGTTGTGATGAGTTGACATGTTTCAACTCCTCCCTTATTTGTGGAAAAAGGATAATCTCTCTGGAATGAAAATAATCTGACAGATTGATCTCTATTGACGAAAATTCTATCAATAGTGTGAATTTCATTTTCACTTTGAGATAAGCCAAGCTGCAATACATGCTTTGTATTGAATGATATAAAACTAACAGGCGCCGTCGGCGCCCTCACGGCGCCGAGCGAGCCCACTCCTCATCGTGCCCAAATCCTGAGGGATTTATAACGCAGACCATGGCTTTGTCTCGCCAGGTCGCTACGATCGATTCAGAGGGTTCGCGTTCCAGCGACGCCTCCTCATCTTTTTGCCCCAGAGTCGACGACAGAGGTCGTTACGATTCGGCGGAAGTTCCCACCATCAAAGGATACTTCCCCACGTGACACCTGATGAGCCGTAGAGACTGTCGAACGGCTTCATCGCCGAACACCCATAAGGGAGTCGGGTCATCCACCTGATGTCCGGCATCCCTACGGCCCTTGCTTTCCCGCAGAGTCCGATCGTGAAATGCATAGGAGGGCAAGCCACTGGTCTCTTCTTCCGCGGGCGACACTACGTGTGTCGGAAGGTGCCCCTGGCCGACCCGAGACCACGGGGAAAATCGGTCTCTGTCTCATAGACGAGACTCGGCTCGGTTGCCCTTGGTGGACGGCGCGAGTTTGAACCCGACTAGGCGAGACTAGACGGTAAACCAGCGACTGAATCCCTATCATGGGACTCCCGCCACACCAAGTATGGCTATCACAGAACACAATATCACAAAAACATGCACAAACAAATAAAAATTTAAAAACACAACAAGAAGGAGTAGAGGCCGCTATCGGACTCTGGAGGTCGCGGAAAGCTCCTCCAAACGCGCCAAAGAGACGGGCCCGATCGAGGTTAGTGTTTGGGTGAAAGTCAGAAGACGAGCCACTCGTCCGCCTGCCAGACGTGGAAGTTCCTGGCTGCACAGAAGACGTGCTGGACTAGGTTTCGGCCCATGATTTGATTTCGAGCCCAGACATCGCCGTTTTACCGACGAGCCTCCGGTCCGCACTCCGTGGCCCTATCTCGAGAAAGGTCCCCCCCGCCCAGAAACCTTGCAAGATACTTATCGCAGGCTGAGGCCGTGCTCCCGTGTCGTTGCTCGTTCTGGCCGGGCAATCTCGAACCAGGCTTCGAAGGCGACTCCCAACTGATCCTGCCGCAGAGGACTCGCAAGGCGGCCTACAGGGTCCCACACCTGCTTCGGTCGCGAAGTTCTTCACTAGGAACCATGCGTGTCATGCTCAACAGATCCTGCCTGTGCTCTCGTCTCCTCATAGACAAAGTTTGCAACCGCCCTATCCGATTTTGTCAACCTTTGCCCTCGCGTCACCCCCCGGCAGCTCTATGCTCCGGGCACGAGGGATTGGTCTGCGCGATGTCCTTTCATCACCTCTGTCGTCCCGAGTGTCCCGCGGAACGGGCTCTTTGGCCCCCCGTGAACCTGAGGCCTCTCGGCGACTACGACACGGGTCGTTCTACACATAGGACTCTCAAGAGACGGCATCGGCCTTCCTCTTGGAACACGAAGACCGCACCAATATGGAGGAGGGAGTTACACTCCGACTAGACAGACACCGCATTTAAGCCGTCCCACCACGGCAAGGAATCGGATTCGTCGGCTACTGCTCCCCTCGTGTCGACTTCGGCTTCATGCGTCGGGCACCCGGTCTTCTTCCCGATTGAACGGGCCGATTCGGAGAAACCCGACGAAGCTTCCGCGCAATGCCCGGCTTCCGGTCACCTCCCCTACCGAAAGGGTCGGGTCAGAATCACCGAGAGGGAGCGCGGGACGGTGTATTGAATGATATGTTATCTGAATGGGTGGATAAGAAATGTGAATGGCATTTTTTTGGATACAATGGATCTAGCCCATATGAGTTGGAAATTCTAACTGGATAAGTATGGGATTAAGATAGCTGTCACTCATAGGAAGGCCAGAGGGCGTTTCTTTCCTTATGGAGAGAAAAATACCTGTTTTGCCGGAGAGGAAGGAATGCGAGGAGATACGAAAGACGGCAGTTGAAGGTGGAAGGAGTTGAATGTTGAATCAGTTGGATTTGGAATACTCGAGAGTGAGGTTCCACTTTGAGCGGACGTCAGAATCGGAATTTGGCTGACCATGTAAATTTACGGCATGGATGCTTATCATAATTTTTCATTTTTACTTTTGTTTTCTTTTTTTAATGTGTTAATTTAAAATAAAAAATTTTTCGTTTAAAACGATAAATGGAATTTATTAATTATATATACAACGTCTCACGCTACCACACTATGTTATTTTGCGGGTAAAGGGGAAATAAAAGAGAATTAGATTAATAAAATAATAGATTTATATTGTATTTCAGATGATACCTAATAACGGTCCACTTTACAGGTGCATATAATTTTTTTTTTGAAAAACGTATTGAGAACTATGTTCTGAGAAAATTAGGATGAAAGTATAAAGGTTTAAGGAATATTCAAAAATATTTTCATGCAGATCGGTTTGTCTGTTAGAGAGAAAAAATAATTTAACTGAAAAAGTACAAGTCTCCCCTAATTGTTTTCTGTGGAGTTCAAGTTTACAGTTATGTTACGATATAATAACAAATCGTTCAAATAAAGGAGGCAACTAACAACAACAACAACAACAACAAAAAATAAAATTACAACTTTGATGTAATTTTGCATTTTCAAATATATTAATGACTCTGAATCTTTTGAAAGCACACTTTATAGCATTTCAGTGGAATCATTTCTTATGAAAGAAGTGACTAATCTCTTATTTAAAAAAGGAATCATTTATGTTTGCATTTCTTCAAAATCTCTTTCTTTTGCTGATCAGTGAGATCTCAAGTTACCCTCGCTAATGTTAAACCTATCTGCATAAAATGGACGTCTCTTTTTTTTTTTTTAATTTGACAATTTTTTTAAAAATACAGTCAGGTCATAGTAGTTAGGGTGGGGATCCATATGCTCTGGATACCACTTATTTTGTAAAGTTTTCGGCTAAGCTTCGGCATTAGCCCGCTGTTTCTGATTGGTCGAAAATCATCGTTATTTGGCGGGTTTTTTTTTGGTGAGCTTCGCCTTTGATGCTTGCCAATAGCAACCCCGACTTTTATGGCAGCTCTAGCATTCTGGCCCTTTCAAGTACTTCGACGCACAGACAATAGAATATATCCTATTCTGTGCTTCCATGGACAACTGGACGCTACCAGATCACTTTGCCGCCTGCCGCATAACGAGTGTCGCTGTTTTTTTTTTTTTTTTTTTTTTTTTTTTCAAGGTTTCATTTTTCAGATTTATTTCTTATATTAATTATTTGAATTTAGGGCTATATTTGTTATTTTTTTAAAGCAGATAATTTCTTTTGACCACTGTTTAATATTCTGTAGCTTGCTACTTTTCTCTTCGATTTTATGACTACACGTGTTTTTTATCAGGATATATTTTTGCAATTTATTTATCATTTATGATTACCGGGGAGTTCAGGGGGGCTGAACTAAAAAATATAAGTAATCCTTATTTTTAAAAAAAAACCTTTTTATAGACCCCTAAAACTTACTAAAAAAAAATCACCATTTTACAATTTTTCTAGGTAAGTGAGATCGTTGGTTTTCTGTTATTTTTCATAAAATGCATGTTTTTTAAAACATAATTATGGCAATAATTTACTATTTTATGTTTTAAAGTATATATTTTTGCTTTTGATTCTTGTAATGTAAATTTGCGTGGTTTTCCGAATACTCATGTATGTTTTTTAAAACTTAATTTTGGCATTAATTTACCATTTTATGTTTTAAATTATATAATTTTGCTTTTATTTTGATTTTTGCGATTTAAATTTGCGTGGTTATCGGAATATTCCGCACAAAGCAAGTGAGTTTGATTACTTTGTCAATTTCTGAAAAGTAGATGTAGTGTTAAAAAGAAAACACGGGGGGTTCAGGGGGGCAGAGCCCCCCTGATATCAAATAAACACCTTTTTATCAACTCCATCCCAAACTCCCTTCAACAGCAAGTTGTTTATGTTTCTAGGTACAGAGCCCGATTAAGGTCATCTGGGACCCAAGGCCCAGCAACTTTTTGGGACTCCCTCGAATTAAAATTGCAGCTAGAAAATTTTTGAGGATTATTATTAGATATTATGATATACAGTTGCCAAGTTAAGCAAAATCCTTTTGTTTAGTTTTTGAGAAAATAATTGCAGAAAATTTCATTTTTAAGAAACTTTTTCTAAATTTTATTCATTTGGGGCCCCTCATCAGCAGTGGGCCCAAGGCCGTGGCCTAGTTGGCCTGTGCGTTAATCAGGCCCTGTCTAGGTAAGAGGTATAAGTGAAATCTTTTTATGTTTAAAGCGTTTTTGCTATGTGAAAACAATAACTTTGAAAAATATTTAAAGAATTATTTATGATTTTTTTTTAATATTTATGTTTTGAAGCTACATTTTGGCTGTTTTAATTCTTGCTTTAAATAATAGTATGATTACCGACAGGTAAACAAAAGATTTAAGTAATCCTATTTTTTTTTTCTTTAAACATTTTTATAGCCCCTTAAAACTTATTTAAAAAATCATTTTAATAAATAAATGTAAGCAAGTGAAATCTTATTTTTTCCCCATAAAATCTGTGTATTTAAAAAAATATTTTGATGTTTTAAATTTGTTTTATCTGTATGTCCCCCCCCCTCACCACCCCCCCCTTTTTTTTTTTTTTTTTTTTTTTTAAAGCAAATTTTTAAGTATTTAGCGTTTATCATTAATTCTAAAATCGATTTATCGTTAAAAGAAAAAAACGGGGGGTTCAGGGGGGCAGAGCTCCCCTGAAAACAAATAATCAGCTTTTTATTTACTGTTTATTTTAATATTTTAACCTCAGAATCATTAAGTATTTACTGTAATCGCGGACGTATTTACCGTTTTCTCGATGTCGCCAACTTTATATATACAGAAAAGTATTTTTTATAAATCCAAAATTTAAAAAAAATTTTAAGTTGATAATAAACAAAAAAAAACAAGAAAAAAAAAACAAAGCAGTTAAAATCATGAATAATTTATTACATGTTTTAACAAATATTCATGATTTTAATTGCTTTGCTTTCCTTTTTTTTGTTTATTGTTTATTATCTACTTAAAAATTTTTTTATGTTTAAGCCTAAAAGGCCTAAAAATGACCACTTGGCGACATTTACTATTTGGCGAAAACGGCCTTTTCGCGGTGCAAAAAAAAAAAATCCAAGATGGCGGACAGCAGGCTAATGCCGAAGCTGTTAAAAATTTTCTTTGCCTTATCTAATCGGAGAACTTTTTGCGATAATAAAGGCGAAAAAAAACTTTACAATATTACTGGTGTTCAGAGCATTTAGATCCGCCTTTCCTGGCTATGCCACTGTTTCCGTAATGATGTTTTGGTGATATTTCAAATCTTTCTTGCCAAACTGTTTATTTATATTTTATTTTATCAGCACTATATAATGTTAAAAATTAAATTTTACTGTTTTCTTGAGGTTGAAAATAAAATAGTCTAATTTTTTTTTTCAATTTTTTTTTCATCTATTAAAATCACTTACAAGTATGGAAGCACATTTTCTGATCTTAAACTTAATATGAAAAGAAATGAATAATTTTTTTTTTTTTTTTTTTTTTTTTTTTTTTCACCTAAATAAAAGAAAAGTTGGAGAAAGTAGCAAAAGTATTCACATATATACCACATCACTGACAATTAATTATATGAAATCAGTTATATACTTACTTAACAATATGAATCTCTTATTTCCTTCCTTTGTAATAATTTTATAGCAAGAATTTAAATGTAAACTGAAAACATTTAAAATTAGTTATAATAAATTGCAATTGGAAGTCATAACTTTCTTACTAATATTCTGTACGGAATCTTTTAATATTACTGTTTCATTTGATTTGGCAATGATTGTACCTAATTTTTGTCCATTTCCTTCTATATCAATGTCAGGGTAAGGTTAATGTGGAGGAGGGAAGAATACGTTTGCCTATTGGGTAAAAGGTGAAATAACTATATGAGCATTTTAGTGGTGTAGCTGATATTATAATCTACTTCAAAAATTCATTTATAACCCACTTGCATGTATTAATGATGGTCCAAAAAAGTTGTTTGTTCGCTTCCCTAATTTTTTTTTTTAACATTGTATAACAATTTATATATACTATTTTGTTATTCTACCATTTGTCTCATTTTCATCATATGAATTTGTACCAGTATATATTTAAATTAAAGATAGCATCTCACTTACATTACTTGTCAGAAGTTACTAAATCTATGTTCTCAGCAATATCGCTCAGAGTTATCCCTTTGAGGGAAGTCCTGGTATTTTAATAATTATTAAATACTAGCTGGTCTTCGCCCATCTAGCCAGTCGTTTCCAAGTGGGACCCAGATACATAGTGCAGTGTACTGCCCTGACTTCGCTTGGGGCCCAGAAAGTGCATTTTACATGTGTTGGAGGATCCACAACCATATTCCTGTTAGCCAACTGTGAAAATGGACATCAAAAGAGTGTTGAGGTGATTGCACCACTGTTATGTTGAAATAAGCCAGTTATGAAATAAAACCTTCTTTATAACTAACAAAACTTTATTAATAGATTAGTTAAAAATATATCTTTAAGAACAATTTTGTTACACTTATTAGCAGAAGAACATAAGAAAATATTTAATTATATTGATTGCCTGCAGCCTCATCAGAAACTAATACTCCTTTAAGCATTGGAGTTAACTGCTGGCCAAGCAAGTACACACCACACTACATCTGCTTCATATCCTTTTAAACTAACAAGTGAGATTACAGTCACAGGCAATTGAAAAACATTAGCATAATACAAGAAATAAAAGGTTATGGTTGCAGGTTAACAAATATTCAAAAGTTCAAGATCAGTTTAAGATGTCATCAATAACTTTAGCACATGACACCAACCAACCTACCTCTCAGGGTTGGGTTTTTGACATGACAGTGGTAAAAACCGTGTTTTTACCGGTTTATTCTGTCAAAAACCTATCATTTTCGATTGTCTTCCAATTTATGGTGTAAGTGTAGCATACAATACATTTCTAGATTGATTTTACCTTGTTGTTATTATTATTATTTAGAATTACATTTGTTAAATTTATTTAAAAGAAGATCATTTCCTAATATGGGAAAGATTTAAAAATACAAGATTAAAAGAAAAGAACAATATTTGTCATAATCTTCACTAATATAGATTCTACTAACTGCAATTAACATTAATATTAAATGATAATAAAAGGTTATTATAATTATTAAATAACATTCAATATACAATTTTAATAAAGTACATTAAAATTATTTTAGAGATGCAAAAATGCTGTTACATTGTATGACAATAGATGCTAAGCATAAACTGGCAGTGAATAAATTTGAACAGTCTTCGATATAATATTTTAAAATGCATTCATAAATGCAACTATGGTGATTTTTATTTGCACTTCAATAAGTAGAATCTTAAAGTTTTATTTTCAACAATGTAACAAATTGTACCGAAATTATACACATTGTTTAATCTAATGCTTATAGGTTACATGATTTCTTCCAAAAAATTGAATTTTTTTAGACTTTGACTTTGCTAAATAGCTTAAGATTATTGTAGAGATCTTCTAACAGATGTACACATATTATTCTAATACAATTCTTTTTTGTTTTTCTTGGATGGATAAATATACTTTAGAGTCTTTTTGATACTGAATATTTTATGTAAAACAACTTAATATTAAAGATAGAATGCAAAAAAAAATATGTAAAAACAAACTACTAAAAAATGGGTTTTTGACAGTTTTTGACAAGGAGGTTTTTGACATGACGGTAAAAACCATGGTTAAAACCGTCATGCGTCAAAAAATTGCCAACCCTGCTACCTCTACTGGTAACTGTTGACATGGAAGTTTAAGTTGCTGAAATGAAGTTACTTTCTTCACAACAAAAGCATTCAGGATACATCATTTATAAGAACTATATTAAAACAGTTCTTAAAGAGATAGCAATATATATATAGTATATGTATTTAAACCACATTAATTTTACTTTATGGTTATGATAGATGTTTGTTTACATTTAATTTTATTAACTATGCTTAACTTTAAACCTTTTTCAAAAGTAAAAATGAACTTTAAGATAAATAGTATCCATTTTAAATGTGTATTAAAAGGGTTTAACAAAATAGAGTGGGGGTGAGCGAAAGAGATGGGGGAAAACTTACTGGGAAAATTCAACCAAAGTTAAAACAATAACTGCAAATTCCAACAACATGCAACCAGAAAAATATAAATAAAATTACAAAAATAACTAATAAGAATATAAAAAAAGCACTTAAGTGAAGATTTCGCGAAATAAATATTTCTTTTCATGCGTCCCCTGACAAAGTATTACTGGGACCTACCCATGATTATCTAGGGGTGGGTCTCAAGCAGTACTTTGTATCTAGGCCCTACTTGGAAGCGACCAGTTAGCATATAATAAAAAATCAGCAATAGTTCTCTTTTTCATCTAAACTTCCACAATCGAGTTCACAGCCGATGTTGCCCACAAACTCGCTAACTCTAAAATAGCTGAAATACATGATTCTACTGTTTGTAGATATATGATACTATTGTTTGTAGATTTGTAAAGCGGAGTTTCACATTCTTACTTAAAACTGCTGCTGAGATATAGCAAAATTACCTAAAACTTTCAAAACACAGTGTGACCCCTTGATGGATTATTATCTAAAATTGATGAAATACATATTTAACGATTTTCTAGTACATTTATTATCCTAAATTTCGCGCAACTACTTATTACTGAGATATCGCAAAATAACATAAAAAATTCAACCCCTATTTAACCCCCTTTAGTGGCTGAATTTCTAAAATTGCAGAAATACATGTTTAACTATTTTTTAGTAGATTTGTTATCCTGAATCTTATTTCTAGATTATAACTAACAAGAACGAAAAATTATGCGTCAAGCATAGATTATGTAGCACTTTCCAACGCTTCTAAAATAATTTTACAAATCATTACCGTTTAATAAGCTGAAAGATGACATCTAAGTAAACAATTTGGAAAACGCATAACATATTTAAAAACGTAATTTCAGGAATTTTCAATATATACAATATTCGGAAAAATATCCGAATACTTTTATGTAGCCCTGTATATGATCTATAGATTTGTATATATATACATAGGATGCTAAATTTTAGTTTAGTTAGGAAACGCGTAGCACAGTTTAAATTCTCCTTCTGGAGTTTCTGTCAATAAACGGAAATATGTTCGCGAACTTTTGTGCTGCCCTGTATAGGATCTACAGAATTTATACACACTACGTAATAGACAAAAAGCTAGTTAAGATTAAAATCGCGTTCAGTAACTTAAAATGCACTTCCAGGAATTATTGTTAACAGACAGCAGAGAATTCTTTTGTGTGTCCCTGTAAATGAACGATGACTGCTATACACACACTATTCTGTAGTAAGCCTCTTGTAATGCATCTTAGTAATATATATAAACTTCAATGCGTTTAAAATAGTGGAACATTATTTAATAAGCCGCAGACGATTTTTCTCCATAGACGTAATGTAACGGAATTATTTTGACTGTCCCTTTAAAGTAACTCTAAGTGCTATGCACCTACTATTCCATATTAGGCTTCTTTTAATGCATCTTAGTGATCTATATAAATTTCAATGCGTTTACAATAGTGAAACATTTTTAAAATAAACCGCAAATGATTTTTCCCCAGAGACCGCAATGTAACGGAATTCTTTTGAGTGTCCCTGTAAGAAAACTATAAGTGCTACACACTTCAGTTGAAATAGGGAACGTGCCATAGATAACAACAATAACATATAAAAATTGCAGAGCAATCTGAGCATATTTACGGGAGTTAGAGCACGGACAGACGGCCAGACGGCCATACGGCCAGAGACGGCCATCCGGCCAGACAAACCGAAGTCATAAGCACTTTTCAACTAGGTTGGAAAGTGCTAAAAATGCTGCTAAGATATGGCAAACATTTGAAATGACCTAAAATTTTCGATCCCCATTTGGTCCCCTTAATGGGTGAATTTCTAAAATAGCTGAAATATGTGTTTAATTATTTTTATAGCATATTTGTTATCCTGAATTTCACGCTCTTATCCAAACCTACTGATGAGATATGGTGAAAAGATGAAATAATCGAAAATTATTGACCCCCCCCCCCCATTTAACCCCCTTAGTAGTTGAATTTCTAAAATCGCCTAAAATACATGTTCAACTATTCTTTAGTAGATTTGTTACCTCGAAATTTATGCTCCTAAAACTCTAACTTCTACTGAGATATGGCAAAATAGCGTAAGACATTCGACCCCATTTTAACCCCTTTTTGTGTCTGAATTTCTAATTGAAAATTGCTGAAATACGTGTTTAACTATTTTTTTAGTAGATTTGTTATCCTGAGTTTCATGATTCTACCTATAATTTCTACTGAGATATGGCAAAATGACTTAAAATATTTGACCTCCTATTTAACCCCTTTAGTTGCTGAATTTCTAAAATTGCTGAAATATATGTTTATCTATATTTTTTGTGGATTTGTTATCCCGAATTCCAAGCTCCTAACTAAAAATGCTGCTGAGATATAGCGAACAGGCAAAATGACCTAAAACTTTTGACACCCCATTTAACCCCCTAAATGGATGAATTTCTAAAATCGCTGAAATATGTGTTTAATTATTTGTTTAGTAGATTTGCTATCCTGAATTTCACATTCCTATCTAAAACTGCTGCTGAGATATGGCGAAAACATGAAATGACTGAAAACTTTCGACCCTCATTTAACCCCCTTAGTGGTTGAATTTTTAAAATAGCTGAAATATGTGTTTTTTTTTAACTAACTTTTAGTACATTTGTTATCTTGAATTTCGCGCTTTTAACTAAAACTGTTGTTGAAATATGGCGAAAAGGCAAAATGACCTAAAACTTAAGACCCCCTATTAAACCCCCTTAATGGATGAATTTCTAATATCGCTGAAATATGTGTTTAATTATTTGTTTAGTAGATTTGCTATCCTGAATTTCACGTTCCTATCTAAAACTGCTGCTGAGATATGGCGAAAACATGAAATGACTAAAAACTTTCGACCCTCATTTAACCCCCTTAGTGGTTGAATTTTTAAAATAGCTGAAATATGTGTTTTTTTTAACTAACTTTTAGTACATTTGTTATCTTGAATTTCGCGCTTTTAACTAAAACTGTTGTTGAAATATGGCGAAAAGGCAAAATGACCTGAAACTTAAGACCCCCTATTAAACCCCCTTAGTGGTTGAATTTCTAAAATCGCTGAAATACGTGTTTAATTATTTTTTTAGTAGATTTCTTATCTTGAACTTCACGCTCTTACCTAAAATTGCTGATGAGATACAGTGAAAATGTGAAATAACCGAAGAGTGTCAACCCCCCCCCCCCCATTAAACCCACTTAGTGGTTGAATTTCTAAAATCGCCTGAAATACACGTTTAACTGTTCTTTTGTAGAATTGTTATCCCGAATTTCACGCCCCTACTTAAAACTCCTGCTGAGATATGTAGAAATGACAAAATTATCTAAAACTTCAACCCCCTCCCCCATTTAACCCTCTTAGGATGTGAAATAAAAAAAATCCTTTCTTAGTATCTGCCTACATTGTGTAAAGAACATATCTTCCAAATTTCATTGTTCTAGGACAAACAGTTAAGGCTCGGCGTTGATTATGAGAAAATCAAGCTACTCCTTTAAGTATAGATAGATGGGTTGTTTTGTCTTATGTAAAAGTAATTCATATAAGTAACATATTTCATAAATCTTACTTTTCTTAAAGTGTAACTAATAAATCACAACTTCATATGCGTAGAAATGAAAATTTGGAAAATATCCATTTAGAATTCATAGTGCACCTGGATGAACAGTTATAAAAACTGTTCATCACTAGAAAAATTATTTTTGCAAGTTTGATATAATCTAGAATAAACTATGAAATCAGCGGCTTAGTTTGATACAGAAACACTTGTTACTTGTAATCATTTTTCTAGTTCTAAATAAAATGTTTAAAATGTTCCTTTTGTTTAATGCGATTCAGTTTCCTTCATTTTTTATATACAATATTTCAATATTTACGATAACTGCTTATATTTAGAAAATTTTATGCTGTTAAATTTTAAAGCATAGTACTATTTACTAGTGCTTCTAAATGTTGTATTAAATATTGTTAAATATTATTTTGACGACAGTCTTTCAAATGTTGTATTAAATTTATCATTTAAAAAAAAATTAATTTCTTTACCCAAACAAAATGAGTTTTGATGGTCAAAACATCAAGGCGGTCATAACACCACAACCCTGATCGCCTGCCGTGCTGTTTGCATCAACATTACACTTGGTCCATTATTTTCCAAGAGCTGGTTATTGATTTCAGCACTCAAAAATCCACAGGCACATTCATAATACAGAACAGATCTCACCTCGTCTTTTGACCATAGTTCAAAAACACATTTGTTCTTTATACTTGCCGGGCACAGAATGATTTATTTGCTCCTCTGACTTTTCAGCTGACATTGAGATAGCACCATCTACCCTAGCTAGGTCATACGAGCTCCTATACTACAGGCTGAATCTTAGATTAAAGAACAGACTTCAAAGAACTGTGTTCTTTGGTCTGAGGGTTGAATCATCCCCGCTATTTCATAATCCGCGACCAAAAACCAAGCTAAAACCAGTTAGCTTTCTGCAGTGGTGTACGGTCAGTGACAGTGAGAGGGACAGCAAACCCAATGCTCTGATGGTAAACTAATGCTGAGCTGTGTTTGAACATGACAGTTATTTTGGTTAACAAGATGTTTATGCGTCAGCTCCCCCTGCCTTATACCCTGTTCACATCGGACATTTAAGATATCTTAGACCGCCATTTTTGAGGTGGTACCCTCCCAGAATTGAATACCTGTCCACACCACTATCTAAGATATTCATCTAAGATAACTCACTGAACATCACCCTATCCGAGATCTAAACAAACATGGAAGGTGCGCATGCGCATATGTTAGAGACAACTTCAAGAGCCAATCGGCCTCCAAAGCCAATCAGAGTGAGTGGTACTGGCTGTATCTAGCAATAGAAAGTTCGAACTCACTAAGTGAGTTTCTGGAACTCCCTCAGTGAGTTCGACGGTCTAAGATATCTTAACTATCCGATCTGAACGTAGTATTAGGTTATACGTCCCCAAATAACTGAGATGACTCTTGTATATGTTTGCTCCAAAAAAAGGGAAGGGAAACTTATTTTTCAATTTTACTTCGTAATTCGTTAATACAGTGGAGCCGATGATAAACATAACCCGTCTTACAAAAAAAGGGCTTTATACATATGCAAAAATACACAGATATACAAAAAGAAATCGGTGCCACCAATTGAATCAGTCAAAAGACTGCAGGTATCACAGATTCAAAAATCTGCAGTAATTAGTAAAAATTGTGTTACACACAAATGCTAGATTTTGTAAGAACGTTTTTGTGCTTATTGCATTTCTGAAATCAAAATTTGTGAGTCTGTTATTATTTATTTATTTTATAAGATTTAAAAAATAATGAAAAACTTTTAGTCCTATGTTGTTTTTGCTATACAAAAAAAAAAAAAAAAAAAAAAAAAAAGAATTAATATTTTTTAAATTTGATATTTCACAAAATAATCATAAATCATTAACGTCAGTTTCTTAAGGGTGACATTAAGTGGCATAGGTGCTATTACGAACTTTAAATACAACTATTTCTGAATATTAACTTTCGCCTTATTAAGCAGCAAAATTCTGCAATTAAATAATTCGAAGATTTCTATCCCGAAATAACTGTATTCAAAATCTGTAATCCTTAGCACTTATTCAATAAGGCACATAATCATATTCACCATAGTGTTTGATAATATTTTTTCAGTTCTTTTGGTGGTCATTTGAATGAATATTTCTATTTACAGTGTCTAAAGTAGCGTTTTCTATAAACAACAATTTTTCTGTGCCTTTTAGGTGGCAGCGGGTAAATAAACCTATGTAATTTTTCAGTATGCACGTGAGCTTACCTTCAGGGACACGCTTACAACAAAAAAGTGCATTTTGAAACAAATTGGACTTATGTTGCATTTGAAATGACTAACTAAATTAATTTGCTCTTTTGCCTTATTTGAGAAATTTTAAGGACTTATCAAAATACCAAAACTTACATTTTTTATACACAACTTTAAGAAACAAATGATAAGCTCTACTGTGGAATTTGCGACTTCTGTTTGATTTCAATCTAGGTTTCCATTGCATTCTGTTGCTTTCAACATATTAATCCAAAAATTGAATTTCTAGCCCATTTCCAAATTTTGTTATTAAAATAAACTAAATATGTCTAAAAATTATCCTACTCTAATAATCTTTTTTTAGTTATTGAATTCAGTATTATTTTATTGTATGAGTATTTCTTTAAGGTATTGAATATATAGTAAATATTTAATTACATTTCAAAATTTAAATGCCCTGTAAATATTAAAATGATATTCTAATTATTATTTTTTTTTCTGTACAGTCTAGAATATGAAAGCCTTTGAAACCACACGATTTTGAAGAAAAAACAGAAATTTATTAGTTTAACATTGAAATGTCAACTCGGAAATCATGGCTTCAAATGATCATAAAGAAGGCACGATAAAGAGAAATAACTGCGAAATTATAGAAACTTTAATTAAAATTATTGATTTGATATCATCAGAAGTGAGTGATGATGACGTAAAATGTCTTGACACAAGCGTTTCAAAATCCAACTTGAAAATTAGAACTGTGCCAACAAGTCAACGAAATCAAAGGATGGCAAAAATTTCAGGCAATCATTCTCAAGATTTAGAGAATACAGAAAATGAAGAAAAAAACATAAACATTCGCGATTCACAAAAAGTAACCGAAGATATGAATATAAATGTTAAAGAAAATATTCCTAAAGAGTGTTGCAGCAACAAACAAACAACAGACACTGATGGTAAAGTTTCACTTGACAAAAAGCGGACAATATTGATTCCAGCTTTTAAGAAACGAAAAAGGACAGAAGTGAGTGATGATGACGTAAAATGTCTTGACACAAGCGTTTCAAAATCCAACTTGAAAATAAGAACTGTGCCAACAAGTCAACGAAATCAAAGGATGGCAAAAATTTCAGGCAATCATTCTCAAGATTTAGAGAATACAGAAAATGAAGAAAAAAACATAAACATTCGCGATTCACAAAAAGTAACCGAAGATATGAATATAAATGTTAAAGAAAATATTCCTAAAGAGTGTTGCAGCAACAAACAAACAACAGACACTGATGGTAAAGTTTCACTTGACAAAAAGCGGACAATATTGATTCCAGCTTTTAAGAAACGAAAAAGGATAAATTTCATCATACTTTCATCAGACTCGGAAATCATGGCTTCAAATGATCATAAAGAAGGCACGATAAAGAGAAATAACTGCGAAATTATAGAAACTTTAATTAAAATTATTGATTTGATATCATCAGAAGTGAGTGATGATGACGTAAAATGTCTTGACACAAGCGTTTCAAAATCCAACTTGAAAATAAGAACTGTGCCAACAAGTCAACGACTCAAACCAATCTGCCGTAAAAACTGAAAATTCCATAAAAGCACCTAATATTAATAATCCTACAGATAAAACGAAAATAGAAAATTTTAATTCAGCTGATTTTTCTACAAATGCATCTCTCTTATCATCAAATAATGTTGCATTTAAAACGGATAAAGAAAATTTTTATGCAGTTGATGTTTCTAAGAACTTATCTCTATTGACATTTGAAACAGAAAAAGAAAACTGTGAATCGGGTGATGCTTCTACGAATGTACCTGCTTTAACAATAAATTATGGTACGATTAAAGTGGAAAGAGAAATTTTTGAATTGGACAATGTTTCTTCGAATGCGTCTCCTTTAGCATCAAATGTTTCTCATTCATCATGCTTAACACAATTAGAAATGCAACACGTTCTTAAAAGAATCGATAAAACTTTGAAAGAATCTTCTGGGGACAAAAATGTAGATGAAAAAGACGAAAATAACAAGAACGAAATGGGGAATCTTCAGAATATACTTGGGCCTGAAGAAGCAATTAGAAATTCTACCACAACCCACCTTTCTTTTTATCGTATTCCTTCATATGTGGATCCACAAATTAAAACAAGTTCTGAGTGTCATAATTCAGCATCTGAAATGGAAAATTATGGTTTTTCAAATTTTAGAGATTTAAATTTTAATAAATCAACCAATATTACGTGTTCTGGTGATACTGCATTAAAGTTTCAACCCGGTATTCCAACTAGCTTTCCAGTACCTGATAGCATTTCATTTGTAAATAATTTTTCACCACCAACTTTATTACAAAATGAAGCAACTAACGTGCGTTATAAAAAGTGTTATCTGAACATTTCTACTCAATCTCCTATTTTAAATTCAGCGCTATCACCAGTTTCTTCAGTTTATTCATCTGGAATTTCTCAGAAAATACCAAGTTTAGTGCCCTGTAACTTAAAATCTTTAATAGGAAATGAAAGTATTACAAGAGACAATTTTATACTACTGATATTGGAATGGAATCCTGACTGGCTCACAGATTTGCAAGAAAATAAGGATCTTCCAATAATAGCTCATGATCTACGGAAAATTCTTAATTCTTATGTATGCTATAAAGATTATTATAATATTTTCTTTCCACTTATGATGCTGAAAACATGGCATAGGATCTATGCAACCTCGACTGATTTTAATCAAAACCCACCACTGTTAGGCCATATAATAATAAATTCTCTGAAGAAACTGGAACATTGCACTGAAGTCAAATGTAAAGCTGTGTATAAATCTGGTATGATTTTTCCGGATGATAGTAAAATCATTGTCGTTAATTATGTCTAAGAAACAAGCTATTAAGATTTTCGAATATGTGACTGAATTTAAATCAAGACTAATCAAACCTGTAACTGTATTATGTTGCTTGCAACACGATAAACTGACTCGGTAACCATCGATTTTTTTAACAAAGAAAACAGACACTATCTTGGATTACTATCAAATGATTCATTTAACATTTATGACAGTTTGTAATTCTGAAGACATAAACAAGCATCAATCTTTACATATTCAAGTTTTATGTTTGATCTACTTCAATCTTAAGCAGAATGATGCTTTGTTATTCGTAAAAGATGATATTCCAGTCTTCAAAAAAATATTTTAGATCCAGCTGCAAATGGATTTTTAGGTTTTTCTTCATCTGGACAACATTCTTCTGAAGATGATATTAAAGAGTACGTGCAGAATATATTAAAAAACATTCTATCTCCTAATCCTGCATGCATAATTGCTGTTAGAACAGATATTGAATTTGGTCATTCAAAAGTCGTACCTTTTTTGGTTCAAGCGATGAGAAATGATCGCAATAAAATGAAAATTCTTATCTGTGTTAGGTATCCACAGACATTAGGAAAGATTGCTCATAACCTTAGTTTACTGGAGAATTTGAAATTAGTCATTTATAATAAACGTGCCGATACCAATTCAAAGTTTCATAAGTTTACTTTGAATCAGATTGCTGAAAGGAAAAAAGAAAAGATTAAAGAAGTACAAAGTGATCAGAAAATAAATAATGACATATGATTTTGAAGATCAAGAAAAACATTTTGCTAAGCAGTGATGTTGTTTTATCTTTGATAAAATTTAGTCATGATACATTTTTGGCCGATGCAATAGTGGAAATAAAAAGCATGCATAAAATCTGTTGCATCATTGATGAAGCAAATTGTTGCACTGAGCCTGAAACTCTTATACCAATGTTACTTAAGATCGGCCAACTAATTTTGGTTGGTGATCTTGGTGAAAAAGCTAAAGTACTTTCCAAAACAGCTCGCGAGTACAATTTCAACCAAAGCTTTTTTCAAAAAGCATATGAAATGCATTTATTTAACAAGCCCTAATGGATTTAATCAACAAGTTCTTGTAAGTTTTCTATTATATTTTTAAATTATGTGTTTTTTAAGTAAATATATTTTTATGAATGTAGTTGAACTACATTCATAAAAATATCAGGGGATCTGTTTAGGAAAAAATTGAGTCCTTTAAAGGACTCTTCACAAAATTTTTCATTTTAAAACAGGACCCTTCACAAAATTATTTTCCCTAAAAAAGAAACCTTCACAAAATTATTTTCCCTAAAACAGGGCCTGTCACAAAATTATTTTCCCTAGAAAAGGACTCTTCACAAAATTTTCCCTAAAACAGTGTCCTTCACAAAATTCTTTGTGCTTAGAGATGGGTTTATCACAAAATTTTTCCGTTTTTAAACATAACATTTCACAAATTAATCATTTAAAAGTAAAATCTGATCTGTCACTTTTACATATATAAAGAAAAAATATGTATTTTACATCCATATATCTTCTTAAAAATGTATAAACAAGAACCTGAATATAACGACCATTTCAAATTCACAAAATTATAATTATATTTTTCACAAATCTAAAAAGCTGTTCACAATTTCACAAAAACAGGACCCTGAGAAAAAAGTCTGGACAGACCCCTGAGTTCATATTAGTAGTATAATAAGATAGAATATCTAATGAGCATTAGAATTAAAGAGCATTTTAGATTTTAGTTTCGACAGTAAGACATGTTACAAAAAGTGGAGAGAAAAAAATCAAACATATAAATGATCATAAATTTGTTAGGAAAACATTTATAGTGACAAAGCTTGCGTTATTTTATACTTGGCAAGCAACTAATTGAGAGTTAGAGTAGTAATTTTCCAATCTGAGCAAAAATTGTCGAGGGTGGAACTCGAACCCTAAAACCTTTGGCTTCAGTTGCCAATCCTCTTCCAATTAAGCTATTTGGATGACATCCCAGCCAACTGAGCGAATATTGTGTTGTCTGGGATGTCATCCAGATAGCTCAATTGAAAGAGCATTGGCAATTCAAGCCAAATGTTCTGGGTTTGAGTACCAGCTTGGACACGTTTTTGTTCAGATGGGAAAATTACTAATCTTACGCTGTTTTGTTCTAGAAACTCCAATTTTCTAAATATATGAGTTATTGTTTTTTTAATATATTCATCCTTTTGAGAAGTACACTCCTGTAATCTTCTTTTCCCACCACTAAAAAAATACACCAAAGGTAATGAATACCTAGTAACCCATAAATCTGTAACAAAGAGTTTCCATTCAAGACTGCTGTTTGGACAAGGCTATGGGGAGGGTTAACCCCCTTCAAGAAATTATGTCTAGCGGAGTGTATCAGTCATGACATGTTTGTCATAAAAGAATTTTTCAGAAATTGCACAAATGATAAAATAACTTGTCAGATAAATAGGAACATTAAATAGGAATATATACAATAAATAGGAACATTAGGAATAAAGAGATGAACAGTAGTAGTACAGAAGTTAATAATTATCAATATTATTTGTGAAAGATTATAGCAACATTCTCAGAATGAGGCATTTATCATCACTAACTACATTAGCTACTTTTAAAGACATGTGAGATTAAACCTATATATCAATATCTTCTCAACTGTGCACAGCAAAATTAAGAGAAATTTTTGCTAACTCAAAGAAACTTTTGACCTCCCATAGAAATCTTTGAAATTGAGACTTTGTTTTCATTCCGTAATAATAGTCGAATCGTCTTTAAAAGAGTTACTTTTACTGATAAATCGATAACTTTTAAAAAGTGCTGAAATTTGGAAAGTTAAATAGGCGCTTTATAGGAGACCAATAAATTTCTAAATCACATGATCCTCAAGAAATTTTACTGTTTGGCAGCTTTAAGAGAGCCTATCTATACTAATAAAAGAAAGTTTCGCTCTGTGTGTGTGTGTCTGTCTGTTTGTTGGCGATGGCTAGGAAAATCTAGCCCACCTAGAAGCCTGAAAATTTAAATTTAGGTAGTCCAAACCCTCTCCTGGTGCACCTGAGCCTCAGAATTTTAATATTTTTAAAATTAGAGTAGTTATTAATTAAAAACTGATCAAAGATCACAAATTAAAAATCAATCTTCCGAAAAACCGCTCGCGCTTGCTCAGAAACCATTATCCGTATCTTCGGGAATAGAAGAAAGAAAACACAAGTCATCCCGTTTTTTTAAAAAAGTTTTTCTAAATTCGCCATGGGCGAACGGCTAAAAATACAGAAAAAACGTTTACATATTCTCGAAGAATGCACTTTTACGTCTCGAACGATCTGGTTGATTTGAAAAAATTTCACATTTAACCCTTTAAAAAAATAATCAAGAAGCATCGAATTCATGTTTTTTATTTTCTCCCGTTTTCCGAGCTGTGCATCCACTGGACTACAAGAGATACAGAAAAACGAAGGTCACCAAATTAAAGAGCTGACTTTGCTCTTTCCAAAGCCACCTTTGGTTTTAAAAAATACAAAAGTTAACCCTTCAAAAAAGTATATTTTCTGTATGCCGTTTCGCGATTTTTGTGATTTTGGCAATATTTAAAAAATTGCATCGGTGGTTCAGAGAAAGGTACGAAAAACTAAAAATTCCAGACAATATCTACATTTATTCCTTTTTCGATATCTATTTATTTTTGAAAAATATAAATATTAACTCTTCGAAAAAAATTCGCGCGCAGGACTCACTTTTGGAAATTCAGATTTTCTGCGATATATAAAATGTGGCATCGGCTCTCTAAACTAAGCAAACAACAAACACACCTAAAGAGATCTACATTCTATCGGGTTCAGGCATAAACCTTTAGTTAAAAAAAATTCACGTTAACCCTTTCGAAAACGTTTTTCACCGTAAGTCAATTTTGCTTTTTTAACTATTTCTTCTATCTTTAAAAATTTTAATCGGCATTTATAAACAAGATACGAAAAACTAAAAATACAGCGCCTAATCTACATCCCTTTGCTTTTTACAATCTGGTATCCGTTATGAAAAATTTTAATTTTAACCTTCCGAAAAAAATCATTTTAAAACTCACGCAATTTTCGTTTTTCGGTCCAGGTTTAAAAATCGGCATCGACTCCAGAAATACGAATATGGACAAACAGTAGATTCCAGATCATAGACACGTTCATTTTCTTCAAAACGCACTGTTAGGTTTGAAAAAATATCTACATTAACCCTTTCGAAACCGATCGTTTCCGTAACCCATTTCCGCTATTTTGTCAATGTTTAGCCGTGGTTAAATTTCAATTCTACTAGGAAATTTGGTTGGTCGATATTTGACTGTTGGGTCGATATTTGACGATATTTGTTGGGTTTGTATATTTGACTTGATATCCATACCTTCGACTTGATATCATTCGTACATTCGACTTGATATCTATAGCCTTAAATATTTTAGTTGCAATTTTGACCGCCAGGGTGCGCTTTGCGATCGTGGGTTCTATGAGCCCGATTACGACGTGGTTTGTCTCATTCGACTAGATTTCGATAGCCTTATATATTTCAGTCATATTTGTAAGAACAGATTATTATTATCTCGGGCCCGGGTAACGCCGGACGGGTTAGCTAGTTTAAAATAACCAGCAACTTTGAAAGTTCTACCAAGTCTATCGAAAGACTACAACATTACATTTAAATTTGCAATCTTTTCAACAAATGTCATGCTTTAATTTTCATGCGAAACTGCAAGTTGCTCCAGACGACGTCTATCACTAGCATGCAAAATGCATTTCTGTCGTTATTTAGCGTTTAACATTCCTTAAACTATTAAAAACCTTTCTTCATTCCATAATATATTTTAAGGGTACCCTGTTTTCCGGACAAACCTCTTTTTCTGCTCTCAGACCAGTCTAATATCATGTTTGCTTAGAAATTGGAGTATTTTTCAAATATCTATTTTCAAAACAATTTGAGTGTAATTATATATTTATAACAAAAATAATATCTTTACGGAAGTAAAATTAATGCCACGTTGTCATTAACGCTGCTTATATGTAGCTGTTTCAATGCTAAAAGTAAAGTGGTAATTTTAATATTTATTTAAAATTTTCGATTTTTTTTTATGATAATAAATTTTGCTAATGTTTTTGCTCACTACTATAAATTGTACTAGTATTTTGTATAATTTCATACCTGTGGGAAAAAAAATGTTTTACAATTGTCATAGTTATGGTGTACCTTACAATCAATAAGAACCAAAATCAATTCCGTAACAATATAAAGTGTGTATAAATCTACTTTATATATTTTTTTATACCAGAAACAGGTACTCTCGCCACGCTTTGACTATTGGTAACCCTGACCTGCCGTTTCCAACTTCATCAGGCAGCAACAATTTTTTAACGTGATACTACTACACAAACTGATTTTAAAATATGTAATTAATCTTATTTCAACAATACGAAAAAAAAAAAAAAAAACATCGGCTGTCGCGGCTGCCATGGTTGCTGTTTTGAGGAGTCAAACTGCATAATTTCGCATTTTGCAAAAGGGTTTCGAATTGTGCGAAAATATGTCAGTAATATTTTAGATACAAAACCAAAACAGAAAACAATAATAATTCGTATTGTTAACCCAAAGTGAATTTCTAATTTTTATGCAAATTAGAAATGATTAATTAACATTCATTTGTCATTTTAGATTTAAGTTTTATAAAAGAACGTAAGAATAACAAGTGGGTAAGTGTGATCGATGATCGCATAAAAAGGGTTTTGTTTAATATTCCTTTCAAAACACGTTATCCTTTCTTTAACAAATCCAAATAAATTTAATTAAAAAAAGGCATGTTTTTATTAAGTAAAAATTTACCGGTCTATTTTTCTCGTTTTTTTGAAAATCTGAACTGGTCCGATAGCGAGTGAAACCCGCTATTATACTCTATCATAATAATATCTATCACACGGACTAAACGCGATATTAAAAAAAAATCAATTTCAAAAATTAAACATGTTGTATAGAGACCTTCAAAATGTTAAAATATGCCAATATTTCCATAATCGGGTTTTTATCATGATTCAATACGTTCCTCAAACTTATAAATTTACTATTCTCTATTACTCATATTGATACTCTCTTTGTATTATTCTCAAACATTGAAAAATCTGTTATGATGTCTGATTTTCTTTTTAATTCTCTAATGATGTCATATTAAGCTGCTTTCTGTATTTACACTTGCTCATACTCAGTGTATTATTGAGATATGTTTGAAAATTTCCGTTTTATTACCAATATGCCATCATATTAATCTTTTATTTTTTTCAATTGGTGAAACTTTTTATTTCATTTTCATTTGGAAATCTTTCAATAGAAAATTAATTATTGTAGAAAGAATTTTATTGTGGATTTTTAATTGTTGGCAACTGCTATAATAAAAAATGTTTAAATTTAATAGGAAAAGGCTGTTAGATTTTTGGTTTTTTATCTCTGTATATTAAAATAATACGATTTTTCAAATTTTATGATTTTGAGCTTCATAGCTGGTATTCAGCTATAAGTACACAAAGTTTCAACTCTGTAAGTTAAATAGTTTCTGAGAACCGGCTCTGTGACGGACAGACAACGAAGAGGGAGTAATAAGGGTTTCGTGAGATGAACGAAACCCTAAAAATTGTCGTAATTAGGGATGTGACGAATATTTGGCCACTATTTGGATTTGGTATTCGGCCCTGTTGTTGAAAAGTATCATTGGATAGTAAAAGTGAAGTACATTCTCTATATTTAAATCGAAATAACTTGCCTTCCTGACTTACAGTAAACCAGTTTATATCTAAGAATAAAAGGATAAAATGGAATTTCTTAACTTTTTTGCACTTAAATAAATTTTCGAAATTAAAAAAAATAATCTAAAAAGTGCATTTATCAGTGGTAATGACTAATGATTTCCTATCTATACCAATAAAAGAAAGTTTTGCTCTGTGTGTTTGTTTGTCTGCGATGGCTAGCAAAATCTAGCCCACCTAGAAGTCTGAAAATTTAGGTGTGGATAGTCCAAGGCCTGGCCTGGTGCAACTGAGTCTCACAATTTTAATATTTTAATTATATACGGAAGTATTAAATAAAATCCACAAAGAACTCTCATCAAAAATACGTTTTTTTTTGTTGGTTGGTTGCATAGATTCTTCACACAAGAAATTGAATAAACCAGAGTATCGATGCATAGATAAGAACATATAACAAAATAGTGTTAATATGGATTGCAGTTACCGCCGTACAACCATTCTAATGTAGCGCCACCTGCGTACGGCAAATTATACAGATGCCACCTGTTTGAAACATTTTCCATGCCCGTTTTTCTTCATAATTAACTGGGTTTAAGGTTTTTTTTTTAAACAGGACATATATTATTATGATAGAGATTATTAACACAGAAAACTTTTTTTTTTACAGATTATTTGTTATATTTGCGGGAGAGAGAGGGGTAAGGATGAACAACTTTTTTTATTAAATATCGCATTTATTTTACTGACGCCACCTGGTGGCAGATTTGTCCTTAGATGCCCCCCGCCCCTTAATAATAAATCCAAATTTACTGCTCTGATTTCAACAGAACTAATTACATTTAACAATTTTAACATTTTTAGCTTCACCCGTAGCGTTTAATTGCTGTTTTACATAGAGAATACCGCTATTTTAAAGCTAAGCTAATAATGTTCCGAAATTCTCCAAACCAGTTCCACTTTTATTAAATTTTCATAAAAATCAGCATTCGTAGCTTCAAGGTGTATTTTTAGAAAGCAGTTACCAATATTTCCAAATAATAGTCAAGCCAAATTTCAAATTACGTTCCTAGCTTAACCAAATGAATCAATCTTTAAAGATGTATTGTGGTCCTCATAATTAGTTATTTGCTGAAGGGCCTATTCTACACATATCTTATTAAAATATAATCCTGTTTTATTTTCAAAGTCATTAAACTAAACAAACAATATTTTTTTCAAAAACTTTCATAAAAATATATTTTATTTTAATAAATAAGCTTATTTTAATGAATCCATTTAAATCTTAAGTTAAATAGAATTATGCTTTTAGTCTTTACTTACTCTGTTTAAAATCAATACTTCGTTTTTCCAATCATCTGTTTACAGTAAGTGATTTCATAACTCGCGGCAGTCTGTTCAATCGAATTTGGTTTAGATCGGTGTAGTTAGTTTAAATGCTACGAGATGCTATTGCAATGTGACAGGAGGCAAATTTAAGTGACAATTTTAGGAGCTAACGTCGGAAAAATAAATTTGCATACAGCAAAGTTTCAATTGTACTGGAAACCGATTGAAGGTTGTTTCAGACATGCGTGGTAGATATTTTTGGGAGGACGGCAGAGAATAAATGGTCTCTTACAACAGCTGTTATTATTGAATGTCTTCAAAAAGGTTTTACATGACTCCTATATTTTAATGAAGTTAAAGCAGTTCATTGAACGGTATTTTAATCATCTTGAAATGGTTCTTACATTTAATTAAGGACGTTGTGTTAGAAAAGTGAACATAGTTACAGATGCATTTGAACTATTTCGAAAGACTAACTGATATTTATTTTAAAATTTTCTGAAGGAGCTGGAGAACTGTAAATGAATTGTCAGATTGCTAAAGTTATTCAACTATTGAATATGGAAATCTTTGAGTTAGCATTCAATTGTTTTTCGAGCTCTGGAAGTGCTAAAGGATTTAAACATCAGTTATTAATGTTCATTGCAAAATGTTTACTGTTTTTACATAGTCACATCATGTTGTCAATTATCAGATAAGTTATTTTACTTTTGTTAATGTTAAAAGTCGTAAACATAATATTGAATTTGTGAGTATAATTTATTTTTCTTTAAAGTTTATTTTGTTGATTTATTTGTCGTCTGTTTAAACGTTAAATAAATGTATTTGTATTTTTAAATATGTTATCTTTATTTTAAAAGCCACTACACATATTTTCTTTTTCAGCTTAATTTTGGTTTGATATTCAAACTTTATTTACTTTTTCTTGGGGTTATAAAATCAGTTTAACGCTTTTACTCATACGTAATAACTCTGTTACTTTATTTAAACTCCTTTGCTATTATATTTATAATAGTCAAAATTCTCTACATATAACATTTATAAAACTCTACAGGAGAAGCTAAAAATGTTAAATTTCTTCAATGGAATTTGTTTTATGTAAATCAGAGCAAGACGTTAACCCCCTTCCTCCCCATACCCGCAAATATAATGAATAATTTGTTCAAGAACACCACCTTCACCTACATTTACGCGATCATTAAAAAAAGAATAAAAAATTTCTGATAATTAGAACATAACGAAGACACTTCGCTAAAATAGCTGCCAGATGACACACCTTCCCATCCTCAAATTCAAAACTATATCTTAGTTCTTAATTTATCTTAATTTTTGTTCGTTAGTAAAAATTGGCAATTATTTCCTTTCATTTCCGCAAACTAAATGGAAGGATCAGCCAGAGAAACAGATCTTTTTGTAGTTCAGTTTTTAATGAAAGCAGATCCTTGTCTGAAATAGTATCTTTTTCGGATTTTCAGATGTCAAAAACTGTTTGGCATAACTTGCTTTTGTTTTAGTGTATATTGTATAACAGAAACATTAAAATGTTTAAATATTTTTTATGAAAATTTTATTTCACTAATTTTACCAATTCTTCAAAATAAAACACTATGAGTTGTAAAGCTTCGAAAACTGTTAATGAGTAAAAATACAATCTGTCAAATGATTATACCAAGAAGATTCTTTCTTATACATGAAACTAACTGTTGTTTACTTTTGAATTTCAGAATGGATTTAAAAGATTGCAGCATAAGAGTTAGAATAATGGTAAGTAGATTTTAAAAATTAATAGTATTTTTTAGCCTCCTTCTAGAGGGTGTCTCAAAAACATGGTGACAAAATTTTAGTGGAGATACAGGGCACTGTAACAATTTATTGTATAGGAAACCAGGGTCAAAAATCCATTTATTTAGTCAAAATTACAGTAAGTTTCGCTCCAATCTGAAGTCCCATTTTCGTTCATAATTTTAATAGTAGTGAACCCACTTTAATAAAATCCTTTCAGTATCCCTATAATTCATACAAAGATAAGTCTGTTGTAAATTTTTTAAAAATATCTTCATAACTGTTAAAGTTATGAGCTGAAACGCGACTTCGGATTGGAGTGATACATACGCCCTGTAATTTTGACTAAATACATGGATTCCTGACACTGGTTTCCTATACAATAAACGATTGTTATTGTCCTGTACCTCCCCTAAAAGTTTGTCGCTATATTTTTGAGACACCTTTCATAAGCATAGACGAGGGCATTCAATTGAGGTTGTTCTAAAATCCAAACTGGCTGCTTTCTGAGATATTTTTAAATTCATTTTTGTTTGAAAACGTACAAAATTGGCAGGTGCTCTTAATAAGAAATTATACAATCAAACTTTTTTTTATTTTTGGTAAAGGCACATGATTTTTCAGAAAATGCTGTCAATGTTGGCATTTTGAACTGAAACTTACATTATACACAAGTGGAACAAAATTCTATTCTATTGTAGTAACTCCTCTATACCGACCCGATAAAAGATGGTGAGTGGTAGCGAGATCGGATCGCTGGCACAGAGAATTTCTCGTATAAATTAGAAAATAGAATTTATTGCATACCAATATTAATTCTAATGAAAATATGTACAAGAAAGTTAATTACAGCATTTAATTATTTTTCGTGAGTCAATCGCTTATAAATTAATGATCTCTTGACTCCAAGTGTAACTGAAACAAACAAAAGTCTCCAAACATTACAGTCAGTCGTGACTACAAAATAAAGTTCATTCGGACCAAGGCTCGTCCGTTCCTTCTCTTCGGAAGATCTACTAATACTCGTTAATTCTGAGTCTAAGAACTCTCACTCTCGCACTTGGTGTGCTTTTTCACTTTGCTGGGATTTTCACCGGATACCTGCTGTATCAATTCTCGAGGTCGGGCCTCACTAGCGTTTACACCACGCTGAGTTCGAAACTGACGTTTCCTTTTCCCTTCTCCAGAGAGTCAACACTCTCCTTTTCGATCTCTCCAAAAACTGTCCTCTCTCACTTTTTCATTCTCGCAGGAGAACTTCTTCTGGGGGCGGGGGCTTTGTCGAGGCGGGCCCCTCGAAACTCTCCAGCCTCTTAGCAGCCTTGAGATCCCTCTGTTTCGTTTTCACTAAGTCCGTCATTGGACGTTCTAAGACAAAGGGCAAAGTTTCGGGCGCAAACCTAAAAATCGTGTGCAGAGATCGCTTCTCTCGCAGATGAACTCTTTCCCACGAACTCGGCAAGGATCAAAGCATAAGACCCCTTTTTGGGTAACGCCTTACCACTTCATCACTGTCCGAACTTTCATCTCACAGTACAATAGAATTCGGCGTCTGCTAGTCTTCAAGGCAAAAATAGCGAGGGAAGGTATGCAGTTAAGTGCACTCACAGGAAATGCTAGAATGACACATAGTGCAGCTGGATGTCGAAGCTCAAATTCTTTACAGCACCTCCTCCTCAAACGATTCTTAAGGGTGAAACACTAAGAATCTCTAAGAGTCGGATAAAGAATTGCAAGCTCAAATTACATCAGAGTGGCAAGAAATAAAACATACATGAATAAGATAATACTACCTTCCTTTTTTTTTTTCGCGCTCTGATAAGAAATCATGAACATAGAATGAAATAAAACACAGTGAAATAAAAAATAAAAAATCTTAAAATAATTATATACAAAAGTTTATCAAGAAATCTCCTTAAACTCGACTCAGACAATCAACATGCGGAATGTCTTTGCCTGCGCGATGAGAAATGGCATAATTATAAGGTTGCAGAGCTAAGGACCACCTTAATAATCTGGGATTATTTCCAGAATTTCTTTTTAGAAACACCAAAGGATTGTGATCGGTTTCGATAGAAAAGTTTTGTCCATCAATATAATGCCTTAACTTTTTTATCGCAAAAATAATCCCTGCACACTCTCTTTCAGTGGCGCAGAAACTTTTCTCACTATCAGTAAATTTTCGACTTAAATATATTATGGGGTGCTCTTCCGATCCCTCTCTTTGAGCCAAAACCACGCCAATACCTAAGTCACTAGCATCAGTTTGTACAATGAATTCTTTCTGAAAATTAGGAGCGTAAAGCACCGGTTCTTCAGTAAGCTTCATTTTCAAAGTCTCAAAGGCTTTTCCCATTTCGTCGCTCCATGCAATCTTTTATTTTTTATTTTTCCCTTTAAGCGCCCTCGTTAATGGTTCTACAATCACTGCATAATCTTTTATGTACCGGGAATAATATCCAGCCATTCCCAAACATCTACGAATTTCAGTTTTCGATTTCGGAACCGGTAATTCCTTAATTGCCCTTACTTTCGCCTCAGCTGGCCTCCGTCTGCCCTCACCTACAATATGCCCAAGATATTTTACGGTTTTCTGAGCGAACTTGCATTTCGCCAATTTGATTTTTAGTTTCGCGTCATTCACCCTTTTTAATACTATTTCTAGATGACGCATATTGTCCTCCCAACTATCTGAAAAAATCGCCATATCCTCTAGATACGGTAAACAGAAATTCTTAAGTGCGTTTATTTCCAGCGTTAAGATATCTGCTAACTCCACCCGTTTTCTGTAAGGCTTTACTAAACTCAAGTGAGAAATCTGGGATTTCTGTCGCCTCCCAGGAACATTCACAATATCAATTGTTTCCGTAATTATTGACTCCTTTCTTCCCGGCCGTATCCGACTATATGACATTTTATTTGGCTTTCTGGTAGTTAAAACTAAAACCTCATCTTTCACATTAAGCTTCCGTTTTACCGCCTTTCTGTCAAACCAAAATTTCCTCTTTTCTCGTTTTTCTGACACATTTTCAACGGCTAAAACTCGACCTCTTTTTAACCTGTTCGTGAGATTAAACACACATCCCTTCACGAATTTATTTTCCTCCGTTTCTTTTATCCATTCTCCAAATACTAACGCTTTCAAGAGTTTTCTAACTTTTCGATGCCAACATGCAATACTATCGCTTATCGAATCTCTCATCTCAACACAGAACCGTTTTAGAAATGCGGTCGCTAAATCATTCATCAAACTTCTCCCAAAGTCAAAGTATTTTGACACATTTCCTTTAACTTTCCCTTCCCCTAAGTGTAATGACACTTTTTCTAGGCACGCGCCAAAAATATCCACCTGACAATGCAATGGGACAAGCACCGGCATTCCCCCACTCATGGGATTGTCTCTGGCTTTTGCCACTATTAAAGAATCTCCTGCATTACAATGCGTTTCTTCAATTTCCCCTTTCCCTCTAATCTCTTCGAGAGATGGATACCTGTCATTTTCCATTTTACTAACCCCTCTTTCAATGTTTGCTAAGATCGAAGATTCCTCACATATCGGCAAAGGCGATAATCCCTTATCCACACTGACCAGTTCAATAGGGTTTTCTAGGTTTTCACCCTCTAGTTTTGAATTCAACGCTTCCGCTTCACTGCACTCGCGAAAAATTCCCCCTTCTCTTTCTTTTACTGAATTCAAAGTTTCCGTTTCAACATTCCCGCTAGAAATATCCTCTTCTTTTTCTTCCTCGGAAATCAAAGTTTCCGCTTCAACATTTCCACTAGAAATTTCTTTTTCCCCCTCGGAAATCATAATTTGTTTATTTACCGGATTCGGAGCTGGGCCACCCTTTTCCCTCGTTTGAGCGCGTGTCAAAACTGCATTCATCAATTCGGGTTTTTTCTTCGCCTGTTCTAACAATTTCTGAGTGCGATTACCCAACAAATAGTAGTACATATCTGAATTTCTATTGTTAACTCCTGCCTTGGTTTCAATGACCCCCACACCTTCAATTTCTAACGTGACTTCTGCTATAGGTAAACAATACAATTTCCTGTCCACCGGTGTTTTAATCCAAACATGATCTCCATTCAAATTATCTTGACTGACTAAATCGTATGCAATGATATCAATTTCACTCCCAGTGTCAGTTAAGGCAGTTGTCTGAATTCCATTCACTAATACTTTACTCAAATAAGGGGAGAAGGTTTCTTCAAGTGTCGGTTTACTTATTAAGTGACCGACCCGCGCAACATCTTTCTTTTTAATTTCCGGACAATTTAATTTGTAGTGACCACTTTGCAAACACGCGTAACACTTGACTTCTCGCCTTTTTTCGAACGCCTTTTCCCTTTCTTTATTATCATTTCGATCCCTCCAGTTAAAGTTAGTCTCCGGATTTCTGTTTCCGTTTCGCACATTATCAAAAGTTCTGGGTCTTTCAAATTTCTTCTCTAAAGGAAGTTTCGGATTCCACGTCTTTTTAGAGGGGCGCTTGATTGCCTCGTACGCATCTAAAAGCCTTACTAATTCTTCGGGATCTTTAATCTCCGCCCAGTTATCTATAAAATGTTCGCGCATTTCTGGAGACGCTCTCCGTTTGATTTGGTCCGTGACAAGCAAATTTTTCAAACCCTCAAAATCCGAAACTTGTAAGCATGACAGCCAACCTTCTAAAAAACTATTAAGTTCGAAAATCAGATCCTTCCAAACTGAATTAGGATTTCGTGGATGTTGACTAAATTTTTGTCGGTATGTCTCTGCATTCAAACGATAGCGTTCTAACAGTTTTTCTTTCACATATTGAAAATCATCAATTTTGTCTTCGGGTTCTCTTAAAATTAACTCGGCCATTCCCACAGGTAATAATGATAGTAAATTCGTCACCAACTCATCCGAATTTAGATTACATTTTTTTGCCTGTCTCTCGAATAAATTCAAAAACAACGAAATATCCGAATTCTTTTCATCAAAGCGATGCATAATTGTTTTTAGGGGTAAATTACTCGTTCTAACTGAGATGCTACTAGATGCGGTACTCCGGTCATCTGTCTCTTGTGTTGCTTTTAATCTAGCCAACTCATGTTCCCGCTCCACTTTATTTTCCCTATCTTTTTCTATAAGTTTAATTTGTGCTAAAGCTAGCTCTTTCTCAAAACCCTCTGACGACTCTATTTTTTTTATAATTTTCGGTACAGTATCATTTTCCTCTAAAATGACCTCAAATTCGTAAGCTAACGTTTGCAAATCAGCTTTCCTAAAATATTTAAGCTCCGACATTTTTAAAGTATAAAATTAGAAATTATCTTTCCCACAAATATGAAACAATACAATAAGATTAAATCAAATCCTACCAAGTGCGTCAAAATATTACCAAAATATACGCTCATAAAAAGTACGCATAACAATAATATATAAGAAATATGCAACATATAAAATTAAGCAACCCTATCCTATCGTCCACATTCACCTTGGTATTTGGTTATAAAATACATATGGGATAAATTCTACACAAAACAAAAATTTCAAATTCAAAAAGCACAGTAAAAATATTTTAAATTGCAAAAGTCTCATTCAATTCCTTTTTTTTTTTTTTTAAATCAATGGTGGTCTTAATCTCTGCATCCACTCTTAAAAAATTTAGAATAATTCACAAAAAACATATAAAATCAACTCTGTTATCGTAAAATATGAAATGCGTTCGATACTTTTTTTTTTTTTCAATGAACTCTCATTTATAGATTCAGCTAAAATTTTGTAACACTGCACAACTCTCAGTTTGCATTAAATTAATTCAACAATAATTTAATTTTAACTACAAAATTTGTCTATTAAATAAGTTACAGTAATCTCGGAAGTATCTCATAATGCTTTTTTTTTCTACCGGAAAAATTTCTCAAAATATTTACTCTCACAAAAATAAACATACAACTTTTTTTTTTGAAGCCTACAACACCTATACAAACACTAATAACAATTAAAGCCACTCTGAGTATAAAAAGAGCTTACCTCCATTACTAAGAGTCTTTCAGGGCGTCAGAAGCACAGACTTCAGAGATTCTCAGGAGCACAGACGGGGTTCTCTGTCTCACTTTTCGGATGGGGGTACACCCTCCAGAATTCTTGGTAGATTACTCTTTCTGATGCTGTGTTGATCCACAGGGGCGTCTGAGGAGACTCAGGTCACAAGTCACAAGGAGACTCTTTCTTGGAGCACTTTGATGATTTAAATTTCAGAGTCCACTCTTTGTCTTTAGAGAATGTCATTAATTTTTGCTAATTAATCCATCACCGCTGCCACCAGTTGTAGTAACTCCTCTATACCGACCCGATAAAAGATGGTGAGTGGTAGCGAGATCGGATCGCTGGCACAGAGAATTTCTCGTATAAATTAGAAAATAGAATTTATTGCATACCAATATTAATTCTAATGAAAATATGTACAAGAAAGTTAATTACAGCATTTAATTATTTTTCGTGAGTCAATCGCTTATAAATTAATGATCTCTTGACTCCAAGTGTAACTGAAACAAACAAAAGTCTCCAAACATTACAGTCAGTCGTGACTACAAAATAAAGTTCATTCGGACCAAGGCTCGTCCGTTCCTTCTCTTCGGAAGATCTACTAATACTCGTTAATTCTGAGTCTAAGAACTCTCACTCTCGCACTTGGTGTGCTTTTTCACTTTGCTGGGATTTTCACCGGATACCTGCTGTATCAATTCTCGAGGTCGGGCCTCACTAGCGTTTACACCACGCTGAGTTCGAAACTGACGTTTCCTTTTCCCTTCTCCAGAGAGTCAACACTCTCCTTTTCGATCTCTCCAAAAACTGTCCTCTCTCACTTTTTCATTCTCGCAGGAGAACTTCTTCTGGGGGCGGGGGCTTTGTCGAGGCGGGCCCCTCGAAACTCTCCAGCCTCTTAGCAGCCTTGAGATCCCTCTGTTTCGTTTTCACTAAGTCCGTCATTGGACGTTCTAAGACAAAGGGCAAAGTTTCGGGCGCAAACCTAAAAATCGTGTGCAGAGATCGCTTCTCTCGCAGATGAACTCTTTCCCACGAACTCGGCAAGGATCAAAGCATAAGACCCCTTTTTGGGTAACGCCTTACCACTTCATCACTGTCCGAACTTTCATCTCACAGTACAATAGAATTCGGCGTCTGCTAGTCTTCAAGGCAAAAATAGCGAGGGAAGGTATGCAGTTAAGTGCACTCACAGGAAATGCTAGAATGACACATAGTGCAGCTGGATGTCGAAGCTCAAATTCTTTACACTATAAAAACTTACTATTTATTTATTATTTTGTAATGTTTTAAAATGTGTAATTTGTAAACAAACAAGATCACCAGAAAGGAAAACTTTAGCAAAAAGCTTCAAAAAATTTTTTGTTTATAAATGCTTGGTTCAAATTTGATTAATTGGATTTCTACTTTCGTTACAAAATGTTATTTTTCACAAAAATAACTTTTACTTTTCACAAAATGGGCTCCAAGAAAAAAAACCTGCATCGACCCCTGGTTATTTTGGAGGTAAAGAAATAAAGAAGAATTATATTAATGAAAGATAGATTTATATTATATTTCAGATAATACAGCCTGGTCCACTTTACGGGTGCATAAAAATATTTTATTTTGAAAAATGTATTCAAAACTATGTTCTGGGAAAATTCAGAGAAATGTAAAAGGTTTAAAGAATATTCATAAATATTTCCAGTCAGATCAATCTGCCCGTTAAAGAGAGAAAAAAAATTAACTGAAAAAGTGGTTCACTGTGCACCAGTCTCCCCTATATAACGGCTGAACCGATTATCTTACAATTTCACTATGACTTTTTTAATTCATATTACGAAGGTGGGCTGATAAGTTCTCAGCCTGACACAGAGATGGAACAAGTATGACCAAATGAGAATGATGTTTGTAAAGTATGATCCTTTAGATGAAAAGCTGTCGAGTATCAGATGCATGAGTTTATTGGTTATTGCTTGGTAATTTAGTGAACAAGTTTTGACATTTTCTAAAAATGGAAAAATTAAAGTTTAAGCTGTCATAAAATACTTTTTTTTTTAAGTTTTAACCCCCACAGACATACAAAAAGAGTTATATTCCCCCTTAAAGGATTCTTGTCCTTCATATTCAACAATAAAAAAGTGGGCTGTTGAATTCAAACAGGGTAGGAAATCAAATAGGAGAAAGGTATTCACGACAATGAACGCTCAGGATGTCCAAAAACTGCTACGTTGAAAAATAAAATGAAATATTGTCAAAAATCTTGTATTTCTTTGTCAGGTCGAGAACTTTTCGAATCATCCTCGTACAGGATTGCACTAAAGAATTCACACACAAGAGTGTCTTAAATGAGTTGCAAGGGGACTGACTACATTGAAAAATATGAAATTTTGTCAAAAATCTTGTGCTCTCACTTTCAGGCCGAGAACTTATTAGCCCAGGCAAATTTTTCTAAATTGAAGCAAATATAAAAACAAGTAATTTACTTTGTTCTTTAGACTTATAACACAGGACTATTCTTATCTGCCATATCATTTTATTTTATTTTTGTATTACTAATAACTAAATAATTGTATGGAGTAGGATGATCATTTTCTCGGGGAATCTAGGTATAGGCATTTTTAATGTAATAGAACATATAAGATTTTAAAATTGTTTTAAATAAACATTCTATTTTTTCTGTTTCTTGCAGGTAAACCTGCAGCCTGGGATGATGAAGCTGATCCAGATTGGGCACCTACTTTGGCATTTGGTCATGCCAAAGTAAAATTAAATAGCCATTCTGCAGCTGAGAGACATAAAAGGTATGTATATCAAAGAGTACAAATAATAATTATAATACTGTGAACTCTCTTTAATTCAAAAACCAGAGGACACCAATAACATTTCAATTAATCAAAATGTTTTTTTAACTGAATTATTAATATTTTTTAATAAATTCCAGTTTTCATAAAAATATAATTATGTGAATTTTTCAAAATGACAGTAAACTAATTTTAAATGAAAAGAATAAAATATACTTAAGAAAGAAAATTTTAGTTTGATCAAAATTGTGAATGATAAAAAAAAGCCCCGCTTGAAAGTGCTAATTATATATGCACAATCCTTACCTGTTCTTACATATATTTTGCTAGTTATAAGGACACAGGTAACAATGAATAGGCAATCTCATATTATTGAGAGTGAGGTAAAAGCTTTCTACAAACCTAATAAAGACTTGTTTTCCCTCCAAATATTGTTAAATCCTCCAAAAGGTAGATAAACTATATTTTTTCTGTTTGGTATCATCAAGTGCAGAATTTTTTAGACTCTGTAAAATTTTACATAAATACAATCAATGCATCAGACATAAACTTATATTCGAATTTGATAGACCTACTGTACTAAAAACTTTTTATGAATATTATATTTAAAAATTGTTTACATTTATTTATTTGTCGGTTTTCAGATCACTGAAAAGAACAGCTACTAAAGAACCGAAGGCAGATGATGATACAGATCCTGTAGCCGTGTCAAATTTGGCTAATGAAGATGTAGCGTATAATTCTTCACAGTCCTGTGTCTCAGTACAAACCGAGTTAACAACTAAAGACATTGTGGATTTGAAAGAAGAATTGAATTTGGCAAGAAGTAAACTGTATGCAGCAGAAGAAAAAGTCTCGTTCATTACAATGAAAGAGAATTCTTTTAAAGATAAAAATGAAAAAGTAAAATTTTTTACTGGACTGCCTAATTTTTCTGTGTTAATGGTAGTTTTCCATTTTATATTGAATGAGATTTCTGTAACTGAAAGAAATGTATTGTCCCCATTTCAAGAATTTATGATCTTTTTTATGCGATTGAGGTTAAATCTTCTTGAACAAGATTTGGCATACCGCTTTAATATATCTCAATCTACTGCATCAAGAATTTTTGCAAAATGGTTAGATGCAGCTTATATTTGCATGAAAAATACAATCATTTGGCCCGAAAGGGAAAACCTAATTAAAACAATGCCACTTAGTTTTAAGAAACATTTTGGAACTAGTGTTGCGGTAATTTTAGATTGCTTTGAAGTATTCATAGACAAACCCACTTCATTAATAACTAGGGCTGCCACATGGTCAAACTATAAACATCATAACACAATAAAATTTTTAATTGGGATTACTCCACAAGGAGTTATATCTTTTATTTCTGATGCATGTGGCGGTAGAGTTAGTGATAATAGGCAATGGTTGAAAAGTGTGGACTTTTAGATAAGTTATTACCAGGGGTTAAAAAGTTATGGCAGACCGAGGTTTTAATATCAGTGAAAGCGTAGGATTTTATTGTGCTGAATTAATTATACCTGCTTTCACGAGGTAAAACACAGCTGTCTCCACTTGACATACGCAAGACAAGAAAAATTGCTAATTTACGAATTCATGTTGAACGGGTAATTGGCAATATAAGACAAAAATATAATATACTGAGAGATCAGATTCCAGTTGAGTTATTAACAAAAAAAGTAGATGATGAAGTGCCCCCAACTGACAAAATTGCATATGTTTGTTGTGCATTTAACAAACTGATCACCTTCAGTTGTAAATTTACAATAAAAATATGCAGATTTATTTTTTAAATTCAATAGTTAAGATATAAACTTATTGTATCCCTAAAATAATAGAGATCCAACCAAGGTTGATAAATCTTTTTTTTATCATCAAAAAATTGGATTTTTAATTTAAAAGAAAAATAATTAAAATACAGTAGATCTTTATAACTCAATTCTTTATGTAACGCACAACTTCTCACATGTAAAAAATGAATTTCCAGTTAAGAAACACCTGAACTCCCACATTATAAATAGTTGCTATTCTCTAGAGCAGCGGTTCCCAACCTGGGGTACGTGGCGGGCCTGCGGGGGTACGTAAAAATAACATCTCGGTAATGGCGGAAATCACAAAAATGGCTTAGCTGAAAACACATAAAGAAAGTTGATAGTTTTTTATTACACAGTCTCATGTGTTACTCCAGTATGTTACACTCAAAATGAGGGCAAAGGCCCACTAGACCTAATAGTTCATTGATAATTCAATGTAATTAGCTCGGCCCCAATCTTCGAGAAAACTTCTATTGATTATTATACAATGTTCATTTCTCACCTGTTTTTTCTTATTGTTCCTTTTTAATAATAATTGCAAAATTCCTAAATTACGCCAAAGTAGTTGATTTTTAATGTTTTATTTTAAAACGTGTTGAAAAGCATGTCCTTATGTTCGTTTTCAAATAGGCAGAGTTGTATCATTAATTGGAAAGCTTCCTTTCTTTTAATGAGTATTTAACTTGAAGTGTTTACTTATTATTTGAACGATTTGGTTTTATGTTTAAAATGAATAACTCGTTGAAATCTGGAATTTTTAAGAGTACTGCAACTGCGACTGAAATTCAACCTGATGACTCGTGAATTAAAAGTTCCTAGAAACAATCTGGTTATTTAGAATTGTAAGAGAACCTGAGTTTAGCTGTTAATAGGCTTGTTCTGATAACTGATAAACCTAATACTTTAAATAAAACTGAAAACAATAGTACTCCCTTAATGAATAGAAAATATTATATAATGATTAATTCTTGAAATATGGATTTTCATTCACGGGTGTTGAATATTTTACTCATACGTGGGAGAAGAGAGGGGGGTGGTGGGTGTTAAAGATAAGTAGGGGGTACTCCGAAATGAAAAGCCTAAGCAAGGGGTACATGAAAGAAAAAAGGTTGGGAAGCGCTGCTCTAGAGGACTAAATTTGATACATTAGTTCAACTTTATCTCCTTAATTTAGAGCGTATTACTGAAAAAATTGCTATGATTTGATACAGGTATGTTTGGACAATGTTTATAAAGTAAATTTAACAATGTGTGGAATGATCTATATTATGCAAAAAATTATAATCTGCACAACTCCTGGTAATAAAGAATGCAATATAAAGATACTTTAATGTATTTTCAGAGTTGCCAAGTCTCCGGCTTTTTGAACACCAGTAATTTTTTTGAGAAAATGTTGTTCTTTTATACAATATGTTCTTTTATATTTTTGTTGTGTTTGTTTTCTCCTGTAACAATCTTCATTGTCTTAATATTTTATAACTAGTAAATCTGCAGATCAGGTGCCTCAATGTCAGCTCTGAAAGTCATTGTTTTTTAATCTCACTTTTCATATTATTTAACATCCTACAATTTGCAATTTAATGGTTTTATATTGTATACATATTTATGGGCATATAAAATACTTCGTTGGTTTCAAAAATTAGAAGCGTTACATTAAACACCGTTCATGAATGATATTCTGAAATTCTTATTCTTGTAATCTTTTAGATAAAAAAATTCAATTCTTCAGGGGAGAAGAGCCCGCCGGAACCCCCCCTGTAATCTTATTAAATTTATATCCGTGATTTCTATTGATTATGTGAATGATTCTAGTATATCTTAGATTTCGTTCTACACAGTGGTTTTATTACGATAAGCAATAATTTCATGTTATCCTAATATTAAAATAGCAATATTTACTTACCTGCCAACTACGACACACATGCATCTGATGGATAAGTTAAATAATATCTCATGTACAAAAGCAACTTATAAAATGTAAACTGAATCTACTATTTTCACTTATATCTATTTTAGAAATCTAACGTTATTACAATTTTTGTTTTTAAAAAAACAGTTTTGATGGTCATTATATAATACTTATTTTATGTAAGTACATCTGAAAATCTAGCATTCATAATTTTACGTCTCCACAGTGATCCTTCACTGACGTTTCGGCTATTACCTCTTTATAATTTAGTTTTTGTATTCATGTTGCAGTTGTGCCTGTAATTGTATCACATTTTGTTATTACATCTTTTGTATAAATTTTCAATATTTTGTTCTTTTATAGCTTTATATATGAATTTTTAAATGTTATATTGTATTCTTTTAATAAAGAAAGGAAACTTTAATATTTTTAAATGTCTCTATGATACAGAAATTAAATTTTTTACACTCTGTAATAATTCCAAAAGAACAATGCAGAATAAATTTCATAACACTTTTTTTATTGATTACTCAAAGACTTGCATCTGTGTGAAGAAATATGAATTTAAAAATTTACGATAAAATTCCGAAAATAATTGCCTACCCCCTGCCTTGAAAACAAGAAATAGTGGCAAAAGTGGAGAGGCGGCTTATAAATGGAATTTTCTTGTAAATTTTCGCAATACTTTTTCTAGCACCATAGCAAGAGAAAGGGGAATGTGTTGTTATGTGTCACAAATCGCTTATAAATCTAAGTAATTTATTTTTTACTTTTTTTGACACATTTTTAAACATAAACGCATAAAATTGCCAGGTCTGACTATTACAGCGATTCGGAATCAAATGGTATTTTTCATGTTTCGATAAATTACTTATCGATTTATAAGTGATTTTTGTCTTGTGGCAACAAATGTTTCTCTTTCCCCGTACTTACATCTGGAAATTCAGTTCAAAACTCCAACTTTGAAAACCTTTTCTGAAAAATCTTTTTGTTTTTAAATAAGAACACCTGCCAATTTCATGTGTTTCCAAACAAAAATGAATCAGAAATTAGCTTCTTTGAATTTGAGAACAGCCTTTAAATACTGTGATGATTGTAAAGCTTGCCTCATTCTTTTCTCCTCTTTAAGGGAAGACAAACTATTCAAATTATATTCCTTTACATATAAAAAAGAATTTGTTAATATTAAGGAGTGTGTGTGGGGGGGGGGGATGAATTATTGAGTTGAAAACATAATAAGTTATTAATTTTTCTTTTAAGTACAGGGAGGTCGAAATGGAACATCATCAAAGATCATGATCAGCTTTTGATGGAATTATGGATGGTAATATTTTGTTATGCAGAAAGAAGCCATACACAGATTTTTTATTATTATTTTTGCTATATTAAATATTTCTAGCATTAAGATGAATTAAAAACATTAATAAGTGTTGACATATAAATGGATTAGTGTCAAATCAGTTACCGTACAAAAATACTAAAAATAGTCACCTTTAATTTTTTTTTAAGTTTCAAAAATCAACTTATTTTGAAGTGACTTATGTCCCTAAATTTCAGAAAATAATACTTAAATTAAATTGAAATGAGAGACATTTATAATCACAAATTTTGACCACATAGAAATTTAAACTTTTTCTAATAATAACAATATATATTTATGTAAATTATTGAATTTTAAGAAAGTTATATCTCTCTTTCTTAGTTGAAAGAAAAATAACAGAGTTGTGAAAAAATGATATTAATATTAAAATACATTTAAAAAAATGTGCGGTAACGGACTTGACATTTGGTAACGGATTTGACACTAATCCATTTATACTGATTTATGTCTTAACAATTTTTATTGATTTTTTAAAATATTTAATGCTAGAAATATTTAATACAGTCTTTATATAATGCATAGCTCAAATTAAACATTAAAAATTAATGCATGTTTGAATTTTCTTTTTCCTCTGGGACAGCATATGTGAATTTTGAAAATGGCCCATAATTTAATGCTGAAGAATGATTTAGTTGTAATATACAAGATTAGAAAATGGAAACATATATTACACAGTGAATAATACTGCTCAAGCATCGATGGTTTGGAAGAGATTTATCTTTACTGCAAATAAAATAAAAATCTGAGGTTTACAAAGGCAAAGTTGATGATTTCAGACATTCTAAAAAAATAAATAAAATGAGTTTACTGTATTTTTTTTTATGCTGCATATAGATGGGAATGCTCGGAAAAAAACCAGAAACTTTGGGGAAAAAACTGGTTTTTTTCCCGAAGGTTTTTTTTCAATTTTTCCGAATTGGAAAAATTGTTATTAATGTTGTTATATTAATGTTGTTTTATTTAAAATTATAAAATTAATTTGCATAAAATTCCATTTAATAAAACAGGCCCTTCACAAAATTCCTTTTACTAAAAGAGGCCCTTTTACAAAGTTTTATTCCATAATAAATTACTATTTATTAATTATTTTCAGATGTTTTAAAATGTGTAATTTGTAAACAAAGAAGTTCATCAGAGAGGAAAACTTCAGCAAAAAGTTTTTGTTTATAAATGCTTAGCTCAAATTTGAGTAAATGGATTTCAACTTTCCTTACAAAAATATAATAAATTTCACAAAATGGGTCCCAAGAAAAAAAACCTGCATCGATCAAGAAGTATACATATATGTATATACCACTGGCACCCGGCTGACATAAAAGGGAACAGATGCTTTACACTCACGCAGCAATGTTGGGCGACTTTTTGGTTGGCACGATTTTCAAGCCCGCGCCAAACCAAGTACTTAAAATAATAGCTAGATTGCCATTAAAGGAAAAAATCCCCTAAATTTGGTGACTTTTTTCCTTTTTATAACCGATTAAAAAACAAAAAACTGTGCATGAGTGTATGACATCATAGCTGTGTTTAGTTTATGACTCATGAGTTTGGTAATCAACAATGTTTAAGTTGACATTTTAGGTGACTGACATTTATTGAACCATTACCAATGAAAAGTTAACTGGTTTATCAAAAGTTTATGTTACTATCAGGACTAGAAATTGAAACATATTTTTTACTACTTTATAAATATACTAGCAAGCTACGCCCGCTACGCTGGTCAATTTCTCTTAACGAACCTTTAATCAAACAAAATATTGACATTTCATAATTCACTTTTATATTTTAACAGAATAATAAGGATACTATAATTTGTGACTCGTGCTATAGTCAATATACACGTCAGGACACGTCGCCCTTATCATTATCTTTTTACGCGTGAAGGTTTCGCTATGGTACTCTATTGTGAAATTTGGTAATTTTAGAAATTCAATAGTTGAAAAATCGCAGAATCATTAGATCATTTTTCTTTAGAAATTGTTCTTAGAGCGCATTTAGATCTTATAAATAACAATCATGCCGAACTTGAAGTTTCTAGCTCCTTCAGCATCGTAAAAATCGCAATTTTAAAACGTTTTTCGCTTCTGCACCCCCCTCGGGGTAGTGGCACCGACATAAAATATAGCCTATGTTGGAGCAGGGATAGTCACCATCCATTTGCCACCATCACTTTTGAAATCGCTTTAGTAGTTCCAGACATTCCATACAAATTGTAATTTAGAATGTTTTTAGAAAATTTTTTGCTTATTTCAGCCTTTTAAATTTCGAATTTTTTTAGATTTTGTTCTTATAGAGCATTTAAATCTTGTAAGTAACGACCATACAAAATGTCAAGTTCCTAACTCCTTCATTATTGAAAATATCATAATTTTGGAACATTTTTCGCTCCTGCACCCTCTGCGGGCAGTGGCACCGACAAAAAATTTAGCATATGTTGGAGCAGGGACTGTCACCATCCATTTGCCACCATCACTTTTGAAATCGGTTCTGTAGTTTCAGAGATTCCATAGAAATTGTAATTTAGAATGTTTTTAGAACGCTTCTTCCTCATCTCACCCTTTTAAATTGCGAATGTTTTTATAATTTGTTCTTAGAGAGCATTTACATCTTATAAGTAACTACCATACCAAATTTGATACTTCTATCTCCTTCAGTACACAAAAAATCGAAATTTTAGAACGTTTTTCGCTCCTGCACCCCCCTGGGGGTGGTGGCACCGACATAAAATATAGCCTATGTTGGAGCAGGGATTGTCACCATTAATTTGCCACCATCACTTTTAAAATCGCTTCAGTGGTTCCAGAGATTACCCCCTACAAACAAACAAACAATCTTTACTACTTTATATATTAGTATAGATAAGGGGGAATTAGCCCCTTGTTCCCCCCTTTATACTTAACCAATCAATCCCGAAAACTAATCAGAGATGCGCCTTAACACAGTGAACCTATAAATAAAATTTGAAGGAAATGGGATAATTCTGCATGAAAAACCCATTTACATAAATTAAGGGGGTATTAGCCCCCCGTTCCCCCCTTTATACTTAATCAATCAATCCCGAAAACTAATCAGGGAAGCGTCTTAACCCAATGAATCTATAAACAAATTTTGAAGCAAATAGAATAATTCTGCATGAAAAACCCATTTATATAAATTAAGGGGGGGATTATCCCCCCGTTCCCCCCCTTTATACTTAACCAATCAATCCCGAAAACTAATCAGGGAAGCGCCTTAACACAGTGAACCTATAAACAAAATTTGAAGGAAAACGGAATAATTCTGCATGAAAAACCCATTTATATAAATTAAGGGGGGACTAGCCCCCCGATCCCCCCCCCTTTATACTTAACTAATCAATCCCGAAAACTAATCAGGGAAGCGCCTTAACTCAGTAAACCTATAAACAAAATTTGAAGGAAAACGGAATAATTCTGCATGAAAAACCCATTTATATAAATTAAGGGGGGGATTAGCTCCCCCCCCCTTTCCCCCCTTTATACTCAGCCAATCAATCCCGAAAATTATCATGCAAGCGCCTTAACACAGTGAACCTATAAAGAAATTTGAATGAAAACGGAATAATTCTGCATGAAAAACCCATTTTTATAAATTAAGGGGGGGATTAGCCCCCCGTTCCCCCCGTTATACTTAACCAATCAAACCCGAAAAGTAATCAGGGAAGCGTCTTAACCCAATGAACCTATAAACAAAATTTGAAGGAAAACGGAATAATTCTGCATGAAAAACCCATTTATATAAATTAAGGGGGGGGGGGGGAATTAGCCCCTTGTTCCCCCCTTTATACTTAACCAATCAATCCCGAAAAGTAATCAGGGAAGCGTCTTAACCCAATGAACCTATAAACAAAATTTGAAGGAAAACGGAATAATTCTGCATGAAAAACCCATTTATATAAATTAAGGGGGGGATTAGCCCCCCGATACCCCCCCTTTATATTAACTAATCAATCCCGAAAACTAATCAGGGAAGCGCCTTAACTCAGTGAACCTATAAACAAAATTTGAAGGGAAACGGAATAATTCTGCATGAAAAACCCATTTATATAAATTAAGGGGGGGGGAATTAGCCCCTTGTTCCCCCCCCCCTTTTATACTTAACCAATCAATCCCGAAAACTAATCAGGGAAGCGCCTTAACACAGTGAACCTATAAACAAAATTTGAAGGAAAACGGATATTTCTATGAAGAGTTATCGCATTACGTACGTATATACATACCTACAGAACCGGCTGCCAAGCTCTCAGGGCTTGACAGCCAGGGTGATAACTGAAAAATCGCAATTTTAGAACGTTTTTTGCTCCTGCACCCCCTGGGGTTAGTGGCACCGACATAACATATAGCCTATGTTGGAGCAGGGGTTGTCACCATCAATTTGCCACCATCACATTTGAAATCGGTTCGTTAGTTCCCGAGATTACCCCCTACAAACAAACAAACAAGATTTACTCCTTTATAATATTAGTATAGATTAAACACTATAACATTACTGTATGAATTTGTATTCTTTACTGCTTAAAACAAGGAGTAATTAGATTACGAATCTAAGTAATAGCTTAAGAACACAAAAAGAAATTAGCATTATTTCTCAACATCCATAAACATATTTTACATATTATTCTTACATTCATTTCTGGTAATTTTGAAGCATGTTTCTTCTTAGTAAGCTTTTTTTGAAAGATGGCACCAAACATTATATGCAGTTTTTCATGTATGAAACATAACATAAATTTTGTAGTCAGGTAATCTTTATTTTGTTTAATTCCATCATTATCATTATTTTAAACATTTATTAACAAGGTTCATATCGAGAAAGATTTTGAACACAGCATTCTCATTTTTATCTTTATATCATTTATATTTTACAACACATTTCCAATGCGTTTATATAATATATGTTATACACTAAAAAGTGTGATTTTATTAATAATATATTAGCAAATTTATAAAACTAAAAACTTCAGAGTATAGAAATCATCAGATTTAAAAATAAATTTTTTATTGATTCAAGTAACTTACTTCACCAAGCAGAAGCACTCTTTCGGTATCAACTGCTTTCAAGTATATTTCCGCTTGACAAAACCACTAGTAAAAAAGTTATGGGCTTCCATGGATTAAAAAGTTTTAATTGCTGCAGGGTTGCAGAACTTGTGGAAAACACCAAGTAATTCACAATATCTCCATGCTGAATATTCGGAAATAAATTCCAGTCTGCTTCACAAGTTTCATATGGTATTTCATATGGATCTATTCCAGCACAATCATCTATTTTTGATTTATAAATCGCACGATTAGATTCGTCCAAAGAATCGGCATAATTACTTCGACGCAACATTGTGATACAAGAATATTTAATAAATTAAAGAAAACGTAACAATAATAAAGATTAATCAAACAATAGCACATAAAATACATAAACCGTCGGAAAAAAAATAGGGAATAATCAGAAATTCACAAATTTAATTAGTAGAAGTAGCGTAAAACATGGAACGAAAGCAGCAAATGCTGTTTGTTTGTACGTCGCCGGTTCACGTGATCACAAATCGTGACGTCAGTGCATACTCCCAATATGTAAAAAAATCAATTTATTCTTTACAATAGTAGCTCATGATGCAAGTATTCTTTTTCAGATAATTTATTTTAAATATGTTACTTTTTAAATGGCATCTGGAGACCTGGTTATAATTATAAAACATGTAAAATGCGTAGTTGTTAAGAAAGAAAGATAAATTACCCACACAATTTTATCGCCAAATTACATGAAGAGAAAACAAAAATAGCCATTCGGTTTGGAATTATGCCTTCTTTCAGTCTATTCTCCAATCCAAAGGGGTTACTTTCAGACACATTTTTTAATTCATTTTTGTTCTCAAACGCATGAAATTAACAAATGTTCTTATTCAGAAACTATATAATCGATAAGTTTTTACATTTATCGGTAAAGAGAGCGATCTTTCAGTAAATACTATCTAAGTGGGCATTTTGAACTGAACGTGACAACGTGGTGAAGAAAAAAAAAATAAAATGCTCTTATGTGAAAACAATAGCTTGTATCTCACAGGCATGAAATTGTTCTGCCTTTTTGAGGACTATTTTGGCCATTTTTTGGATCGATGCAAAAATGCGAAGAAAATTTTTGGGGAAGGGGCGAGGGTGTCATGAAGTTTAGTCGGACTTTTCACTGACTCAAATCCTAAGTTGGATGCTCCTTAGATCAAAAGTCAGTGTATGTGTCCGAGTATATGTGTGCATTTCGCTGAGTGAAAATCTGTTTTTAGACTTTAAGATGGGAAGAAGTTTTGGGAACGATTATTGTTATTTCGGAGGCTTAGATGAATGGTGTGCATTTGCTCATGAGTTCTTGGATCAAAAGTCACCTTTATGTGGAAGTATTAGGTGGAAAAATTTGTAGATAAAGATGATTCATTCTGGATTCAGATGTTTTAAAGCGGTAGTAATAACTAATAATAGCTTTGCCACTGGTCTATCAGATTTTTTTTTCTTTCTTTCTTTCAGAGCGATATCATTTTCACGCTAAAAGTGTTTGTTTTTTCCAACGAAAAATCACCACTTTAGAAATACTTGCTTAATATGTTAGAAATTTTATTTCAGGAATTTTTTCTAAATAATACATAAGAATTAATACATATATTTGGACATAGAAAAATAAATGAAGATTAATGCATTTATTACATTAAATGAAATTTGATTGCCGTTTGTTTCATAAAGCTTTGTACTACGAATTAAAAGGCATTGGGTTGGGTAGCCCGATTGAACCAGAACCTGGCCTGACCCGTGGTCCGGATTGGTTTGGCAGTAATTTGTTTTGTTGCGGGTCGCATTCGATTCAGATCAGTTTGACTTTTGTTTATATTTTGCAGGTAAGATTCGATTCAGGTACAGTTGACTTTAATTTGTTTCGTGTTCGGGCCATGCCAGGTTTCACTTTTACGTGTCTGGGTCGGGTAAATGATGAATTTTCTTACATTTCGTGTTCGGGTTAAAGTTTGTCAAATTTCGGGTCAACTTTTTAGTTTGGGTTGACTACAAATAGAATTTTCATATATAACTCGAACTCCGGAACTATAACTTTACTAACTATGAATATGAATTATCAGGGACCGATTAACAAATTCGGGGGCTCTAGGCACAGATCCTTATGTGGGTCCCCTTTGCACGTATGCTGACAGCGGCCTTGAGTTATAAAATATATTATTGAAAGCAGTACTTTTAAGATAACCACTACTGACTTTAACAATTTTGTGATATTTAATGATGTTTTTATAAATTTTCTTTTCAATTTTTTAGCAGTATGTTTTTATAACATCCTCATAATCTTAAGTGTTTTATCTCGCTGATGACTTTTCGAAATTGGTTCCGAAAGTAAAAGTATCCTAGTAAAAAAAACCTGTAAACAAAATTGAAAAAGTAAAAAACAGACTTTGTTGAGACCGACCTCAACTATCCAGTGACAAAAAATATTTTAAAAATATTGAAATGCAAACAAGGTATTTAAAAAAATTCTCCCATAGGATTAACATTAGCGAACAGGTGTTTTCACTTGAGTGATGTAGATGTAGCCCTTAAAAAGTTATTTTCAAATGAAAATAATAATAAACATATTTTTCTCATATTAATTTTGTGTTTTATAAGTTAAAACTTCATTAGATTTTGGCCAATGATTGAAAAATCTTCAGTAGCATTTGGGAGGCCCTGGGCCCGTGCCTCGAATGCCCTGCTGTAAATCAGGCACTGTGAATTATAATTAGAAGAGCTTTAAGACTGATTTTTATCATGGTTATTATAAATATTATTAATTGATGAATATAAAAATTCTGATATAAATGATATAATTATTATAATAATTGTTATAATGAATAATATAATTTATTATTATAATAATAATATAATTTATTATTATTATAATGAATAATATAATTTATTATTATTATAATTAATAATATAATTATAATTATATTTTTGCCTTAAAAAATGGAATTATACTGTTATTTATGGAAGAAATGCTGCGGTGTCTATGATATTTGCACTAATTTTACATTTTAGAATATTTGGTGTGGTGTTTACCATTTATACTTCTAAATACAGTAATACTTTACTGCATTTTAATACTTATAATCTTAATGCTGGTCTATGGTTTATTTTGCTTTTAAAGGGAACAGATAGTTTAAAGAATGTATATTTCTTAAATTTTCTGAAAACTTACATGTGGCATAGTTTGGGAGCTTTCGGTGGCACTAGAAAATTTTTTGAGGCAATTATCGATGAAAAAATTTTCTGCGCTTAGATTGGTGTCCTTTTTGTGGCATTCAGGCGACTTGATTCTTCCGAAGATCCAGAAACCCAGAATCAGAATTTTCTGTGTTAATCCGCAGCAAATTAAAATTTATCTGTGACCCAAGTGAATGCTCGATCAAGCTTACCATCAAAAGAAATTACAGTAACTGATAAAATAAGCACAACTTGTGTTTAAAAAGAAAATAAAAAAAATCTAGAGACAAAAAAGAAATTTTAGCAATTTTTCATAGCATTTTAAGCTGTTAGATTAATTTGCAGCACCGCTGCCATGCTGCACTGTTTCTGTTACGGGGTCGTCAAGAAAGAAGTAATTCATTTTATTTTTAAACATTGAATGAATATATTTTTATAAATTTCTCAGTGTATTACCTTATAACTGATGTGAAATTATTTAACATTTCAAAATAATTAGTATATATAAAAAAATATTTTCTTTTCTAGGTACCTGTTAATCCCACCCCATTCATTAAAAATCTTTTTGGAAAAACTATAGCTGTTAAGCTAAAATGGGGTATGGAATACACTGGCACCCTGTCATGTGCTGAAGCGTACATGAACTTGCAGGTAAATTTTTGTGCGTATTTAGAATAATCTGGTTACATATTTAGATTGATATGGCAATCAAGAATGCCACATATTTTTAATTTATTACAAAAGATTTATATTAAACAATTAACTACCTGTCACTACTACTCCTAGAATATTAAACATTAGGAGATGAAATTGATCCGAAGATGTGATATAAATAAGTTCTCATAATTTAAGTTTTAATGAATTTTTGAGATACTAATTTTGGTACTTTCCGTTATATTCTTGACAAGCGTGATAGTTGGTGCCAAATGAAACATTTGAAAAAAAAAAAAAAAAAAAAAGATGCGAAAGTGGTCATGTACTTTGCACCGTCTGAACCTGGATTAAAGAACTCTTGCATATATTTAATTATCGACTCTTTCTTCAAGATGTCTCTCCTGTTTCCTCTTTTATTTTTTACAGCTTAAGATCACAAGTCACATCAACAGTACAAACAAATATACACATACAGGATGTCCCAAAAGTCCTTGACACATTTTAAAATTCAATATAAGATCAAGCAAAATGCATACAAGAGTGCAGTTTGGACGAAAATGGTTCTTATGATCTGAAATTTTGTTTAAGCAAATAAAAAGATTATGTTCTAAAAATTTCTCGTAGGTGGCGCTGCTTCTGGAAGGTTATCAAATAGTAGAATTGCTTTATACATAATAATTGTGAAAGACACGCGATATGTATGCACACTTCTTTTCCAAACCATGGCAACCCACATTTTATAAGTTAGCAATACTCATCTACATATCCTCACTTGTTTAATCAAACTCAGGAGGGGTGAGTATCTTTAAGTTCTGGAATGTGGGTTGCCATAGTTTGGACAAAAACTGTGCATAGGTACTTTGCGTCTTTCACCATTGTTATGTATAAAGGCGTTCTACCTATTCGATAACTTTCCAGAAGCAGTGCCATCTATGAGAAGTTTTTGGAACTAACTTTTTTATTTGCTTAAACAAAATTTCAGATCTTAAGAAAGATTTCCATCCAAACTGCACTCTCCTATGCCAATTGCTAGATATTTTATTGAATTTTAAAATGTATCTGACTTTTGGGACACCCTGTATATAAAGGGCAAAACTGGGAAATTTCATTAGTGGCCAGTAATAGCAGTTTTGTAAGTGGCCACTTTTTCATTTAAAAGTTCTAAACAGTAAACTTACGTTAAAATTTCAATTAGTATTAATCTAAAATTAAATAGCCCAAATAACTATATTAATATACTAGCTGACCCGCCCGGCATTGCCCGAGCCTGTGTAATAAACTTAAATCTCTTAAAAAACTAAACTTTGGTGTCTCTGATGGCTTCAACACTGTATGCCGGCATGTTCGTATGCTCCGGAAAAACTTTTATTCCCCCCTGCCACCTTCAGGGGATCATTCAGTTATAAACAAACCTCTTTCGGAAAGAACTTTTGAGACAGGTCCCCACTGCCTACTCTACTGTATACTACAAAATTGTTTCATGAAGATGAGAACATTATAAGCCAAGTTATTGAAATAAGGCACAGTTAGAGAAAATAACCTTGAGCGAGGGGCCGGGGGGAGGGCATGGGTGCAAGTTTTCCGTCCACAGACGGAATTCAGTCTTTTCAAAATTTCCGAGAACGGAAGCAGGATGAAAAATATCCGAGGGCAAAGAAAAAAAAAAAATCTGTTTTCAGATTTCTTAGGATTTGTACAAAATGTTCAGCGATGCCGCGGACGCGGTGTAGCATGTAAATTAGGCAAAAAAATTGGAGTTGTGATGCAAAAAAATTGTTCTTACGCATCTAAAGGAACGCGTATGAACTAGTCTCGTAAAAGCGGCAAACTTCATCGAAGGATCTCGAAAAAAAAAAACGGCAAATTTTGTCGAAAGATCTCAAAAAACTGAAAATTTTGTCGAAGGATCTCGAAAAAATGGCGAATTTCGTCAAAGGATCTTGATAAAACGGCGAATTTCGTCAAAGGATCTTGAAAAAACATCGAATTTTGTCCCGAGGCTGAAGAAAAAACGCAAAATTCATTAAAGGATCACGGAAAATAGCTAATTTAGTTGATAGATCGCCGTAAAAAAAAAACATGAGTTTCGGTGAAGGATCACGGAAAAAATGCGAATTTCGCCAAAGGGCCACGGAAAAACATAAATTTTGTCAAATGGCCGCAGAAAAAAACGTCAATTTCGTCAAAGGAGCGTAGAAAAAAAACTGCCAATATCGTTGAAGGATCATGGAAAAACGGCCAATTTCATCGAAGAATCCGAAAAACCGGTGAATTTCATCATGGGATCGCGAAAAACGGCCAATTCTGTCGAAGGATCACGAAAAAATGGCAAATTTTGTTGAAGAATCCCCAAAAAACGGCAAATTCCGTCGAAGTATCTAGCAAAAACGGCAAATTTCGTCGAAGTATCTCGCAAAAACGGCAAATTTCGTCGTAGGATCTCGCAAAAAAAAAAAAAAGCAAAATTCGTCAAAGGGCGCGGAAAAGTTTGAAATTCGTCAAAGGGCCAAGAAAAAAAGTGAATTTTGTGAAAGTCGTGGTAAAGCTGCAGCATTCCTTTAGAAAACAGCAGACACTCAAAGTTCTATGTGCTTGTTAATATAGGTATAGTTTTTAATCTGAAACAATATACTGAATTGATTTTTGAAAAATCTGGTTAACCTGAGCCCAATTTGCAGGAATCTACACTCAGCTTGAAATTGACTCGAATCAAAAGCAGGGTTAATCCCCCCCCCCCCCCTCTCTGCTGTGACCTTTCAGAAAATTTGCTGTGAATTTCAGAAAATATTTTTTTAAATTCAGAATCACTCCTGAAACATCCTTTCCAAAGAAAATGTTTGATTCCAACACTGATCTATGCTGACAAATAATCCAATGGGAAGTTTAATCAAAGCATCCGCATTCATTCAACAAAAAGTGCCCCTTTACTCAACAAAAGTTTTCTTTTATCAAATAAAAATGTCCTTTTCATTAAATCCGGCCTGCCCCTTTTAAAATAAATGCAAACATTAGCAATACTTCTTATCTTCTACTCTGAAATAATCATTATTTTATAATTTTGCATTTATATTAAAAAAAGAGTAAAGAAAATTTTTCTTAATAGTTTAAAAAAAAAATCTTATTTGAGTGGGAAATACTGGTTTTAATTATTCATTATTTAATTACTATCAAAACAATAACTACTGCATTTCTCTTTTCCAAATAAAGAAGTTTCACTTATTCCATTAAAATATGAATTTGAATTATTATGGATATGGACCCACTTTCATAAAAAGGAACCCAGATATTTGAAAGTCCTGGGTCCCTGTGAGACCCATGATTTTTAGGATCCAGCGACATCATTGTGTTTAAGAATTGGGTTTAATATATATATATATATATATTATGTATATTAATATCATTTATGGGAAGATATTTTCAAAATTACAAAAACATTTTATATAAGTGTGCCTGTGCACATTCTTGAGTATTTTCACAATTTTATGCGTCATAGCATGTCCACTTGATTGTTTTTTAGCTATAGCCTGTATGAATTAAATTTTTTCATATACTGTTATATGAATACATACATGAATGTGAATGTTTTACATGCATATGCACTTATTTTTTTATATTCAGTTTCAACATAATTGAATTTTACTGCATGTAATATTTAACGTGTTGGTTTTTGTCTAAGTGGTGCGTTGGTGCGTGCGTATGTGCTCATTCAGGGGGGGGGGGGTAAAAAATATTTTCAGTCTTGGTCAAATTTTAAACTCACACCCATGGGGCACTTGAACATCCGCTCCCCACGCGGGCCCTCCTTCAAAGTTTTTTCTCTAATTATGCCCCGTTTCCATATCTCAGCAACTATTTTTCCGATTTCAGCGCAACTGATTCCAAACATCATATTTAACTTAATAATTAACCTCTATAACATTAAAGTAAATTTATGAGTAGCGGTTACCACTATTTCCGAATAATGTTTTAAGCCAAATTTGTAATTAAATATCTAGCTTAACCAAACTAACTAATTTTTTAAGATGCATAATGATCCTCCTAATTTGTCATTTCATTTGCTGAAGGACAGTTGAACATCCCTCCCTGGCCCCTCCTTCGACGTTTTTCTCTAACTATGCTCCGTTTCTATAACTCAGTAACTATCTTTCTGATTTCAACGCAACTGATTCCAACATCATATTTAACTTAATAATCAACCTCTATAACATTAAAGTAAATTTATGAGTAGCGCGGTTACCACTATTTCCGAATAATAGTTTAAGCCAAATTTGTAATTAAGTTCCTAGCTTAACTAAATGAATGAGTTTTAGGTACATTTCATAAGAAATACTACCTATTACATTCTCCCCTATGTTGGAATTACTGGAAAATTTGTGCAGAAATCTACGTCGATCATTGCTCCCAGAACCCAAAACCACCCCAGTTCAAAACTTTATCTATCTATCTATATCACTTTTTTATGGGCACAACAACTTCAATAATTCTGAACAAATATCTTCCAAACTGATACATAAAATCTCGGTCAAGTTCGTTAATGGGCAAAATCGAAACAGGGGGGGGGGGGGGGAATGGGGAGGCTTTTTGTGAAAACAGAAAAAAACACATAACTTCTTATTTATGATAGGTATCGAATCCGTTTAAAGTTATTATTATTTCTAGGAAAAGGGCCGAAAATTTATGTATGACAGATTTTTGATATCATTAAAAATGGCTCAGGGGTTTCAGAATACAAAAATTCATAATTTTGAAAATTCACAAGATATCAAATAGATATTTATTATAAATCTGCTTAATATTATCTACAGCTTTTATACTGACAAGTTTTTTATAGGACCAACCCTTACAGCAGAAAAAAATATAAAACAAAAAAATCCTTGCCGGCTCTGCCTACAGACTCAAGTAGATTTCGAAGTGGGCGGTCCCAATTGTCGCATCATGGCAAAAAGGTAATTTCTTCTGCAATTCCCAATGAACAGGGAATTGCCCCACAGTCTGCGTTTTCGAAATTTACCTGTGCTTGTAGGCCGAGACGTCGGGGATTTTTTAAAGATGCATAGTGGTCTCCCTAATTAGTTATTTGCAGAAGGGTACTTGAACATCCCCCCGGCTCCTTCTTCAAGGTTTTTTTCTCTAATTATGCCCTGTTTCCATAACTCAGCAACTGTGTTTCCGATTTCAACGCAAGTGATTCCAAACATAATTAACTTTATAGCCACACTCTATAACCTTAAAGTAAATTTATGAGTAGCGATTACCACTATTTCCAAATAATAGTTTAAGCAAAATTTGTAATTAAGTTCTAGCTTAACCAAACTTATGAATTTTTAAGGATGCATAGCGGTCCTCCTAATTAATCATTTGCTGATGCACACTTGTGCACTACAAATGATTAACCTACAAAACTGTGAGTACTTTGCGTTTATTTTTAAGTTATTTTATATATGATTTAATAAACATTAGTTAAATACAAAATTTAAAAACTATTTCATCTCTGTGTTGAACTACATTACACACTTTGGTCACTCCCTTGCCTAAGTGACCTATTATGCTTTCACAGCTCTGCTTTAATACAATTTAATCTATTTTAGACCGGTCCCGGCATACGGGCCGAACACATTGGATAATACAGCATATCCAGGGCGATGAATTGGACGGGGTGGTCCAATAAATTGGCCGGCACTCTCGCCGTCAACTCTGATGAGGACCTGGTTGCGAGGATTGCCGTCGTAGCAGGCGAAAGCTGGGAGATGCCTGGGGTATTCGCTAATCTTCGCAACTCCCTCCGCCGGCGATGTGAGGCCTGCATCGTTGCTCGTGGGCACTCTATCGAGCAGTTTTTGTGATTCCGCGCAAACATCATGCATGTACCGTTTTCTACGTGTCAACTACGCACACTACGTTCATACATCAAATTGTTTCTTTTTATTTTGCACTGAGAAATTGCTCATGTCTGTTATGAATAAATTTTTTGTTTAATTTTGTCATCCCTCTATTGTTTATTTTACATGTAGGGGGTAGTAGTTTCTGCCTGGTCTACGACACCAAGATCAGGAATAATTGAACTGTGTTCAGGGGGGGGGGGGGGGGTTCAAATTTCAACTCCTGAACACAGTTCAGTTTGTACTGCTTAATCACTCCCGACGATTCAGATTTTAAGCTAAAAATTTAAGTTTAAGTCTAAGCTTTTGAAATCATTTAATGAGGTACAAAAAATAATGGTAAAAAATAGTTATTCATTACTCCAAAGTCTAAAGCGCCCTCTATCGGCATTTAGCGAAAACCGCAAACAAATCGACCAATTTTTCAGTTTTTTATAACCATTTGAAATTTTGGACCCTAAACTTTAATGGCGCCTATCTCTTTCAGAAGACATTTGGGACCCTTAGTTTTCTCTTTTATATTGTTTGTCTTGATGTGTATTATCACCCTTTAAAGTTTTGCCCACGAGTTTAGAATCTCCCTGTATAGATTTTCTAATACAAAATTGTAAATTATATGAACTTTGTGAAAAATGTATTTCTGGATACTTTATAATTCTGGCCTTTATAATTCTAGCTTATAAAAGATTATTTTTTAAGATACTATTCTAATTTGTGTTTACATACATTTTTTATTTAGGTTAGGAGAAAAATGCAGCCACATTGCAGCACTTCTGTTTAAAATTGAAAAGGCTGTAAATTTCGGCTACACCAAAGGAGCACTAACAGATGAAATCTGTCGTCGCTAGAACAATAAAGAAAAGCATGTATGGTTAAGAAAAAAGCATGTATGGCTATATTTTTTACAAATAAAAAAATAGTCAAATTTACCTTTAGTTGTACCCAAAAATTTCTTGTGAACTACTTCTCTATACCACAGAATTATAAATATGTGTGCCCAAGACCTTGCCAAAAATTTCAACTTTATTTAATAAAAAAAAGGGGGAGGGGAGTTTATTAAATCATGTTGTAATTTAATTGTATTTTTCAATTTGTAATTCATAAAATCATTAAAAATTTCACTATTATTATATTAAAAAATTGTACACCTTTTCTCCTTATATCATTACTAAAGACTAAACACAATACTAATATATTGTCTCATGAAATAAATTCTTCTGCACTGGTGCCTTTTTTTAGAACTAGCACCCTGCCCTTTTTTCTTTCTAAAATGAATTCTAAATTTATAATTATTTTTAATAATTAAAGCATAAACATGTATATTAATTTCCTAATTAGAGAGTTAATTATTTAATAATTATTAATTTTAAGCAATGTGAACAATTTAATATTAAAGCAGTTATAAATACAATAAATATATACAATAATATATAAATATAAATAGTATTACTAAATAATTTTACATAATTATTACAAAGTATTAATGTACATAACATTATTGTATGCTACTAACTAATGAAATTATTAATTTGTAATTTTTATAACTTCTGTAATTACTAACTAATAATTATAATTTTATTAATTAAAACATAAAAAACATAGATAATGTTACTAATTAGAAGGTTAATTGTTTTGGAAAGCTGAAAACTTTGGTAGCTATCCTGTATTTTAACGCAGGGGAAAAAAATCATAATCTGATTTAAATTTTTTTTAAAAATCAGATTTTTTTTAATTTAAAACAAAAATGGAATTTTTTTACACTCTTATCACTCGGTACTAGTGATGGGGGATTTTCGAGAATTCTATAATAAAAACAAACTATGGTGAAACATCACAATTGATACAGTCATTAATTACTTCCCAAAATCTACAGTCGTGCTGTTCAGAAATGTTTTTTGTTTATTTGTTACATGAAGCTTGGAAGGAAATTGGCTGTATAGCCAATATTTGAGGCGGTTAGAATGATAATGGAGTAAGTCAATATTTAGTAATTTGAGAAGTGAAGGGTTTTGTGAAACTTGTTTTGCCATTCAGTGACTTCCTAAGTGAACTACGACTTATTTGACTATCACACTGAACAGAAATTAATATATGTTCAGTGAAAATATGGTTATCTAGATTTTTTCAAATTTTTGACTTACTCCACTGTCATTCTAACCTCCTCATTTGTTCAATACTGTAACAACCAGGTTCTAAGTTAAATATGTGAGCAACAGAATGGCACACATGACAGCTCATTAACTTAATATCCAAATATGTCTGGATAATGTATTATGGACTTGTACACTTTGATTCTGAATGCCTCATTATCAGTTTTACAAATAATTTATTTAATTATTTTTATTTCTGTTCAGTCTATCTAAAGTTTCCAACCTGGATTTTTCTAAGCGAAAGTAGGGGAAAAAAATCAGAAGAAAAAAGAAAAATAACATCTGCTGGAGAAATGACAGATGATGAATTTAAAACTTTAAGAACCATAGCTCCAAGTGCAGTATTTTTCACATTGAATGATAATAATGATACAACTAATGTACAAATAGAATCAGCTCCAATTTCTGAAACCATACCTTACCTGATAAATAAAAAATGAGGCACAAGCGCATAAATGATGTAGAAATGTTCTTATGCTCATTTTTCAATACTGAAAATCTTGAAAATCTAGAAGAAAACCAGAGGGCAAACTTTAAATGAAATTTGTCTTTCCCAGAGATGTGGGAGAATTACTTCTAGCAAATTCGGGGAAATATTATAAAGACACACATTTCCGGAAAGTTTTATAAATTCTTTTATAAACACTAAAAACAGAAACGTACCAGCAACAAAATGGGGCACGAAACATGAAGAAATTGCTTTCCAAGCATACAAATCTGTGGCTGAAAAAAAAAATCCAATTTTATTATTAAGGAATATGGTTTGTTTGTTGCAAAGGAACCACCCTATTTAGCTACTACACCTGATGCAGTAGTGGCATCTTCCTGTTGTGGATATGGACTCCTTGAAATTAAATGCCAATTTTATCACAGGAATGTGTCGCCTCAAGATGCTGTGGTAACTGATTCACAGTTTTGTCTTCAGAAGAATATGAAACTGAAGGAAAACCACAACTATTACTATCAAGTGAAAGGACAACTTTTAGTTACAAAAAATATATATTATATATATTGCAATTCAATTGTATCAACTAAAAAATATTTTTTTTTTGTATACAGCAATGAAGAATCTGAAATCAGATTATTTTGTAAAATGAAAGAGTTTATCTTTAATTATGTTTTAAGTGAATAAAAAAAAAATTGATTTTTTCAATTATGTGGATGTCTGTGACTGTTATTAACATAAATAAGTCCTTTTATTTTATATGAGTATAGTGCCCTTCATGGTGATTTCCCTATATTTTATCCTGCAAACAACTTATTTTTTATTTTTATTTATTTATTTATTTTTAATTTTATTTAGTACCACTATTTCTGAATACCAACATTTACCTTATTTAATCATATAAATTCTGAGATTAGATATGGCGTTTCCCATTCAGAGACTGCTTGTCCCAATTGTGTTATTAAAATACTTTTACAATGTATAAAAAAAATTCAAATTATAAAATTTTTCTATGTTAATGAAAACTAATTATTTGTTTAGAAGAAAAAATACCTGAAAGTGTAGAATGCTTTTTTTTTCGGGGGGGGGGGGAGGTTGCATTATTGCAGGGGTCACAGACGTGCTCCAATTGCACCAAACTGCTCCAAATGAAAATATCTGCTATAATCTGGGGGGGGGGGGGGGGGAGGTTGCATTATTGTGATATAATCAAAGTGGATTTTTTTTTGTCTTTCATATAACAGCATATTTAACAGAGAATGTATTTAACTTTAAATTTTTGACATAGCTTATAGGCATGCATTAAAATTTTAGCTGCTCTCATAGACGCTGAAGATATATATCGATATAAATGTAATAATGATTTTTTTTTATTTGATAGCTAAATACAATCTTTCAAAGTAAATAGAAAAATGGATTTTGCTGGAACAAAAAAATGTGATTATAATTCAAAACTGTAAGAGATTAAAAATTTAAAGAAACTTAAAGTGCATTAAATAAGTAGAAAATTTGTTTTCTGAAAGGAGTGGGAAAACTTGCTCCAATTTTGATTCTCTGCTAGAAAAATTGAAATTTCATAATCTAAAACTTGAACCAAAAAAGTAAAAAAATAATCATATGAACATTGTAAAGTAAGTAATGTCAACACAATGCTCATGTAGCTAAAATGTACAGTATGAGTAAAGCTGATGAAATTGATTTCTATCTGAATCATGGATTCTGCTGCAAGTTGTTGTGTTTTAAATTTCGGTTTTCATGATATTTTTTACATTCAATCAAAAGAGGATGATTATTCAAAAACAATGTGAAACTTTCTGATGTATTCACAAACTCTTTTTTTTATATGTAAAAGCATGAAATCGGCTGGACTTGGCTATTGAAGCAATTTGGAATCAAATAGCATTTTTTAAATAAATGAGTTGAAAGAGTTATAAGTGTATCACTTATACATCTTGAGTTATAAGCGACTGTTGGGTCATAAAGATCTTTCCAGGATTATGGTGTCCCAAAGTTCAGTTCAAAATTCTAACATTGATAATGTTTTATAAAATCTTTGTTTTTATAGAAAAATTAAAAATGTTATTTGATTTCAATGCTACAACACAAATTTGTTCTGACATAACTGCAAGTTATCCTGCTAATCTATGTATTTTGTATTGCTTATTCAAAAGTATTTTTTACAATTACCAGGGTCTGACTTTTGCTTAAGAAAATTTATTTAATGCAATGTTTCTTGTTTTGACGTAGTACTTATTTAATAACTTTTATTATGTAAAATTTCTGGTTCAAAATATATATTTGACTTGGGGGAAAATTTGCAGGTTGGTAGGTAGGTTTTATCAGTAATGCATGCAAATACCTATAAATAAATTTTCTTATTTCACACAGAAAGTTGACAAAAAATAAGGAATTTTAATTTGCTGATATTTCAGTTTGATGCTATGTGGTAATAACTTTAAATGCATTAAGCTTAAATGCCAAGCTTTAAATGCATTTTCCAAAAATTGATTTTTTAATGAAAGTCTTTTTTGATTAAAAAAAACTCATTGTTAAATTCATTAAAATCAACAAAATAAACTACCACAGAATTTAGGAGACCCCAAATTGTGAGGGTACTGGTTTACATGGCAATGCTAACTTTCATAATCAGGATTACTATTCATAGAGGACGATTAAATCCCTGACTGTTCCAAGTGCATTTTAACAAAATTTCAGTCTAGCGGTATAGCACACAATGAACTCAGGGTAAAGTATCACTCATAAAACATCAAAATTTTCTTAACAGTTCTCTTTAATAACTTTTGATCATTAGAAACTTTCAAATGAAATTGTCTGCAAACTGTAAGAAATTGATGTGCAATATTTTTGTACTGAGCTACTATTCTCTTTAGAACAGTATCACAGAAGTCCAGATAAATTTTATTTTTAAAGAATGCAAAGGGGGGAGAGGAAGCAGACATTTCAGTGGGGGTATAGAAGTCAAAGATGCTTATTTATTCTTACTTTAAAATAAAAATTACTGCTGAAAAAAAAAGAAAAGCATGTATTGATGAATTTTAAAATTGTGTGCTGTGATTGGGAGAGAAATTGAAAATTTAATAAGGGTAATTTTTTCTTTCTTTTTATGTAGAAGCAAAAATTAGTGATGAGATATTAAAAAAGGATAATCTTATGATTTTTCATTATAAAACAAAGCCACAAAATCCAAAAGCTTCAAAAAAATATATATATGGCTTTATTTACAGTACTCGTGGATTCAAAAGTCAGTGTTGTTTACATATAATCACAGTAAAATGTTTGTTTTATGCAGTGGTGGGATTAAAATAACCATTTATGGAAATTAGTCTTTTCTGGTAATTTTAGTAAAGTTGTATTCATTGATTCTGAGCCTGAGTATTTAAATTTTTTTAAAAAGCTACCACAGAATAAGCAATATATTTCATTCATATTTATTGTGAAAGAAGTTTGAAATCCTAGCAAATCCAGTCAAACTAATAAATGAGAGAAACAGTTTGTTATCTAAACTTTACAACATTATTAGTTTTAAGTGTTCTTTTTGCCATTTAATTAATTTACTCAATAAATGCATGAAATGGATTGAATTTGACACTGAGATTCATAAAGTGGCACTATATGATGTCACCTGTGAACACTACACTTCATACAATTCCGTAATATAGGAGTGAAATATTTCAAGCTGACTCTCAGCTTGTTTTCAAAGAAAATTTTGAAATGATTACAGTTCCAGTGGTGATTTTGGAAAAATTAGGCCTGACAATAATGCTGACAGTATTGGAAATTTATAGTTAAAAAAAATAAAACTCTAACAATTGAAATATTGCCATCTAGTTTTGTAATGCGGGCTGTCACATGTGGGGATTTTTTTTTTTTAGATGTCTACTTTTTATATAAAGATACTTTGTGAAACATTATGACATTTATCTATTAGAAATTTCAGACACAACACAATGCTAGAACAAATAAGAACATATCTCATTAAAATAAAGAACTTTATTTTACAATTGATGCAGACATGTTGCATACTCCTGCACAAGTAGTAATTACACTGTCAATGTAATCCAAAAATCGAATTTGAATTACTGTGTGCAAAATTTGAACTTGTTTCATTTGTTTCATTTCATTTGTTTATTACTCTTTCAATGCGTATTCTCACATTTGAAATTTTTTGGGATCTTGATGATGAGTCAGTTGCTTCTTACCTCGCACATAATCAGGAACTACTAATTTAGCTCCTTTTGCTGTGAAATAATCAGCAACAATAAATCCTCTATCAGCAAGTATTAAATCTCCAGGATTTATTTTATTAAAGATACCACTTTTTAATGTTATATGTTTATGAGACACTCTGCCTCCCCAATATTCTGATAGAAAATTGATTGCACTGTTGGGATTCATGCCCACTAAGAATTTGACAGTACGCAAGTTCTTATAGTTGGACCAAGTTTTCGATCTTATGTTTGGGCACTTCGGTACAATTAATTTTCTCAAACTTGTTCATTAAAGCCTTTGTAGGCAGAATGTTTGAAGCATTCTGGCAAATTGCTTTGCAGAGCACCTTGTGTGGGCCACCTTATCAATTATTTTAGTTTACTTTCTAAAACTGGAATGAGTAAGTCAAAGATTCAATGGACAGTTTTTCTAGATGTATAAAATCTAAATGCTAAGTATGTTCTGAGCAAATTCAATTTGAGTTTCATCAGCACAATTAGCAGCTATGTATCAAGTGCAACTGTTTTGATGCTATTTTTTACACCTTCAATTATTGAGACTAAAACTTTTACTTCAGCTTTTCCTTTTCTCTTCTCAGAGCGTTAATTTCAGCATACGCCTGCTTAAGCTGAAATTTTAATCTTGTAATTTCTTCATTTTTTGAAGAATCTGAAAAGAAAGAAACAATTATGATTCAAAATATTTGATAGTTGAAAGACAAATTTTATTAAAAAATATATATCATGAAGATTTTTTCATCAGTAGTATAACAGTAGCAGTTCGTTTTAAAAGAAAGCTCTGTATATCAAATGTTGAAGTAAATTTATTAAGGTTATGAGGACACAGTATAGCCTATTTTTATGATATTGTTGAGTTAAGGGTAGAATCTAACATATTTTAGGTTTTTGTTTAGTAAACTATAATTTTATTTTTGTCATTTAAAAATGTCGTTAATTAAAACAATTGTACACAACTTGCAAAACAATGGATTTAATAATGTGCCAAAACACAAAGATAATTTTTTTTTTTAATTCATGAGCTCACACTTCTATCAAGCATACATCATAGCAGTTAATTTTCTGGTTTGGTGGATGCGTCGTATATATTCATGTTATTTTATCAAAAATATTTTGGAAAAATCATGAAATTGGGCAGGATTTTGAAGGTTAACACTGAATGCTTATAAACGAATGCTTTTTAAGCCTATAACCATCTGGCTAATGTTTTTACGTTCACAGGAATTATATTAAAATGACTGTAGACAAAAATATTTTTAACAGAATTATGTTTTGAAAAGTATATTGAATGAAGGGATATGAAAGATATAGCATCAAACCATGATTAAAAAATATACATTTCCAGGATTTTACAAGCATTCCAGAATATACATAAAAATCCCCAGACGGTTATAGGGTTAAAGAAGGTATTTTTACTTTTACATTAATTTTGTTCTTAAAATTTGTTTTTTACAAGGAAGGTACATTTTTTTTTTTTTGGGGGGGGGGGGGGTATGTGGAATCTTTCTGGTATTTCTCATATTTGTATGAAGTTTATTATGCTTTTGTTAGTATTTTATTTTATAATTTAAAAATTAGAGTAACATATTTTATATATGAAAAATAATATTTAATCTTAGAAATCTAATATTTCCCATATAGGTTGATTCTACTAATAGTCTGTGGAATGACTAACCAAAAGATGCATAAAAAAGGTTTCATTTGCCATGTCTGGCAATTAAGAAAGTGTTTCTTTGGTCAGGGGCGTGTCTAGCGGGGGGGAGGGTGTAACACCCCCCCCCCCCACCACTTATTTGGAGAGTTGGTAAAATTTAGAATAGTCGGTAAGTCAGAAAGTTAAGATCACTCCCTGCAAAAAAGTCCCCTCCGCCACGCCATCGTCAGTTTCATTTCGATTCTCTGTTGTACATCTTTAAAGGGAAAAAGAAAGATCTTCTCACACAGAACAAAGATTCTGTATGGGAAGGACGGGATGTCAAAGAGCGGGGGTGATTTCCAGGCTAAGATAGAGAGAGATAATCGCTTTTGTGAGAATTTGAGACTTTGGTGACAGGAAGAGGGGGGGGGGGTCGCAATGTCTATTGTGAGTTTTCCCACCTACAATCTTTAATTGCTCCCTTCTTCTATGGACTGATTCTTAGAATTTGGTAACCTGACCTGGTACATAAATTTTTCAGTGCAGCCAAATAAGATAAATACTGAAGAAGAACGGAAAGCTCCATAGGCCGTATTGGTAATGACAAGCTACGGCTGCCGAAGGCAGTTGTACTCCACCGCCGAATCCATATTATCGCGCATTCATACGAGGACACGACCAATAGAGGGTCGGTTTATGCGGTGTACCTCCGCAGGTGGCACTCTTCGGCAGGAGGAGAGACGGGGACGTGAGCCTCCTGTGCCTCTCGACCCTTTTCCAAATTAATTGACGACAAAGGTCGATGCAACATGCGGTGGAGCCCAAACTAAAAGGACACCACCACACAACACTTCGGTGGACGTAGAAGTGATCAGACGGCTTTGTTGCCGGAACTTCATAAAAGGAACCGGGTCCTAGGCCAATGCCGAACCACCCCCACGACCCATTACTGTAACCGCAACTTCCGATTATCAAGTCATAGGGAGGGAGAAAACGATTAGTTCATCTGTTGCGGCGAGCAAGGGGAGGTTCTCGCCAACCCAGGACTTCGAAGAAAAACAGTCCCTGACGCATAAACACGGCTTGGCTAGGGTTGTCTCCTCCCAGTGGCTTTGCTTTTGGTGAGCCCCAGTGAAATACGGGAAGTCCCCGATCGACTCCATTAAGAGGATCATTCACATACAAAACACTACAAACAAACAAAAAACAAAACATGTCACAAAATTGTTAGATACAACGGAAAATTAGTTTTAGAACCACTATCGGACGTGGAAACTCCCTTCAAAAGCACCAAAGAGGCTTTCCCGATCAAGATTAGTAGCGTGAAATTTAGGTGAAGTTGGCCTGCTAGCCCCTACCCCCAGGCACAGAAAACTCTGGCTACGCATAGATGTACTGGACTGATTTCTGCCGAAGGTCAGACTTAGGTCTGGACATTGTCACTTGACTGACGAACCTCCTTCCCTTTTTCCTTGTAATCGCCCGGTCGGGGAAGAGATTTAGACCCCCCTCCCCAGAGAAGGTAATACGAGCCACAGACCTCGGACCTGAATGGCCCTCCGTGACACGAACTGCTCTTGATACAAATGGGCATCTTACCTTTCCAACCGAAATTTGACGCCGACTTACAACTACTCCTGCTACAGAAGGAGTCGCAGGGGACGATCGGGAAGGAGGTCATCATTTTGTGTGTCGCCCTTCACCCACACCTTCCGTCACATATACGTTCTACTGCCTGCACGGTGCCGAAGGTTGCTGCACGCCGCCTCACTCACCGACAAGCATCACAATAGAACCCGAGCGGTCCTTGTCATACAAAGTCCGCCCTCGCTTTAGATAAATGTGGAAGAAGTCATATCCGCGTTAGATAGACGTTGCCATCACATCACATTTCTGGGTGTACCACCAAGGCATGATCACCAGGCGAGAGGGATTGGCCTACACAGCATCCTTTTACCACCCGGTTGTCCCAATCCCAAGATCCCGCGGAGCTAAAGTTCCACATCGGTGGGCGTTACCGGCAAGGAACTAGAGCTCTGCATGTGAGACGTCAAAGGTCAAGCTAAAGTCGCAAACTTCTTGCAGCCGAGAGCCGGCCCAGACCTCCGTGGTAGTAGTTCCCCACATGCGGTGCCGTCGACTAGACACCACTTTACCACCTGATCACCACGTTGAGGTGAGGATTCGTCAACTTACCTGTCCCCGTCGTGTCAGAGAACATCTCGCAATGCCAGAAGCCGCAAAACCCTGTTCACATCGAACATTTAAGATACCTTAGACGGCCATTTTTAAGGTGGTACCATCTCGGAATTGAATACCTGTCCACACCGCAAAACTCATCTAAGATAACTCACTCCGAGATCTGAACAAACATAGAATGTGCGCATGCACATATGTTAAAGGCAACCTCAACAGCCAATCAGAGTGAGTGGTACTGGCTGTATCTAGCAATAAAATGTTCGAACTCACTAAATGAGTTTCTGGAACTCCTTCAGTGAGTTCGGTTATATCTTAAATATCCTATCTGAACCGGGTATAATGGTAAAACGCATTCCCTCAGATTCCCCTCTCTCCTCCTCCCTTCCGACACCATGGCTTTATGGCAGTAAAGCAATTTTACAGGATGAAATTAGGATAATTTTTAGTCTCTATTTTTAACAAGCAAGATTTGTATTTTTTATGTACTATTTTAAAATATATACACTTACATTACACAATAGCATGCGATTTTATTTATAGAAACATAAATTCCGAAGTACTTCAATGTTCTTAAATTGTTACTTTTGAGAACTGGTTAATGTACAGGACATCTGTAGACATTTCCTTTTAAATCGTAAGCAGAATCCTAATTAAAAACCTGATTCTCAATGCTACTTATAAAGTAAAAAAATAAACATTTTTTTACACATACTGAATAACAGCATTTAATTTTGACTGTGGCAACAGAGTGTGGTTTGGCAGAATGCTGGTGAGCACTTAGGACTTTTAGTGATTTTTTAAATTAACTGTATTGTAGAACAGTTGACTCCTTTGTAAGGGGGGAGGACTATCACAAAGCCTTTCTCACCCCCGATCCCGTACTCGGCAAAAATCAGTTTACACCCCCCCCCCCCACACACACACACACACTAAATTAGCCTTCGGCACGCCCCTGTCTTTGGTACTTACTTGATGCTCCTGTCGAACAAAATTCATTATCGTCAAACTATAATAAGATTAAATGTTAATAATGGATGATCGTAAATGTCATATTCACTTGGCATTAACTCATTAATGCCGGTTGGTACGAAAACTTGCCATTTAAGTGATACAAAAGTTTTAAATATGAACACCAGTATCTTAGTAAAAAAAAAAAAAAATCATTATCTAATGTGAAACTATCAGAGATTCAATCAGTTAAAATAACAGTAGGGGAAAACTGGTATCGAAGTATTAAAAGAAGTGTAAAATAAGTCGTCGTTTATGGATTAAACGTGTTAAACATGTTTGTTATGTCATCAAGTGATTTTTAATTCATTTTTTTGCTTTACTGATTTATTTGTTCTTTCGTTATTTAAAATAAAAATTATGTCAATAAATGATTACTTCATGATATTGAAAGAGAAAAAATATAATACATTAGTTTAAGCTGACGTCACAAATATATATTCATCAGTCAAAAGCAGGGCTGTGGAGTCGGTGGGAAAAATGACCGACTCCGACTCCGAAATTTTAAAGGAACCGACTCCGGGATGGCTAAAGTACTAGAATTGCTTGTTGATTCCTATTATTCAGAGTGCTTTATTGCTGTCATTTGTTTTGAAATAGTAATAGTCGCTTTATTAAATTTGTCATTAAATAGAGGAAATATTACTATTTTAAAAAAGTGGCAGCAATCGGAATACAGTGGAACTCCATTTATACGTTTTGCTCGGGACCGGACAACAAAACGTATAACTCAGTAAAATGTACAACTCAATTAATGGTCTACCAGAACACTATTTTAAATATATCCTGAAAACTTTGTTCCACTGAGGAGTTTCAGTTACCTGTTATATCGAAAACGGAAGTTTCCTAAATATTACTGCACCTATGACATAAAGTTTTGGAAATGGACAGAGTAGAAAATAGGTACATAAGAAAAGTACACATGAAGTTATTTTATCATAAAATATTTATTAAAAATATTTTTAACACACATAGAGTACTTAAAGAAATCCTTGGAATTGCCTTGGCATGTAAATCATTTATCAAAAGACATTTCAGTAGTTTACTGAATCTTGTTGAAATATTACTAATCTTCAATTATTTCTTTTCGACAGAGTCAACATTGAACAGCAAACTTTGCATTTCTGTTAATAATGAACAATGCTGCCGGCTTAACGTTACTGCTTTTACTACTGACGAACAGCTTTACTACGTCAAAAGCCCTCACAGCAGCTCCGAAGTTTGAGTGGGATCTTTTAAATCAGACTCATCCAAGGTGTCGTCATTGTTTCTAGTTACAAAATGTAAAAATGAGACAAAATTTTGTCCTGAGAAGCAAAAACGTAACGTATAACCATAGGCGTAATTAGTGGGGGGGCCGGGTGGGCCGTGCCCACCCCAGGTAGTTCCAGTGCCCACCCCAGAATTTCAAGTTCACGTGAAAATTTTATGACTGCGATATGGTCAAAATTTTAATTTTCAAATATTTGAATGATTATACCAATAAATTATACTATATACTTCTGATTTGAGAACTAATGTAACGAAAACGGCGCGCACGCATATGTAAATGTGTGTGTGTGAGGTATAAAAGAAGCAACAGACAAAGAAAATCCTATTAGTCTTCTACATTCTTTGCAACAGTTATATGACCCGGAGTCTATAGGGTTCCAAAAAGAACAAAGTGAAATATTATCTGAAAGTTCTAAATCTGAACGAGGGTTTTCTTTTTTGTCACGAGGTGATGGGGAAAAAATCAGTTCCAGATGTCCAGTTCCGTATTCTTTCAACTAAGTCAAAAAATATCATCTGCTGTGGTGAGAGCCGATAAGAGAGAGAAGGGGATAGTAGGGGGCACAGGTGCCCGAACGGTTTTTTCCTTACAAAATAATGACCAATTTAAAAAACAGGATGTAATTGACAATTACTGATCAATTAATTGTCTGAGTGATGAGATACGGCAAAAGTCGTAAATGAGAACATCATCGCAGGGGGCTTTACTTTGAGGGTTAAGGTAGGGCGAATTTTTTGCAATTTGCCTGCGGCTGTAAGCGTGTGGGATTATTTCCCTTTTCCAAGTTTGCATGCGTAATTATCAGTGCTCAAATAAATTCTGTAGTTTTGGCAATTTTTGTTTGTATTGCTGCATGCTGCTTCATGGATCGAGGCTCTTTGCTTCATGTTTCTGAATGTACTTTTTGTGAGTAAATTTTTCCTTATCAATCTTTGATATTCTGAATAAATAGAAGGGCTTAGTGAAATAAGATGTTACGCAACAAAAATAAAATTCTGAGACAATTTAAATGAAAGCTTTTAGTTGCAATTTTTATTTTATTTTTGTTCTTGTACCTTGTATTTAGTAAGTTAACGAGTAGTACTAAGCTCTCTCAGAAAAACTTAGCAACATTTAATTATCTAATATAAAAATTATTAATAATATTTAAGTTATCTTTATTAAAATATTAACTTTTAATAAATAATATATCAGATTTTAAAGATTAATTAAAATATTGGTATTTTATCTTTACCATATGACATATTATCTCATAACACCCTCATCGAAAAAATAAACTGTATTTTGAGAAAATGTAACATAACAGGTTCTTGCTCGAACCTCTTTAATTAATGTCATTTATTATTAAAAAAAAAAAAAACTTTGGTAAAGACAGAAATTTATTTTTGAAATTGTCAAATTTAACCTTAATTTTTTTTTTCAAAATTTTAGGAAAATCCTGTATGTTTGCAACTTCTAAAAATGATCGCTCGCTGTGGTGCATTTAAAATTTTCATTGATAAATCAAAAGGAGCAATAAGTTTTTTTTTTTTTTTTTTTTTTTTTGCCGAGTTGCCAATTGAATAGAATTTTTTTTTCTTACTGACTTACTGTTTCTTTCTGACAAATAACACTATATAACAGTAAATTTTCCCTTCTATGTCCTTAAAAATTTCTTTTCAATATTCTAATATTTATTTTAAAATAAAGGAGCTCTTATAAATTTATTTTAATTTAGAGAAGAAATTATGGAATTTAACGTTTCATTAATTAATAATTTTTAAGATCATCCTCTTCTTAAAAAAAAAAAAAAAAAAAAACTGAAAGCTTTTTTTTTGTGTGTGTGTGTGTGTGTGTAAAGTTTACTTGTAAAATAACTCATTGCTGTACTCATTCCTCAAAACACAAGTATTTGTGTTAAATATGGTGTACAATTTACTTTAAAGTTTATTTTTGAATACTTTTAAATCTTAAAATACATTAATATTAGGCCTACCGAATTTTCAGCATCTGGTTTACAGATGTCGAATATTCGCTATTGGATCAAAATCACTAATCGATGCATCTCTATAAGCACCTTTCAAATGTGATAGAAATAATTTTGAAGAATACTTTTGTTTTCCCATGAAAAAAAGGTAAAACTTAAGCTTTTTTATTTATTTTGGGCGAAAATTATTTTAGGTAAAAATGTTTTCCATGTGAGTTCTCTTTAATCAAATCTCTTTCTGCTGAATGCTGATGGAGCTAATTAAATTTAAAATCAATCCACTACTATAGAAATCATCGTAGTTTTAAAATTATAATGTACTATTAAAATTTAAGAATATATATATATATATTTAACTTTAAAATACTTCTGATTTCTTTTTCTTTCTTTTTTTTAAAGATTTTATACACTATTTTATGTGATATGTCAACTTTTGAAAGGACTATTACTTATACAGTATCGAATTTAAAAATTGTGTTCTTATAAACATATTTTGCACATATTAAAAATTGAGGATTTTATGCAATAAAACAGTGGAGTATCCACTGAATTTTAAATAAACAAAAACGAAAAATCATGCGTCAAGCATAGATTATGTAACACTTTCCAACGCTTCCAAAATAATTTTACAAATCATACCGTTTAATAAGCTGAAAGATAACATCTAAGTAAACAATTTGGAAAACGCATAACATATTTAAAAACATAATTTCAGGAATTTCCAACATATACAATATTCGAAAAAATATCCGAATACTTTTATTCAGCTCTGTATAGGATCTATAGATTTGTATGTATACTACATAGGATGCTAAATTTTAGTTCAGTTAGGAAACGCGTAACACAGTTTAAAATTCTCCTTCTGGAGTTTCTGTCAATAAACGGAAATGTGTTCGCGAACTTTTGTGCTTCCCTGTATAGGATCTACAGAATTTATACACACCACGTAATAGACAAAAAGCGAGTTAAATTTAAAATCGCGTTCAGTAACTTAAAACGAACTTCTAGGAATTATTGTTAACAGACAGTAGAGAATTCTTTTGTGTGTCCCTGTAAATGAACGATGACTGCTATACACACAGTATTCTGTAGGAAGCCTCTTGTAATGCACCTTAGTGATATATATAAATTTCAATGCGTTTAAAATAGTGAAACATTATTTAAATAAACCGCAGACGATTTTTCTCCATAGACGTAATGTAACGGAATTCTTTTGACTGTCCCTGTAAAGTAACTATAAGTGCTATGCACAGCCTATTCCATATTAAGCTTCTTGTAATGCACCTTAGAGATATATATATTTCAATGCGTTTAAAACAGTGAAACATTATTTAAATAAACCGCAAATGATTTTTCCCCATAGACCGCAATGTAACGGAATTCTTTTGAGTGTGCCTGTAAAAAAACTGTATGTGCTACACCCTTCCGTTGAAATAGGGAACATGCCCCCCCCCCACCCACCCCAATCCCCTTAAGAGCTCATACATCCTCCCTTTTCATTTAAAATAAACGATTTATGTGAATACTGTAAATTAAAGGTGAGTCAAATTGAAGTCATATTTAAATTTTTCTTGTCAGAATCTCAGGCTGACGTATCATTTTTACTGCAGTTAAAGGAAACATTAATTGTCTTTTGCTTATTTAAATGTATTCGTCCCACAAAATAAAAACTAATCTTTTCCTTCCGTTCCTCAAAATATCCTTTTTTACATTCTTACATTTCTTAGAATTTTTAAACAAATTTAGAGTTTACATTAATGATTTCAAGAAAAATTTTCTCTACTTTTTCCATTTATTTATTCTTAAAATAAATAGATTCAGTTTACTTTACCTACATAAAATTACAGTGATCGGAAAACTTCTACATTTTAGACAGGTTTCAATTGTATACATTTTTCAGACATGTATAAATTATATCTATATGGTATTCGTTCTATCGGAACCACAAAATTTTTCTCAAGACAGTTTTCTGTAATAGACACAATTCAACATTTTGCTGTTGGAGAAGTGGAATTCGGTAAGAATCAAAACAATCATAAAAAAAAAAAAAAAAAAAAAAAAAATGAATTTTCGGGAAGTGATAGTTTAAGTGCTGTGTTTAAAACCGGGATATTAAAGAGATGTATTGGGACACCCAGACATTATGCCTAAAATTGGGTCTCTCTCGGAACTTCTAGTCATCTTAAAAATTTCAATGGCACAATGAATAGCAGTGGTGCCGACTTATATGGGCCCGTGGGGCTTTAGCGTTGAGCCCGCCCAATAATTTGTTCCCCTGACCCACCTAATTCCCCTTGTTTTATTTCACTACGTATTTATTTAAATTTTTAAATCTCTGAAACAAAATTTCATTTTCTATTTGTTGGACAACAAATAAGAGTGAAATATGCCAGCCCAGGATATCGTCGGGATAGCTCAGTAGGGAGAGCGTTGGTACGGCAAACCAAAGTACCCAGGTTCGAGTCCTGGGCGTTAGTCCTGTGCCTTGGATATAATTTACTTAGTTGAATATACTTTCCTCTGTTCATTATGAAAATTTCATTTTGTTGACGTTGGAAAATAGCATTGACATCCGTAACAGAGACATCAAGAGCACTAAATGTTCTTTCAGTACACGTATAATTATTAAATTTCTCTCAACAGTTCAATTTCCTATATACTTGATCAGCAGTATTGCTGTCGTATGTAAACCAAAAGGTAAATGCTAGAATCACGTGAACTTTAATGACTATGCTATAGATTTGTTTGAGAAAGAGAATGTATACGGAGCATTTAAAAAAAAAAAAAAAAAAAAAAAGATTCTAAAATGTATACGGCGAGTAACTTCGTATGCCATCCACTATACCCCTTTTGATCAGTGATTATAAATCAGTGAGTGAACATTATCTATATTTTAGTGTCCCAATCCTGATAATTATAAAGCTCATAAATGACTGAAAAGCTTTGCTTCTTGTGTTTTTAATTTGTATTGATATTTATGATATTATAGTAAATATTAACATTATTATGCAAAAGAATTCACGAATAACATAAGCAAATAATAAAACGTGCCGTGCTATTTTGCTTAAAAAAATTGGGCCCATACAATATATTTCAAAAGTTGGCTCCATTGATCCTAACTAATAACCTTGATAATAAGTTGTTTCTAATTTTAAGTCAAAATTTTCATTAAATTAACGAGTTTGGTCTCAATGCAGTTTTTTAAAAATATTCTTGCACCTTGCACGCATCAGTGGTGCAGCCAGAATTCTGCTCTATGGGGAGGAGAGGTTGAATTGTTGATAATGGTGGTCGCTGGTTACTTGAATCACCGGCTAATCGAATCAGTTTAGGTAATGAAGTGATAATCATTTTTTTTCCCTCGAAGAGTAGAATCAATAGTTACATTGACCATAATTCATTTCAGCAACGTTTACTATATAAGAGTTAGAAAACATAAAATGCACCAATGGAATAACAAAAAACTGTTAGATTAATATAGTGTTTGAAAAATGAGGAGGCAAACTTAAGAAATGGAAGGGAATAGTACAGCAAACAATTTTTTGTACAGAAAATCAGGAATCGATTTTTAAATCAGAAATACATAGGATTTCATTCCAAGACAATCCCGAATTCTTGTTCTTAACTTTAGTAATAATAAAGCAATTTTAGCAAAATTTCCAATAGACTTTGCTTTGCTTTGTGTCAGATGTAAAATAACACGAGAAGAGGTAGAATTTATTATAATCCGCGTCCAAACAATGCCAAATTAAGTATTCCATATTTTAGGATGTAGTTGACATTAAACGTGGTATCGTTGACTGAATTACTGTGCACTTCCAGCACTTTATTTGACATCTAATTTCGTATACAGGATACTGAAAATTTCGTTAAAATATCTTCATTATTATTAAAGTTCTCTAAAAATACTTGGATTCGACTTGACTTCCTATATCCTATATTTTTCACTAAATAAATGGATCGCGACCTGGTTTCCTATACAAAAATCTTTAATTGTAGTGTGCTCTGCCACCTTTTACAGATTGTTCTACTTTTTTTTAAACACATTGTTTATGTGTTAAGTATGTTTGCTTTCTAAATATTATTTGTTTTTAACCTTTTTCATGATGTTGGAGAATATTTATCTATTAAATCACACAAAAATAACGCCAGCATTCAAGTCTAAACATACACACAAATATTATACACACATACAAGCTATAAATGCAATAAACCCAACAAGTGTGAAAAATTAGCCAGAGCTAGGAGTCTAACCTGGGACCACAGCATACAAGACTAATGCTCTAACCACTGAGCTACCCCGGCCAATACCTGGGTCTGCAATTTATTAGTGAGAAATTGCAGACCCAGGTATTGGCCGGGGTAGCTCAGTGGTTAGAGCATGAGTCTTGTATGTTGTGGTCCTAGGTTCGATTCCTGGCTCTGGCTAATTTTTCCCACTTGTTGGGTTTATTGTATTTCTAGTTTGTATGTGTGTATAATGTTTGCGTGTATGAATATTTATCTATATTTAGTTTTCTGTTAGAAACACCTATTCAGAATGAAAGATAGGTTGTACCTGCCTTCGGCTGTGAAAAAAAAGAAAATACATTATAATAACAATTTTGAAAAAAGAGGGTACTTTTTAACTTTCTCTGCCCCTCCCTGTAAGTAAGGGCGAAAGGATCTACTTATATATACATTTTTTTAAATGAAATACATTATAGCTAAAACTCTAAAAGATATTCCAGTTTTTACTTCTTATCTGATTTAAACACGACTGTAATTTTGTCCACATGAAAAACAATGTCATAATTTTGATGATATAGAGGCAGCATTATTTAAGATTTAATAAGTGTAGATCAATGTATTACTAATTTATTACTTATTAATTTCAGTTAAAGCATAATTAGCATAAGTTTGTGTGTAATTATAGTAAATTTTATAAATTCTATGAAAATGCTTCATATTTAACGCTTTTCTTTTGAAAACCTTGCTCATAGGCATGTATCTGTAAGTCAAAGTCAATAAAATTGCAATCAGTGCTTCTTTCCTCCGGGGAACGCGTGGCCTGAAGAACATTTCGAGCTACCTTACTAGCTAATAAACTACACTCTTTAAATATATAGTCCCCCCCCACCCCTCAGGAACAAATTGTTCGAATGAAACACTACAATAATCTGTTCAATCAAAAACACATTTTACATTTATATCTTTATAGCACATTTTCTTAATTCTTACTTTGTCAAAGATTTTTACCTGCATCACTCACATACCTTGGTCTTAGAAATAACTGATAGCAAAAACACAAAACAAGATACACATGCAGAGGTCTGTTTGGGCTCGGTCCTGGCCCGAAACCGGACCAACCCACGGGCCAGTCTTCGGTCTATTTTCATTGATGGCAATCGGACCGGGCCTGGCTTCCTTTTTTCCAGGCAGGGCTGAAACTGGAATTCATTCTTCCTAAAGGTCTAGACGAGTTGAAATTTTCAGGTCCTGTTTTTATCAAGCCCATATGAAAATAATTGGCAATGCCTACCCTGACCTGACCCATGCAAAAATCAGTAAAATTTCGATCGGCCCAACAATTTTTGCAAAAAAATGCATATATTTTTAAATCGTCATTGTTCTATATTAAAATTTTCAATTTTTTTCTTTTTAAAGAATAGTTCATTTTCTAGGCAATAAAATTAAAGTACAATAAAGCGTGTGAAAAAGAACCTGCCCATGACAGAATCCTGTTTCAAACGGAAAAATGTATTTATCCATGCAAAATGAACATAATAATACGTGAGAAAAGAATGTAATATATTTACAACCAACAGTGTATATGCTAAGAAGGTAACTTTCCTATAACGGATATTTCTGTTCTCCTATGCGATTCAGTCTTAGAAATTTTTACTATACTATAAGAATTTTCAGGTTTTTAAGGCTCCAAGCCATGTAATATGGATTAAAGTTATTAATAACAACTTAGTCATTTGCATACAAATCAAGATCCAGTAACAAAATAAATATCTCAGCACAAAGTGTTTTTTTAAAAAACGAAGAATGCAAACAACATGAAAAGAAAAACTAAAATAAATATTTTTGTCAGAACTCCTCGTAGAAGACAACTTTTAACCATACCAGTGTAAAAATATGTTTTTGTTGAAATTCAGGCGAGCCGGGAAGGGATAATTACGTTTTTGTATGAGCCGGGCTCAGGCCGGGCTCAGGCCGAGATTCTAGCTTTTATACTGGGTCGAGCCAATAAACTATGTGTATGGCCCAGACCGGATTCGAGTCTAACTTTTTTTTTTTTTTTTTTTTTTTTTATGTGTGCCAGGCCGGCTTAATATACATACATATATTTTTTACGATACGGATCGAACTTTTAACTTTTATACCCGGCTGAGGGGCAAAAAATTTTGTACAAGTCGGGTCGCGCTCGAACTTAGAAATTTCTCCGGTGCAGACCTTAACAGAAAGTCTGAAACTGAGAAAAACCTATAAACATATATTTTATGTTTTTTTTTTTCTTTTTTTTCCTGGAAATTGATGTCTATTACCCTTTTGAACATGAAGCAAAGACTGAAATTCAATTTAAAAACTATCCACTGTATAATACTCAAAGCGTATGACGGTCGAAATAATCATTATTTTACTGTAAGATGTCTGAAAAATGTAATTGCTACCCTTTTTCAAAACAAATGACAGTTTTCACTTAACCAGTGCATCTAAGATCTAATATACGCTTCCACAGTTTAAATATAATATTCGCGGTCTAATTTAATCACTTTGTTGAATATAATTTGATTCAACAAAGCTGCGAATTTCAAATAAACTAAAAAAACTTAATATTAACTTTAGTTTCGATTCATGAAAGCGTCTAATTTGCTTAACTAGTGATTCATATAAGCGGCAATTATAATATTTTTTTTAGCTCTGGAAGGCGTTTTACCCCTCCCCCCCCCTTGGACTGTGCCACTGGACGCATACACACATACAAAGGACTTATGAAGTTGGTTGCCTGTGCCCACCCCACAAAATAGCCCTAGTTACGCCTATGCGTATAACTGAGGGAAATGTCTAACTCAAAACGTTTGACCCAGCTAATTTTTAATGGACAGCGGCCGAGACCACTGATTTGAAACGTATAACTGAGGGAAATGTACAACCGCGACCTACGTTATACACGGCCGGTGCATGACGTTTAAAACGTCACATGAAGTGGATCATTTTTACACAACGATTGGTTCAATGCGGCGCACCCACCATTTTGCACCAATCGCCGTGCAAAAATGATCCACTCCATGTGACGTTTTAAACGTCATGCACCGGCCATGTATAACGTAGGTCGCGGTACAACTCAGGTAACGTATATCTGGAGTTCAACTGTAATAAAAAAAAACTGAACTGGCAACATTGCAACCTGCTGTTACATTCCTGTTTGACCTTGAAGCATACATATGTTGTGCATATCAACCGATAATTTTTTTTTCCACGTTTCATTTTTTGGATGAATTATGGGTGTAAGCTAGTCAGTAAGGTAGTCAAGACTAACTCATTTACTGCAGCGACAAACTTCCAACAATATTTTAGTATAAAAAGTTTCACCTTTTTTAAAAGCAGAATTTTTTTTTTAAAATAAGGCAAAAATACTCTTATAAAATACCTGTGGAACTTTGCCCCTACGTTAATCGTCTCTGGTCAAGACTGAAAATATTTTGAACACCACCTCCCTTCCTCCTCCCAGATACTCTATACACGCTCACACAAAAACACAATGTGCATCAAATTTTATGTGTGGTAAAATTTAATTATGCAAAAACGTAAAATAGTTATATGCATGTAAATTGCAATTGAAAAGTTAAATTTGAAGCTATTAGAAACACCAATTAAAATCTAATAAATCTCAAAAGTTTACTTTGAACAACACACGCAAATATCTATCAGATGAATCCAAACAACATATATTATGTTGGTATGCCATTTTAAGACGATAACCAAAATATTTTATGCCAAATCAAACATATACCAAAATATGAGTGAAAGGATAAGATGGTTAATTTTGGTTTTGTATCTGTTCCTGCAGACCCAAAAAATAAGAGGCGAAAATTTTACAATTTAAGCATTATTTGGGGGTCTCCAGAATCCGAAAAATTACGAGGGAATGCAAGAAAAATAACAGTGAAAATTTACTATTTTAGCATCAATTCTGTTCTCACTGATTCGTAAAAAAGGGGCAAAATTTATATTTTCAGCCTTATTAATTGTACAATTTTGGGTCCTGGAGACCCGAAAAATCCAAATATTGAAATTTAAAGAAGTAAATAAAATTGAAATTTTACTATTCCAAATCCCGCTGACTTGGAAAAGAAAATGCAAAATGTTGCACTTTTGGAGTTATTAGGTGTCTTCCAGAATCCGATGTAAGGGAAGAAAAATAAAGATGAAAATTTTATATTTCCTACATTAGTTTTATAATTTTGGCTTTATTTCGGGTCTGCAAGACCTGAATACCGAAAGGAGAAAGATAACAGAAATGTCACTATATCATCATTATTTTGAGTACTGCAGACTCGGGAAACAAAATTACAATTTCACATATGTTCTTTCTTGGGTGGGGGTCCTATGCACACACAAAAAAAAGGGAGAAAATTTACAATTTCAGCCTGGTCCCACAGACCTGAAGAATCTGAGGAAAACAAGAAAAAAAAAGGGAAATTTTTTAATGATATTTCGGATTCTGTGGACTCCAAAAAGAGCAGAAATTTCCTATTTTCGCATTACTTCAGGTTCTGCAAACCCCAAAAACCGAGAGAAAGTATTATACAGGGTGATTATAAAAAAACTATCCCGACATTTGAGCCCCTAACTATCATACCATTCACAGAAACTGAATGAAATTTTGGCAAAAGGTATTTTGAGGTATGCGCTCAAGAATGATATGGAAAACAACAGTGTCGCTCAAACAGTTACGGTTACAGTGAGAAAATTCCGAAAAAATCAAATGGCAACACCCAGTTTTTTGTATTGGAATGTGATTGTTATTGTGAAAAAGCCTAAATAGCGTTGGAACAGCAACTGTAGCATGAAAATCACCGGCGGTAGATGGGCTAAGAGTGAGGACAACCAATAAGGACAGAGAAGCAGCATGAAATAACGGAGTGTCTATTCTTACGGCAGCCGTAAGTGTAATATTCTTACGGCACTTTGGTGCGCACGTGCAGTAATAGACTACCGTAGTGACTGACGAAGATTCTTTTGTGGATTGAATCCCGAAATAAGAACGACTCATATCCTCATTTCGCTGGCAGCTCACTCTTTATGTGTTCAGTTCAGCCATATTGATTTTTTGTTGGAGCTTACTGTGTATTATCTTTCTGACCTTTCTTAAAATATCTGAAATCCACATAGGAGATTTATTCCTTGATTTTTTAGATTTTGATAGAAAACTACAGCTCTATAAATCGACTAATTATGTTGATTTTTACATTTCGGATTCACGCACGTTGGAATCTGCACGTAAGTGATGCTGGAAAAAGGTAGAAAAAGTTCCGGAGGCAGTTAAATATTATTAATTATGTAAAATTTAAATGCTTCCGTGGTGGCGTTCACAAAATGGGTAAAAGAGATAAAAGAATGCGTGATTTATCGTAATTACTATTATAATTTGTGAATACATGCATAATCTACTGCTATATATATACAGCGTGTCCACGTATAACCTGACCGACCTTTATTTTCGCAACCATTGGTCCTAGATGTATACTTCCAATTACAAAAATGGTTTAAATAAGGTAAAGAATTACTTTTCACGTGATTTGGGTCAAGAAAAACATTTATTAAAAAATTACGAAAGTTAAATTTTTATACGGCCCCCCGGTCCTATAAGTGATATTTAGTAAAAATTTACTGTGACACTAAGAAAAAAAAAATCCCATTCATCTAACATTAAAATTGACCGAATAATAGCTGTTTAAAGTTGGAGTATATTTTTTGCTGCGAAATAGGGGTCATTCACAAATGTAGTAGAAATATAAATAATCGTCAGATATATCAAAAAAATAGTTGAGAGAAAAATTAACATTGCAATCTAATATAATTGTGAAATCTATAATCATTTTGACATATTAAAGCAAAATATACAATTTGTACTCTACATATAAGAGGATAAAAATAACAGAATTTTTGTTAAATAAAAGGATGAAAAATAACAGCCTCAATTCTTTACAAAATGATACAGATTTTAAAATGCTGTTAGATTACACTGTCTTTCAAATTTTTGGTTGTGCAGTGTTTTTTATCTTTTGAAAATTGATTCTTATGGATTTTTTAGTGCTGAATCCGAAAATGACCATTTTAAACCATCACGTTAGGATTTTTCTCAAATCGTAAATTTCAAAGTTAAAAAGCTCAAAGTTAAAATTGATCCCCCCTCCCCTCCCAACCTCATCGGACCTCTGAGTTGTTTAGCTGCAAGAAACACAGTATAAGCGAAAAATTTGAATAAACTATTGAATTAAATAAAACTAAACCGAATAAAAAAGTCTTACATCTATTTTATAATATCAGATTTTCCGCTGTTTTTTAACCTTGAAATTTACGATTTGCGAAAAATCCTGATATGATGGTTAAAAGTGAAGGTAATTCTTTTTTATTCAGCGTTAAAAAATACATAAAACGTAATTTTAAAATTTAAAAAACACAATCATCGCAGGTTTATGTTATCTAATCTAAAACTCTTTCTTAAACTTGTTGACGATAATGTATCCGAATTGTTTTTGTGTTATCCTCTAATATAAGTATGCATAAGATAGTAAGCGTCGAAAATCATAATAATATTACATTGCCATTGGATTTAAGTCAGTATGTAAAATTTAACTTCGATCGGACATTTAAAAGTGAGTTAAACTTCGAGTACAAATTTTAAACTGGAAAGCCGATCGTTGCAAGTTAAATAAAACCTTATGAAAATAACATAATTTTTGTTTAAAAAAAATCATAGCCTCAAATCCTTTCAAAATAAAACATATGTTAAAATACAATTATTTTAATTAATCTGAAACTTAACTAATAAAAATTAACTCAATCGTAATAGTTTTACGATTTATTTCAAAGCGCAGATACCTTGAAATAAGTTTAAGTACTTTATATACGACCCCAGAAAGCACGGCCGAAATCATCTCTTTTTAGATGCAAAAAAGTGGTATAAGTCATGCATTTCAAACTTTCAGAACTCGGTCAATTTTAATGTTAGATGAATGGGACTTTTTTTGTTGTACTTGTTAGTGCCACAGTAAATTTTTACTAAATATCACTTATAGGACCGGGGGACCGTATAAAAATTTAAATTTCGTAATTTTTTAATAAATGTTTTTCTTGACCCAAATCACGTTAAAAGTAATTCTTTACCTTATTTAAACCATTTTTGTAATTGGAAGTATACATCTAGGACCAACGGTTGCGAAAATAAAGGTCGGTCAGGTTATACGTGGACACGCTGTATATATATATATATATATATATATATATATATATATATATTGCTGTATATGTTTTATTCCTATGTATCACCCCCTCCCTTTTTTCTAATAATGTTTAAGGTTCGGTAATACTGCACTTGCTTTTCTATATTTTAATGGACATAGTTTATTATTTCATATCTTCTTATTACTATCAAGGAAGAGGGCATGACCTTCGTGAGCCCGTTGAAATCCCTGTTGCTTGTAAATAATAATAATAATAATAATAAGCTATATCAATTAAAATAAGAATAAGATAAATTTACTATTAGCTATCCTTAAATATTATTTGGTAAGGTGGGGGTAGTGTATAGAAATATGGATAACAATATCTCTGCATATGTCCACAAATTATTTATAAAATAAAATATGCTTGCAATAACCCATGCATTCCTTTATATCTATTTCTCAATTTGGGAATTCCACCGAGAATGCACTTAAATTTCACACACTGCTTCCAGAATTTTTCTTTTAGTTTAGGATATTGCTAACAAGTTGATTCCAATGTGTTGAATCAGAAATGTGAAAATTAACCAATTTAGACTTTTTAATAGAGCTTTTTTTTTTTTCATCAAAATAATATGTAGGAAATAAATTTCCCATGTGGATCTTATCATGAAAGAGGTTTCAGGAAGCTGTATAAGTTATTGCCAATTTCGCTAATATTATAGATTTTCACCTGTTGACCAATTTCACAAATGTTGACTTGGTCTTGCAAAAAAAAAAAAGCCTAGACTACAGACCACAGCATATCTATTACAAAATATTTATTGTCCCATAGATTCTCAAGCCGATGCCCATGATTAAAAATGTTATCTGAATTAGGGATCAGTGTTGTTGATTTAGAATTAAGATTCACCACTATTTTCAAATAGTAATATTAGCTTTATTTAATGACACATTTCATGATTAAATCAAGTGAAGAAAATATTATTTAGAAATAGATTTTTTTTTAATTTATCCTGTTAAATTGACAACACTTTTAGGGACACATTATTTAAAAAATGAAAAAATATATATAGTTAAACATTAATTTATTCAAAAATATACTTTAGTGAAATACGAATAAATTTTATAAATGTATGGGTGTAATTTATTTCTAACTTTCTATTACTATGATTTTGTTTTACTGACCATTGCTAATGATTTCATTGTCAATTTTTATGATTCATCTCATTAGCAATAAAGATAGCCACAGTTTGTGTGTGCTTCTATAAGCTTCATATATAGAACAAAACATAAATACCATTTTTCTATTTTATTAGTTTGTAACAATTTATTACTTTATATTATCTATACAACAACAACGTTTCAGTATGTAGACAGTGGCCATTCGTCATAAAATTCACAATCACTTTACTATCAGTAATTTCATAAACAAAATTTCTCCTCGTTTAATCATAGAAAATCCCACAATTAAAAGAGATCAAATTTTATACACTAAAATTCTGGTAGATAAGTTATTGGGAACACCCTGAAGTGCCACTACTGCACGCACGGTCGTACTCTGTCGCTGTCAAATGGGCAGACATTGGATTTTTTGGAGGGTGCAACTTTTATAACGAAACTCATTATTTTACCACCTTGCTAGTAGAAACCAATAATATCCATTAACATTATTCCAGTTTTTGTTTAAGGGAATGCTTTCAATTTCCCGAAATTGAAAATGTCCTTAGAAAAAAAAAACTGCAACCAAAATCGAAACAGAATAAAGGTAACTGTTTAGCCATCAACATCATGTATCCTATGAAAAAAAAATTATTTAAAATATTAAAATGTAAATAAGAAATTTGTAGAGAACGTTGCCATTGGCTTAACATTAGCTTCTGAGTGGCTAGCGTATAATCCAAAGTTTGCAGAATTTTAGTACTAAATAAGAATTATGATTAATTGATGAAATATATTAATGGCCATTGGACCCGTGCGAGGAGTTCCCACTACAGTCTAATAATTTTTACCAATATCTAATATTTTTTAAGTGCAGGATTAAACTTCTAAAGAAAAAGTAAGGAACAGATGTGTTGTTGGTCTCCAGATAAACTTGGCAATTTTTTTTCGTGCCAAAATGTCGTTTTGAAAATTATCGCCAAACTGAAATCCAGAAGAACCTTTGCTTTCCAATATGGCGGTCACTTTCAAAACTTACTGAAATACTTTTTTTTTTTTTTTTTGACAAAGAGGGGGGCTCTTAAAAAGTTAATGCTAAAAGTTATAGTTTTGAAAGTGGTGGCTTATTGAAAAAAGTAATTTCCTCGGCATTTCAGAATTGCAATTTATTTCGAAAAAGGCATTTTTAAGCGCATTATCATAAGGAAAACAATAGAAAATGAACGAAAATAGTAGGGGGGGGGGAAGAGCACATTTTCGATTGTAAACAAAAAAAACAAATAAACATTTCGATGCGGAAAAGCAAATATTTAAAAAAATGTTCGTTCTTTTGAATTATATTTATTATGAATATCACAAACATTTGATAGAAAAAAAATCCGAAAGTGCTTTGACCGCGCCTCGAAACACAAAATGCCGACATTAAAATAAATATATTCCGTATCATTTTGAGAAACTGCACAAAAGGATCCGATCCACGTCAAAATAAAAAACTGTAAACATAATCTTAAACGGAATCACGTCAAAATTACCAAAAATGAAGCAGGTAATCTTATCTACATTGGAATAGCTTGCTTTAATGGTCAGAGACCAAACGGGTGCAAATACAAAATGAAAGATACTTCTGCCGTGCTGTACCATCACATGGGAAAATTAGAATATTTAAATGAATGTTCTGGAAAAGTGCGTACACGTTAATAAAAGGATACTGCGCAAGTTCGTCATAAAATGACATCAGGAGCGCAAAAAATGATTACCTCTCTCCTCCCTCGCCACAAAGCCAGAAGAACGGCTATGGTTGTCAGTAAAGAGTGATTTGGTATAGTTTAGAACAGAATGTAAGTTTATCTCCAAAGATGGCGAGATTTTTTCGCGCGTATATTTTGCAGACCGTTGCAGCATCTATACCAAAAATAATGATAAAAATATTTGCAAACAACATTAGTCAAGTCAGAATATAGTTCCAGAATTTATTCCATCAAAGTTACAGTAAAAACTGATTGAAGATAGCAAAAGGCACACGCGAAAAAAAATTAACAATCGTATTTTAACTGCATTGGAAGATTACATCATCTGCTTCTTGAAAAACGTGAAATAAAGAAAAATAAATTTAATGCAGTTAAAATACAATTTAATATAATATAACAAAGCATACCTTTTATTCTACATGTGAAATACACTGCTTCGCTTGATCGATGGTGTCTTTCTCTTTGAAACATTTCAATTTTGCTTTTTAACCATAAATATAAAATAAACAAGTGCAGAGAAACCATACTTTATCTTTTTTGTAATATTTTTTTTATAATCGTTGTTGAGCACAATATAATGCGGTATTTTATTTTTGTGACAACACTAAGTTAAGGAAGACCTTTCATTCCATTTATGAAAACAGTGTCTATTTAATTTTTAATTAACAGCAATTTTTAATCAAAAAAAGATGTTGTAACGAACTGTGAGTGTACTATGTCAGAAGCCGTTTCAAAAACCTTTCAAATGATACCTCATTCGTTGTTTCGTAAAATCATAGAAAAGATGATGTTGACAACAGAAATAATATACAGTGAACTCTCACTTATACACCGCCTTTTTTATAAGTCTTTTTCATTTATACGATGATTTTCAGTGGTCCCGGCTCATTATATAGGAAAATAATGATAATCATCATTTGTTTATGCATCGCTGTGAAAATAAATATTTCACTTATGCACCAAAAATTTTTTTACAATAACAATTTTTTTTTTTTTTTTTTTTTTTTTTTTTTTACAATAGCAAAAATGTGTTGCCCGATACAGTGCAATAGTTTATTTTCCTCAATTCTCAATGTACTCTTTCTACCTTTGTTGTTTCTAGAACGATATTCTTTCAGTAAACAAATGAATTTTGAATGGGTATCTTATCTGTTACACCACCCACATTGAAAATCCATTCATCTTGAAGGAAAAGACATGTACTATTGCTATTGCCCAGAGACTGGTTCTACACTCTGACGCAAAAGTTTAGACAATGACGTCATTCAGCTTTAAAATGTAGAATTATGACGTCAGAATTACAAAAACCTGTAAATATATTCAAAAACTGATTTAAAATGCTATGTACAAAAGACAGTCGTTTTATTTGCTATAATACTAATTTTTTTCATAAAAATTCAAATGTGCTTGTCGCAAAAGTTTAGACACTATTCTAAATTTCTTTGAATATTCGCTGGCATATGCAAATTTAGACTCGATGATGTCACAAATTTGGAGTACTTAAGTTCTGCAAACGATTGCGCTTCATAGTCGACATGCCGAGAGTTAAAGAAATTCAAGTGAATGAGGTTTCAAGGATTTGGCAGTTGAAAGGTGAAGGGAAGAGCGTTTCTGAAATTTCTGCTATTATTAATAGGTCAAAAAAATCTATTTATCGAGTTTTATCGAGTGGTTCCGAATATAAAGCAAAATGTCGGTCTGGGAGGCCACGTGTGACAAATGTACGAGAGGATCGCCTGATACAAAGACTAGCGAGTACTCAACAAATGAGCGTACGTGGAGTTCAAAGCTCATCGGGACTCTCTGTATCAAAGGATACGATTCGTAGACGAATTTTGGAAAAAGGAACAATCGTTTATAGCAAAATGCAGAAGAAACCAGCTCTGAAGCCACATCACAAGTTACAAAGAATTATGTGGGCTCGAAAGCATATGTCATATGGAGAGAAATGGCAGTCAGTCATATTTAGCGATGAAAAAAAGTGGAATCTGGATGGTCCAGATGGTTGTTTATCGTATTGGCATGACTTGCGGAAGGAACCTCGACGTTTTTTTAGTCGCAGACAAGGAGGGGGCTCGGTGATGGTTTGGGCAGCCTTTTGCTATAATGGACAAGTATCTATGACCTTCACCAGTGGTCGTAAAACTTCACAGCATTATACACAGACATTAGAAGAAAACCTACTGCCATTTGCTGAGCTTCTAGGGGGTCCTCAGTGGGAATTTCAGCAAGACAATGCTTCAATTCACACTGCAAAACATTCAAAATCTTGGTTTAATTCCCATAATATAAGAGTTCTCGACTGGCCAGCATGTAGCCCAGATCTTAACCCTATAGAAAACCTTTGGAGCATCATGTGTCGCAAAGTTTATAGCAACGCTAGACAATACTCTTCTGTACAGGAACTTAAGACATCTATTGAGGATGCATGCTACGATATCGATCCACAAACTATGCAAGATTCAGTTTCTTCCATGCAATCTCGTGTATATGACGTAATATATAAGCATGGATGCGCAACCAGCTTTTAAAAATTGTTTATTTCGATTTTATTTAATTTGTGTCTAAACTTTTGAGACAGCAGTTTATTTTTGTTACCATTTAATTTATTGCAATATGCACAATTCCACTTTTCTTTGTTATAAATATTGTTTATATGTACAGCACATTAATTTCAAGCAGTGATTTGAAAATTGAATAAATATTTTTCAAAGTATGTAAGAATTTCTTCATTGTCTAAACTTTTGCGTCATAGTGTATCCCCATTTCTAATGCTGTTTATAAGAGGAAGGAGTCTTCCCTTATCTTGGTAAATAAAAGGGGGTGGTCTCTTTAGTGACAAAACCATGAACCTCTATACGGCCAGTCGCTCGGGGTAATCCTGATTCAGCTAAAATCTCCCGCGGTGACCCCTACTAACCAACGGTAGATAATCAATGTGACAAGGTTGACAAGTAGGGTGAAAGTTAAACATTGATCCCAAAAGCTGATCTCCAAAAATACGCCATTTTTTAGCTGTTTATAAAAAAAAAAGATTCTCCTCTGAAAAACGATGTGACTGGTAATTACATTTAACGATGTCCGGTTGACATTTCTAAAACCATTAAGTGATCAAAGAGAAACTGTTTCTTATCAGTTAATTATGGCTCCCAAACTATTAACTTTCCGGAAATTGTACTTTTTTTTAGCAAATAAGTGTTACAAGCTCCTTTTAAAAAATAAGATACCTTACTAAAACATAAGTGAAGTTTTCCCACAAAATTTCATATGTATGTGTGGATGATTGCGTGTATATTAAATTTTTCTCGCGTTTTCAGGTCCCCAGAGCTCTTACCTTTGTAAAATTAGGAACATTTTAAAAAAAAATTTATTGTTATATTACTATTTATTTGAACTCACAGTATTCTGTAAAATATTCGAAAAGTCGAGTGGAGCCACTCCGGATTTTTTTTTTAAGTAACTATATTTAAGTATTAATTGTATTATGAATCTCTCAAAATTTCGCTTAGAATTTTATAATAGGTGTGTGTATAAACTAACATTTTGGAGGCAAACACAAAACTTTTTTTGCATGTTATCTTTCTTAAAATTTTAATTGACCAAATTATATCGCACTTATTTAATTGTACCGATATAATAAAAGGTCACTGTATTATTTAATCCGTGCCTTTAATTTCGCGTATAAATAGAATCTTTTGGCAAAATCCGAAAGTAACGAAGTAGTGACTACTTTTGAAAAGTAGTTTGTAGGCGCTACTTTTTAAATAAAGTATTTGCAGTTAGCTACATTTTCTATAAAGAAGTTTTCATGACTGCAATTCATGATTTTTGCAAAAGAAATCCTATTCAATACGTTACTTTGCCGTGAGCACCGAACCCGATTATGGAAAACTCGCAGCTTTTTAAAGCATGGTAGAAAGCGCAAGCTAGTGAATTTATTTAAAAAATGTATAATTTTTGCTCTGTTTCTTTTTTAAGATAGAGCAGTAGGAAAAAGAAAAAAAAAAAGTTATTTAAACTACCTTCAAGTTCAAGCTAGTACAAAAAAAAAAAAGGAGAAAGAAAAAGAAAGAAAGATAAACTGAAAACTGAATCTGGAAATTGTTCTAAACAAATAATTTTTAAGGGAAAAGAAACGACTGCAAGGGGCATTTTTTTACAGTAATTTCAGTTAATTTCTGTCTATTATCTGTCCGTTCTCTAATATTCGTAAATATACTTTATTTGTATTTTCGTGTAGTTGGTACATGATATTGGGGTCTAATTTTGGACATTCTTAATTGAAAATGCAGTTTGTAGCAGTTTGTACAGTTCGTAAACAGGGACACGCAAACAAATTCCGTTACATTATGGAATGTTTGCAGTATACCTTAATGATATTACTCTACTTCAAACATAATAAATTTGATTTGCGTACTACAACATGCTTTCTGAAGAACATGGTATGTATTTTAAGTTTAACTAAATTATAGTATATATTACGTAGTTGGGAAAAAAAATAAAAGAAAGAAAAAAAAATCTGCAGCTTATATAGGCTGTCCAAAATAAATTATAGATACTGTCGTTTATGGACGTGCGTTGCTTAAATGGTGTTTGGAACTGTGTTATTTACTTTTCAGATAAACTATATTAGATTATTTTAAGAAATGTTTGTAAAATCTAAATAAACTCATATATATGTATATATGCTTGCTCTGAATAAATTGGACATATTACCGTCTATGGATGGTGATTGTCGGAAGTGCGTTTTTAGCTATATGCTATGCGTCTTTTAAGCTGAAATGAATTTTAGCATTATAATTATTATTATTTATAATTATTATTATTCATATTATTTTCTTCAGATTAAATAAATGCTGAAAAAAAATCCAATTAATGACACGTTTCTAGAAAAAACAAAGAATGCAAAAAATCGGTCTTACTGTCAGATGTGTGTTTCATATTTACAATAAGAAATGTGTATTTTTAAGCTTACTGAACATTTTATACATATCTAATAAATACTTAACGATGAAATTATTTTTTAAATAGCAGTTTTTATGTATGCCTACTTTAGAGAAGTTTAAATTAGTGCTTATTATCAAGTAAACATTTTAACAGAATTTATCGTTTTTATAACGTCACATAATAATAATAATAATAAAATGGCATTAATAATAATAATAAAACACGTCATAAAATAATTTTAAACAACATAAATTCGATCTAAAGCCGGGCGTTCTAGCTAAATGTTATCTATATTTAAATATAAGGTGAATCGGCTGTGATTGAGTAGAGGCCAATAATTGAGTAAGTGAAACAGAAAACAAGGATTGGTGTGTATTTTTTTTTTTTTTTTTTTTTTTTTTTTTTGGGGGGGGGGGGGGGGGAAATATATCTGAATCCAAACAAATGCACTCTTTCAAATAAAGGTATGGGTGGATCTTAACTTGGAGCAATTATAAATGTTTTCATATACAAACTTCGAATAAGTAGTTGTCATATATATATTAAACAACCATTTTGATTTTTCATATTTTAAATTCCATAATGGAAAATAAATTATCTGTTATTGTTGAAATCTCATTTTACAACAATTACTGTAAATACTGTAAATATAAATAGTGTAAAAAAAAAAAAAAAAAAAAAAAGTTTCCAAATTGTTAATCTTCATGCATTTATTGGTATTTAAGGAAATTTATAGAAAAAGGTCTAAATAATTTTATTAGAAAAAAAACTGAAGAAATTTTTGTTAAATAGTTAATAATAGTCAATATATTGTGCTGAAAATATGAAACAACTGTTACTTTGTTTGAAATCTAAATCACGAAAAATGCTGGAAAAGCACAATAATTTAATCAGTGATGCAACATAAAATAGCAACAATGTTCAGTTTGGACTGTCCGTTCCTGCTGTTTGTGCGCGGAAAGTGAAAATTTCTAGCACTTGCCTATAATGTTATCGAATTTCGCACAAAGCAAATTAAGTCTCGTTCTCATCAAATTTTCATTGAAATTAATTTCATTTTTCTAAGGTTATTAAAAGCGAGGTGATACAGATAATATATTTTTGGGGAAATGAAACATTATTTTAAAAAATGAAAAATTACTGAAACAGTGAAATCCAGATTGGGTGCTTTCTGGCATATTCACGAAGTTATTATTATTTTTAAATGCCCAAAATATGCAACTTCCTTATTCATAAACTAAGGAATCGAATAGCATTTTTCATATTTTGACTATGATAAAAAATCGTTCAGAAAATTCTGTCCAAGTTGGCGCTTTAAGTCAATTTTCGGGATTTTATAGCCCAGGAAAGGTTGTCTTGAGACAACATTAAATTCTAATTCAATATGATATACAGTAATCGAAAACGCGAAATGCTATTCGATTTCAAATTACTTTAACAGTCGTGACTGCAAATTATTAAACATTTTATTCAACATTTATTTTTTAAAAAAGGAGTCCGTGAATATTTGTCTTGATTTGCTGAGTTGGGGGAAATATTTTTGTAAACGCCTTAAGTGTTATGGTATTGTATAGACTTTCAAATTCTAGTGCAAAGCATTTGAAAAATAAATAATAAATAAATAAAAAAGTAGCATATGCTAATATATTACTGATAAGGTAAAGCTAGGATAGTCTGCGCACAATTCAAAAGAATAGCAATAAAAAATTTAAATATTAATTTTTTGCAAAACTATCCATGAATAATTTTGACTTCATTTGTTTTTTATGCATTTCCATTGCTATTTTGTTGTTATGTTGCAATTTAATAGAACAGTTGTAATAAAACCAAGAAAGTTATTTTGCGCAATCTCTCCTTACAGGGTTGGTGTGATTGCGCACATGGGTAGGAGAGATTGTTACTAATAATAACTACAATTAAATTGTTAACAATAATAATTACACTTAAATGACATTGCTGTAAGGTTTTTGTGCACAAATTTTATTGTATTGGGAGTGAATATTTCAACCTAATGCTTAAAGAATCAGAAAAAGGAAATAATTTAAAAACGATTAAAAAATTTTAATTAAAAGGGGGGGGGGGAATTAAAGAATTTGAAAAAGCAAGTCCAGATAAGATTACAAAATAAAATTATGCAACTTAATAACACGTTTAACGTAAAATTAGTCCATTTTCATTTTTCATTTTTTATGCAAATTTACCAATAAGCTGCGTAATCTCTCCTAGAATGGAAACTAATGGGAACAATGCACCATCTCTCCTAAGTAGCAGATGCGCAAACTCTCCAATTTTTGGTAGGAGAGATTGCGTGGCCTTTTATTTAAACATGGCCGCTACTAAAATGAACCGTTGATGTTCACATTGTTTCTATAGATTAGTAGCTTATGAGAAATCGTTTAAGTTTAAAATATTTTGTACTATTGATATTGTACAGAAATTCTGATGAATAGCTATGAAAATTTAAGCATTTACTTTGGGAAAACAAAACAAAATAGCAATACTTTATCTTAGACGCTCAAAGCAATCAACGTGTACTTTCAAGTAGACACTCCCCTACTGTTGTTGCACAACTACGAGTCGCTGCGCTCTCACTCTACTCCTTCCCCGCAAACCTCTATGTGCACAATCTCTCCGACCGCGCCATCTCTCCTGGCTTTACCTTATATCAGTGTACAAATAGCTATTATCAGAATTGTTTCGCGCATAATAATGGTATTAAGAAGAGTGTAATATTTTAATAGTAACAGAATCCGGTCTAAGAGTTGTAATTCATATACTGCTTTTTATTTGAAAGTACCTCTTACTTTATGCTCGATATAACTTAAATCAACTTTTCTTCTTCTTTTTTTTTTTCTTTCTTCTTAATAAAACCAATTTTTTAGAACAACTCTAATTACAGTATCCCCCTCCCCGTTTTTTTTTTTTTTTTTTTTTTTTAATAAAACCAATTTTTTAGAATAACTGATTACAGTATCCCCCCCCCCCACACACACACACACACCTTTTTTTTTTTTTGTATTTTAAGTGCTTTAAATTATAGGATACAAATAATTTCTACTTTCAACTCCTTCCATATTTCTCAAGTATGTTAACTTCTTCATTGTCTAAAAATAAATAGATATCCATATGAAACACAAGGAATAAGTATCAAAGTTATACTTATCAAATGCAATATTAACGGAAAATATCAAGAAAGGTCGCCCAATTTACGGAAAACGTATCTTATAATTCTAAATAATAATTGAACTACATCAAAACGAATACATATATATGTGTACTTTTAGGAGCATGATTTTTATTAAGGCTGTTCTCAAATCCAAACTGGATTATTTCGGAAGCATTTTTTAATTCATTTTTGTTCGCAATATCAAATTGGCAAGTGCTCTTATTAAGTAACTATCTAATCGAACTTGTTTTTCATTTCGATAAAGGCAAAAGATTTTTCAGAAAATGCTGCCAAAGTGGGTATTTTTAACTGAATTTTGGGACGCGACAGCGCAGGAACGAAAACAAACTGCCTGTCCTGAGACAATAATAGCTCAAAGATGTAATTCACTTATCGGAAAATTATAAAAACTGTTTGATTACAAACCATTTTAATAAACATACTTGCAAATATTATTATGCAAGTATGTAAAATAAGTCGGTAGGTGTGTCACAAGTTTTGCGTTGTTGAGCGGGAAAAATATTTTTTTGAGAACTGCCTTATGATAATCATTATTTTTAAATTATTTAGAAATTTTATGAAAAATTTGTAAAAAAAAAATTTCTTCTTATTATTTTTTTATTACAATTATTTAAATGCAATTTAATTTGTTAAAGCATGAAAGTCTTGGTATAGTATGTATTTTTTTTATGTTGCTTACTAAACCAAATAATATTTGAAACTGTTTAGATTTAAAGCTTATGAAGTAGTATATACTCGTATATAAGTCGAAGAATTTTCGACAAAATTTGGAAGCTGAAAATGGGGGGTCGACTTATACACGAGTAAGTAAAAAGAAAAAAAAAATACCGGAGTGAAATACCGGAGTCATATTTTTTTCACAGATAATTGGTGAATGTGCAAGTCTTTTAATTAATCACATGTGGGTCTAGGTTGGAGAGACAGATAAAAGCGGACAATGGTGATTGATAAAAAAAAAATCTCAACAATAATGTTTCTGTAATTGTTCTGCACTCATTTTCTCTTGGGATAGAATTCCCTTCCATACAGGGGCATCCCTTTCAACATTTTAATCCCTTTTTTAAAAAGAGTTTAACTTGAGATTGCTTCTGATTTCTCTCCTAAGAGTACTACAATACAAAGAAGTACTCTATTGTAGCAGTTTAAGAAGTTGTTTACCTTTGTCAATAAGGCTTGAATAGATTTTTCAAAAAAAAAAAAAAAAGCAAGTAATCATTAAATTGATGTAAATAGCTTTCAAAATAGTTTAAGCTTCTGCAGTTTTACATAATTATACAATTTTAAAATGTTGAATTTAAAAAAAGATGAAGTCTGATTAGAAACGTAAAGTTTACTGATTTAACGAAGATTTATTATTATTTTTTTTTTCATCCTCGATTACAAATTATTTTTCAACATACTACCAAAAATGTGGTTCGACTTATACACGAAAATTCAATTTTTTCCAAAATTTTGCGTAAGATTGGGGGGGGGGGGGGGGTCGACTTATACACGAGTATATACGGTAACTGTTTTTGGAAACCAAATTAAGCTGTTTTATGAAAAAATTAACTTATCATGTTAATAAAACTCACAATATTGTGTTTCAAGAAACATTAGGTAATGTTTGATAATATAAAGTTTAAAAAAGAAATATAATCAATATAGTTTTTAACAATTTTCAACATAATTTAAAAGTATTTATGACTTATCTTTGTCCCTCCATCTTTTTGGCGGTTTGTCCGCACTCTGACTCTCGTAAATAGACTTGAATTTCCACGATTTAAATATACGTTTTCGACGCTACATATTCCCTATTGATATTCAAAATGAGGTAGGTAGCTGTTATAGCTCGTTTACAGGGATAGACAAAAGTTTTCGGTTACATTATGGTCTGTGAAAAAAAAATCATTTGCAGTACATTTTAGTGATGTTATGAAACATCAAATATGATGGAATTGGTATGTGTCCCAGACGTGGGCAACAGTATGCTTTCTATTATAGAGTATGAAGTAAGTAGCATACATGTAATTCGTTTATAGAACTATGAAGCATAATTGTTGGATGTGCGTTTTCAGCTCTTGTATGCATTTTTAAATGTAACAAAATTTTAGTGCATTACGTGGTGAGTATGAATTCTATAGATCATATGCAGAGCTGCACGAAAGAAATCATAAGCATTTCAGTTTATGGGAGTGAATTCCTCAAGTGTGTTTTTAACTGTGTTAAGCATTTCCAGCTGAACTATATTTTATTATGCTAAAAGGTTCTTGTAGAATAGAAATAAATTCATATGGCTGCGTAAAATAATTTAGATATATTTCCATTTATAGATTGTAATTGCTGTAAGTGCATTTTTAGTTTTCAAGAATTAAATATTAGTATATTACGTGATGTGTATAAAACGTATAAGATACAGGTTACCCCTCCCCCCACCCAAAAAAAAAAATCATATTGAAGGGTTTTCTGAAAATGCACTTTTAACCAGTTTACATGTTTTTTTAGCTCAACCAAATTTTGCTGTATCGTTCATACACATGGCTGCTCTAAAGAATACTGATACATAATCATCTAGTATAAGTAGCATTTCTCTTTAAAAAAAAAAAAAAAAAAAAAAAACTTTTGTAGTTGCTCTATACGTTTTCCAGCTCATTGAAATTTTAGTTTCATTATGTAGTATGTTTAAAATTCTGTTAGATCATATACAGGTTTATACGAAAGGATTCTCATACATTAACTGCTATGGACAGCAATTCTTGAAAATGGATTTTTAACTGCGTTCTGTGTTTTTAAATTGTTTATTTGGATGTCTCATTACATTATATGAAAGAAGGAAATTTCTTAACAGCATTCAAATAATGTTGGAAAATGTTTCATAATCTATAACCCATGCACGAGTTTTCGTTTCAGTTTTTCTTCAGTTTAGCATTGTTGAGACGGAAAAATATTTGTAATAAATAAAACGTTATTTTATTTTATGTAATTGACTATTTTTATGTTAAAAAATCTTAACCGTATTTTACTTCAAAAAGAAAGCAAACCAGTTTCAGCTTTTTTTTTTTTTTTTGTATAATTCTTTATATAAATAGTTAGAGAAATGCGAAATCCTTTTTACAAGAAGAAAAAAAACAAAAAAAAAAGGAGAAAAGATTGATTGTTGATTTGAAACGTTCACCTATTTAATGGCTGTTCATTTCCTGTTTGCTTTTGCTAATGGATTATGTTTATGGGGGGTCAATTTCCCTGATCACCGGTTACAAATACGTAAGCTTCTAAGCATCAAAATGGCGGTTTGGTATTTTTAATACTAAAATACATCGAAGGAAAATACTTCTTTAGGGATAGATTAAGTATTTGATTGATAATGATGGAGAGATTTAAACCACGGGAGATTTTAGCCCAATCCGGGCAGAATCCAGTCGCTCAGAAGCCATTGACAGGACACTTTCAATTGGTGAAAAATCATGAGAACGTGCCGCCCAGGGCAACAGTCGAACATGTTCTGTATCAAGGAAGGTCAGGATAGTACAAAAAACATGTGGTCGTGCATTGTCCATATAAAAAGTAGAGTTGCGGAGGCATCGAAGATAAGTCAGAACCAGGGGCCGTAACACATCAGAAATGTAACGGTTGCTCTTGAAATTGCCAGCAATGCAAACAAGAGGTTACCGAGACGTGTATCCAATGGCACTTCATACCGTCATTCCATGTGATATGACATTATGACTATTCGAATGCAAGCTGGCAATTTCTTGTGGGGTTTTGGATGTTCTTTCAAAAATAACTTACTTAAACTACTAATATAAAATTTAAAATTTAAAAGAATCACTTACAACTCACTCTTCATTAAATAATTTAAAAACAAGTATACCTTGATTAACTCCACTGAAATCTGTTGCCATGAAAGGAGGAGCAATTTACATTAAACTTATCAAAACTTAAAAATCCGAATAAGTTAATACAACATGATAATTTTGAAATCTTCATCTTAAAATAAAACTAAATGTAGTAAGGGGCAACAGATTTCTAAATCAAATAGTATACTGTAATGCATAAAGAACACCCAACTCCACTTCAACCCGATCAAGCTCAAATCTCCACATACACAAAATTAACCAAATATAAACATCATTTAATTTGGAAAATTAAATGAAACCTGAAATTCCTCTAATATAAGGACAAAAAAAGGGAAAGAGAAAGTTTAATAAAATAGAGATATGATGAGATACCAAAAATTTAGAATAATTATGGAGATTTTGAACAAGATCAGATCGGTTAACCGAAAATCGTATAGTGGCATAAAAAAAACTGAATACCTTTTTTTATTTTTTATATATATTTTTTTTTTCACTTTTTTAAAATAAACATTTTGATGTTTATTTTCGATAACAATATACCTGAGAGAGGAAAGTTAAAGCTTAAGTTAATCAATTATAAAATTAACTTTAATATTACTGTATCATCATTTATTAATTTATCCATCATTAAATCAAGATCAAAAATACGATTGGATAACTGTGAGTAAACCTCACTTAATGTTCATTTAAACTATTGCTATGAATTTTAGATTTAAGAAATTTAAAAGTATTAATTTAGCAAAATTATAGCTTTCATATTTTTAGTCACACTTACTGAGAGGTTAAGCCTCTCTTATAGGTTTGTTGTAAATATAAAGTATTAATTATTTAAAGATCATATAAAGAAAAACATACCATATTTGAGAATAAACAAAAAAACAATTTTTATTTGAACAATTAAAATTTATAAAAACAATGTAATTCTCAAAAAAAATTATTATAATAACACAATATAAAAGTTGATCAATATTGACTATTAAATATCTTTAAATTAAATATTAATGTTCCCAAAACTATCATAACATCATAAATTAAAGGCTGATCAACTTTACTGAGATAAGTTATTAATTATTTTTCAAATACGTATTGTAATTCTTAACATATCATAATATATATATATATTAATTTACAAGTTATTCTTACTTATTTTGCATTTTACTCTCAAACTCTGAGATACACAAATATATTCTATCATCAGGGAGACATGTAAATAAAAACTATGTAAAATCTACTTACAAAAGATGAAGAATTCAATAACTAAATCTGTGGGTATGCTTTTACACTCCCCTTTCCTTTTTAATGCTGCAACCAACTGCACAACATGTGTCAGGTTCTTCTCTCACAGCTGCAAGAGTTGAAAGCTATTCTTAAGGGATTAGCATATTGTATGTATGGTATATGTATCTATTGTGTACCGTTAAAGGCGTCCTTTAGAAAATCTTAATCCGAAGGGTGGCGACTTGGACATAATGAAAGGTATTTCCATTGCAATGCGGTCTTTGATAGATAAGAAAGAGAGTGCACCCTTTTATTTAGGAAGACAGATCCGTCAAGAGGGAGGAAGGGTTGTCAAGGACCCTTGGAAACAGAGGAGAAACCCCGTAGAAAGGAGGGTGCTCTGGAGTTTACAAGAGAGAGAAAGTTAGTTCTAACGTAGGAAGCGAAGGTGTAAGGTCGTTCAGAGTTGGAGCTCTGAGACCAGTGTTGAGTTCGGACGGAGCAGCGAAGTGTGAAGGTTGCTCGGGGAATGAGCGCTGAGAGCGGGTGTGAGATGAATAGAAATCTCAGTGTGGAATAAATGAACGTAGTCTAACGATACACGTAATGCGTTTCTATAATTATTTTGATTTAATATTAAACCGGATACTTTACCTCCGAGTTTAAGTGTAAATATTGTTAATAAAGTGTTTGTTTAAGTGTAATAGAAAGAGTTAGGTTTTTCTTGAATATACATCACGTATTGTGTGCGATATCACGTATTCATATCGGTGGTGGCAGCATATCAAAAGACCGGATTATATTTCGAAGTTGTGTGGACGGAGAAGTGGAATCCGACAACATGCTTCACTTTCCTTTTTTGAGAGAAAAAACTGTTACTGTATACCAGTGGGTGAACTGGCAGGTTTCTTTTCATTCTTGTATTTCACTATGAAAGGATATGGTAAGTCACATAATTTCAACAGATTGGGTAACCACCCCGTACATCTAATTGCCTTCTAATAACGAACGATACTTGGGATCTTCGTCTTAATAGGAACAGAAAATTCTCATGATGAAGACTTTTAAAGTCTGATTTTGGAGCAAGACTATTAACTTCCTCAGCTTTCAACAGTAGTTCTTTCGTCATTCACACTGGAGTCTATGGGGTACAAGTAGTGGTTCGGGCAAGAGACACGTCTCTATTATAAGACGACGATCATTCCATTTAAGGCAAAATGCTGTTTATAAACTCGAGTACTCATAACTCTAGACCTTTATCATGTCTCTGCTAATGTCACTTCAACTCAGTAACACAGAATACATCACTTCGAGCGCCGCTACGCAACACCTAGTAAGTTTACGAACCAAGCAACAAGTGAAGTTAAACATTTTCTCTCTCTTACCGCTTCAAAACTGGACGGGACCAAAAAACAATCCGCCAAGGGAGGTTCGGGGGTAAAAACAATAAAAAATGGATTGACCCTGGTAGCGACAGTCTGTCGCTCCTCTCCCTACTCGCCGTTTCGTGGGAAAACAAACTTACCTCTCTTACTGCGGGCTGCTAATATGTTCCCATGAATGTATGTTTACGTTCGCGCCACTCAGACTAAAGGAAAAAAAAACTATTGTATCGGGTTGTAAAATACAATGCCAGCATACTTGGGTCGCCTTTACATAAGATAACGTAATTCTTATGGTGTGTCCTTGCATTCTTTTAACAAAGACCAGACTCGGTGTCTCTAAACACATGATTCTAGGGTATGGGAAAATACGTATACGACTGCCCAATACAATATGTGTGGTCTTTATCTGACAAACATCCCTCCTTGCTATCTATCTTTCGCATTTGAAAACAGGAAGCTAAGCTAGACTATAAAAGTTGCAATTGCTTAAAAGAAAGAGAAAGAAGAAAAATAAAAAACTGATTTTATTATTATTACAATTACTTTTATTTATTTATATTTTTATTAGAAACAGAAAAAGAGTGTTTTTAAATAAATGTTAAAGTGAATGAAGGAATTTAATGTAGATAAAAAAAAATGGTTAAAACCAACCGTAACACACGCTGGCAATGTGCGTTTTCCACGATGCTGCCAAACACATCATGTTGCTGCACACAGAACATCGACTCATCAAAGACGACGTGAGACGCCATTCCTGCTTCATATACAGCGTCATGATGCCAGCATCCATATTTGGCGGCATCGTGGAAAACGCACATTGCGAGCTTTCATTCGAATCGCCATAGTGTCATATCACTTGGAGTGACGGTATGAAGAGCCATTGGATACACGTCTCGGTAACCTTTTGTTCGCATTGCCGGCAATTTCAACAGCAGCCGTTACATTTCTGATGTGTTACGGCCCGCGGTTCTGCCTTATCTTCGATTCCTCCGCAACTCTACGTTTTATCAGGACAATGCACGACCACATGTTGCTCGTACTATCCTGACCTTCCTTGATACAGAACATGTTCGACTGTTGCCCTGGCCGGCACGTTCTCCTGATTTTTCCCCAATTGAAAATGCCCTGTCAATGGCTTCTGAGCGACTGGCCCGCCACCACACGCCCGTCACTACTACTGATGAACTGTGGCATAGTGTTGAAGCTGCATGGAGTGATGTACCCGTACATGACATCCAATCTCTGTTCGACTCCATGGCTAGGCAGATAAATGCTGTTATTACGGCAAGAGGTGGCTGCTTTGGGTAGTGTTTTCTCGGGATCTATACCTCCAAATTTTCTGAAAATGTAATCTCTTGTCCTTCTCATTATAATGTATTTGTCCAATAAATATCATTCTGTTATTTGCATTCCTTCATGGTGTAGCATTTTTAATGGCCAGTAGTATAGTTATAGCACAAAACGAACGCATCTCATTTGTCCCGTTTAACGTACAATTTCCAACTTGTTTATTTAATGTCATAATGATTAAATTGTTTAATGCTTGTTATAAAATAAGAATAAATACAAAAGTAAAAATAGCTTTTTAAAAAGAGTACTTTTATACGCATTCAATTCTTGGAAATAACGCCTAATTTCATGACTGCAATTCGTGATTTTTGCAAAAAAATTCCGCTGAAATACGTGAATACGACTTGGGCACCAAACCCGAAAATTCACCGCTTTGATTTACGCTTAATAGAAAGTGCGAGTTCGTAAATTTTTTTCTTTTTTAAATATGGTTTTTGATCTGTTTCTTTTGTAAGATATGACAAAGGAAAGAAAAGCAAACATTATTTAAACTATCTTTTTAAGATTTCTAAATTGATTTCTTAATGTATAATTATAATATAATTAATATGAAACTATTAATTGATAAACCGCGCATGCGCGGTAGCGTATTACTGTTCATTTTATTATTTATTACTGTTAATTTTACGGTATAATACTGGCAGCTGGAGTGTCAGTATTATACTATGAAATCAATATATATATATATATATATATATATATATATATATTTATTTATTTTTTTGCAGTGTAGCATATGAGAAAGTTAGTGTAAAACTATTACAAAATTCCATCTTTACATGCAAAAACCAAGTTGAGTTAAATAAATAGAGTAAAAATGTGAGATTTAATTTTTTTCAATTAATAACTAAGAAATCCTACCAAGGCTTCTTGGGTTACAGAATATATTGATTCATCCGAAAAGTTCTGCGGTTTTTCAAAGCGAAGCATCGTTTCGTCTGCACTGCAAACTTTGAGATTATTTCCTGGTGCATTTTAGCATAAATTTTTAATTAACTATTTTTTTTTTAAAAATCCAACAACGCGTTTTAACGAAATGTGAGTGTACTATGTCAGAAGCGTGTTCAAAAACTTTTCGAATGATACCTCTTTCATCGTTGTATGTTTTGTATGTGTATAGAAAAAGGGATGTTGACAACATAAATAAGATATGTGATCTGGATTTTTTTTTTTTTCATAAATGAAATGAAAGCTTTTTTCAAATCAATGTTGCCACAAAAATAAAATACCGTATTATATGATGCTCAACAGTGATTATAAAAAATAATAAATAGTACAAAACAGGTAAAATGGGACTTTTCGCACGGGTTATTTTATATTTATGATTAAAAACCAAAATTAAAATTGAAACGTTTAAAAGAAATTAAATATTATTGATTCATCGAAGCAGTGGTATTTTACACGTGTAGCATAAAAGGTATGATTTGTTATATTAGATTGAATTGTAATTTAAGTATAATTCAATTTATTTTTCTTCGTCCCGTATTTTTCCCGAAGACTCTAATGCAACAAAACTAACTAACTACTAACTAACTAACTACAAAACTAACAAAACAACTAAAAAAACAATTGTAAATTTTTTTTCTTCCTCGCGCATGTCTTTTTCTATCTTCGATGGGATTTTATTGTTGGGAATAAATGAGATGATATTCTTGCTTGACTAATGTTGTTTGAAGATATTTTTATCCTTAATTTTTCTTTAGAAGTTTAAACCTGCATCTAAACAATATTAGATATTTCTAAAAATTGTTAGACTGCAGTGCGAAATCCTCGCACAGGTCCACTGATTAAATACATAACATTGTTAAAAATGGTAAATAATATAAAATAAATAAATAAATAAATAAAACATATTAAAGTATTGAACAAACCGATGTGATATTATAAAAGCATAAAAAGCTATATATATATATATATATATATATATATATATATATATATATTTTTTTACTGGCATCCGGCTAACCGAAAAGTACCATTAATAAACCACATACTTATCGAGAAATAAGGGTTACTACAATTAATTAATTGGCGCCAAGCTTGGCTCAATTGTATTTGAGCTTTCCGTATAAAATACGTAAGTACCCTTTTTATTATTATTATTATTATCATAAAACACACTGAATGATTATGTTATCATAAAACACACACAATGATCAATTTATTATAAAACATACAATACAGTCGGACCCGCTTAAGACGCTCACGGTTAATACGCGATCCCGCTTAATACGCGAATTTTTTATGGTACCTTGAATATTGTCCGTAAGACTAATGCAAAAATATCACGTTTAATACGCGAACTGTTAATACGCGATCCCGCTTAATACGCGACAGAGTTTCGGAAAAAATCTCGGTTAAGACGCGAATTCCTCCCCTGCCCACCTTTGCTACCGCATGAATCGCTTGTTTCTCTATATCTAGTTTTCACTGACAGCTTGCCATATAGAAAAATGTTCTTTTTTCTTTGTTTGCGTTGTATAAGTTGTCTACCTACCGTAAAATGAAGGAACTGTGTGATTTAGGGTTGCCATATTGTATGTTTTATTTGTATGTATTATGGGTTTATTGTATGATGTGAGCTTAAACCTTTTTCGTACGACAATTTCTTCCGATTTTTTTTATTTATTTATTTTTTTTAAACATATCTAATTTTTATAATTTTAAGAATTTTTTTCAGTTTAAATTTTCAATTTGATTGAAAAATTTTAGTTTTGATGCACTTTTTCCAGAAAAATGTTATTGTAAAAGTAAATAAAGAGTGGTACTAGACTAATTCAATACAAGTTTAGTTGGGAAAAAATTATAACAATCAATTATTTGTTTTAAGGAAAATTCTTTAAAGAAGATACTATTAGCACATTCGTAGTTCAGCAGGATGTAAAAAATGACGATAATTTGATAAAACAAAAACTAGTCGTTGGGGGTGCCACCGTAATACTTACCCATCATGGATATGCATAATGTAAATCATTAAAATAAAAAATGTGTAAACTACTTATAAAATGCATTCATAGACACGATGACCACAAAATAGTCATCGAATCGATAGGTGGAAAAGCCGGTAGTGTATATGAATGCATTTTACACGAACCGATGTTGAATAACATCTGTGTACGATTTATTCGTGTCATGTCGGTGATTGAAAAAGCTCTCTAGTAGTATATTTTAACCACAAATTAGCAAGAATATTTTTCTTTGTTGAAAAAAAACATAATGATTGATTATAAGGGTACACATTATTACAAGTACTAATTATGATTTTAATAACTGTGTTGTGCTGCAAAACAGTTAAATAACTTAATCTGTTATAGAAAACTCAGAAAAAAATTTTTTTTAGTTGTTGTTCTATATTTTGGTTGTAATGGATTACTCGAAAATACAGTTGTATTTGAATTCGTAATTATTTTCAATTATTACCCCATTTGTTCCTGTAAAAGCAAACATAGAGTTGGGTAAAATTAAATTTTAACATAAATATGTGCAAAAAAACACATGTTTTGATCGTATACGTAGGAGCGAAAGCTCTAAAGCACATTTAAAACGATTAACTGTGTAAAAATGGTCGTTTTTTGCAAAAATATGCAAATCACGTTTAATACGCGATCCCGCTTAATAAGCGACTTTTCTCCGCTCCCTTGAAACGCGTCTTAATCGGGTTCGACTATATTTAATTTAATATAAACCACACACAATCTTCTCTACCGGGTTGCCATATGAAGCAAAATCTCGCCAAAATCGTCGTGTTGCCTAGGCATAAAATCATCCTTTTAGCGCCGAAAATATATCCCGGTGCGTCTGCGGCATCTGTACCAATGTTATTTATATACAATTTACTTCTGCTTGTACATTTCAATAAGGTACAGATGTCGCAGATGCACCGGGGTATCTTTTTGGCGCCAAAAGGGCGATTTTATGCCTAGGCAACCCGACGATTTTGGCGAGATTTTGCTTCGTATGGCACCCCGGTAAAGCAGACTGCGTGTGTTTTATATTAAATTAAACATTGCATGTTATATAATATATTAATCATTGTGTGCGTCTTATGATAAATAATTTTTGTGAATAGGTTGCCAAAAAATACGTTGGCAAATTTTCTTCTCTCGCCAATGTCATTTTCTTTACTTTGCCAAGATAATCATTAACCCCTTGGGGACGAGCGACTCGAATACGTGACGCATAAGATGCTCAGAATCTTCGATTATTCCCACCAGTTATTTTTTAGTGTAAGGTTTTCCTTATCCAATCATAGTATTTTTGCGATTCAATTAGGTGAAAATTTCTCTTTTGAAAAACCGGTGGTAACAGATTAAAAATTCTGTAAAGAACGCTCGTCGCGAAGGGGTTAAATAAGTTAATGTACTATTACTCCGTTACAGTACGCATATACACAAACATGATAAATATAACAATAGATGACGCACGTATAAAAGTTATAAAAACCCGATTAAAGGCTCGATATTTTTTTCAAAAAACACGATCGAGAAAAAAAAAAATTAACAATCGTGTTTTAACTGCATTAGAAGATGATGTCATCCGCTTATTCTTGAAAAACATGAAATAAATTGAATGCATTTCTAATATAATAAAGCCTATCTTTTATTTTAACTAAATTTTGCTTTTTAAAAATATTAAATTAATCGCGTGGAGAAATCATATTTTATCTTTTTTGTACTGTTTATTTCTTTTTATAATTGTGGCAACACAAATTATAGGAAAACCTTTCATTTCAGTTATGAAAACAATGCCGATTTAATTTTTAATTAACAGCAATTTTTAATCAAAAACATGTTTTAACGAAATGTTAAGTGTGCTATATCAGAAGCCGGTTCAGAAACCTTTCATATGGTATCTCATTCGTGGTTCTGCGTTTCGTATTTTGTGAGAAAAAGGGATGTTGACAGGAGAAATAATATATATGATTATAATATCCTACATATAATTTGTTTCTAATGTCACTTGGTGGCAGCATATGTCCCAGGTTTCGTTTTTGACTCAGACGTTTATGCCTCCGATGAAAATAGCTAATTTACAAAAAACGTAATATTAATAATGAATAGAGGAAAGTAATATTCAACTAGGTAAATTATATCCAATGGTTGGAGTATCATAGTTAAGATTTTTTCCAACAGAGCGAAAATATGCCGGGACCAGGACTCGAACCTGGGTACTTTGGTTTGCCGTACCAACGCTCTCCCTACTCATAGCTATCTCGACGATATCCTGGACAGGCATATTCACTCTTATTTGTTGGACAAGTCTGCGAACTGCAGCGCTAATTTCATTCATCCGAGCTATAACTATATAGCATTTACATGATGAATCTTGAAATATTATAACCATTATGACCTAATTACATGGTATATACAGAAGTTTCCGTGCTATTTCAAGATTCATCATGTAAATGCTAATATATAGTTATAGTTCGGATGAATGAAATTACTAACCAACGGTAGATAATCTATGTAACAAGGTTGACAAGTACGGTGAAAGTTCAAACATTGATCCCAAAAGCTGATCTCCAAAAATACGCCATTTTTGAGCTGTTTATATATAAAAAAAAAAAAGATTCTCCCATGAAAAACGATGTGACCGGTAATTACATTTAACGATGTCCGGTTGACATTTCTAAAACCATTAAGTGATCAAAGAGAAACTGTTTCTTATCAGTTAATTATGGCTCCCAAACTATTAATATTCCCGGAAATTGTACTTTTTTAGCAAATAAGTGTTACAAGCTCCTTTTAAAAAATAAGATACTTTACTAAAACATATAAGTGAAGTTTTCCCACAAAATTTCATATGTATGTGTGGATGATTGCGGGTATATTAAATTTTTCTCGCGTTCTCTGGTCCCCAGAGCTCTTACCTTTGTAAAGTTGGGAACATTTTTTTAAAAATTTATTGTTATATTACTATTTATTTGAACTCACAGTATTCTGTAAAATATTCGAAAAGTCGAGTGGAGCCACTCCGGATTTTTTTTAAGTAACTATATTTAAGTATTAATTGTATTATGCATATCTCAAAATTTCGCTTAGAATTTTATAATAGGTGTGTGTATAAGCTAACATTTTGGAGGCAAACACAAAACTTTTTTTGCATGTTATCTTTCTTAAAATTTTAATTGGCCAAATTATATCGCACTTATTTAATTGTAACCGGGCAGACGCGATATAACAAAAGGTCACTGTATTATTTAATCCGTGCCTTTAATTTCGCGTATAAATAGAATCTTTTGGCAAAATCCGAAAGTAACGAAGTAGTGACTACTTTTGAAAAGTAGTTTGTAGGCGCTACTTTTTAAATAAAGTAGTTGTAGTTGTAGTTAGCTACATTTTCTATAAAGAAGTTTTCATGACTGCAATTCATAATTTTTCCAAAAGAAATCCTATACAATACGTTACTTTGCCGTGAGCACCGAACCCGATTATGGAAAACTCACAGCTTTTTAAAGCATGGTAGAAAGCGCAAGCTAGTGAATTTATTTAAAAAAAATTATAATTTTTGCTCTGTTTCTTTTTTAAGATAGAGCAGCAGGAAAAAGAAAAAAAAAAGTTATTTAAACTACTTTCAAGTTCAAGCTAGTACAAAAAAAAGAGAAAAAAAAAGAAAGAAAGATAAACTGAAAACTGAATCTGGAAATTGTTCTAAACAAATAATTTTTAACGACTGCAAGGGGCATTTTTTTACAGTCATTTCAGTTAATTTCTGTCCGTTCTCTAATATTCGTAAATATACTTTATTTGTATTTTCGTGTAGTTGGTACATGATATTGGTGTCTAATATTGGACATTCTCAATTGAAAATGCAGTTTGTAGCAGTTTGTACAGTTCGTAAACAGGGACACGCAAACAAATTCCGTTACATTATGGAATGTTTGCAGTATACCTTAATGATAATACTCTACTTCAAACATAATAAATTTGATTTGCGTACTACAACATGCTTTCTAAAGAACATGGTATGCATTTTAAGTTTAACTAAATTATAGTATATATTACGTAGTTAGGGAAAAAAAATCTGCAGCTTATATAGGCTGATGCCCAAAAAAAATTATAGATACTGTCGTTTATGGACGTGCGTTGCTTAAATGGTGTTTTGAACTGTGTTATTTACTTTTCAGCTAAACTATATTAGATTATTCTAAGAAATGTTTGTAAAATCTAAATAAACTCATACATATGTATATATGCTTGCTCTGAATAAATTGGACATATTACCGTCTATGGATGGTGATTGTCGGAAGTGCGTTTTTAGCTATATGCTATGCGTCTTATAAGCTGAAATGAATTTTAGCATTATAATTATTATTATTTATAATTATTATTATTCATGTTATTTTCTTCAGATTAAATAAATTCTGAAAAAAAAAAATCCAATTAATGACACGTTTCTAGAAAAAACAAAGAATGCAAAAAATCGGTCTTACTGTCAGATGTGTGTTTCATATTTACAATAAGAAATATGTATTTTTAAGCTTACTGAACATTTTATACATATCTAATAAATACTTAACGATGAAATTATTTTTAAAATAGCAGTTTTTATGTATGCCTACTTTAGAGAAGTTTAAATTAGTGTTTATTATCAAGTAAACATTTTAAAAGAATTTGTCGTTTTTATAACGTCATATAATAATAATTAAAAAAAAATGGCATTAATAATAATAATAAAACACGTCATAAAATAATTTAAAAGAACATAAATTCGATCTAAAGCCGGGCGTTCTAGCTAAATGTTATCTATATTTAAATATAAGGTGATTCGGCTGTTATTGAGTAGAGGCCAATAATTGAGTAGTGAAACAGAAAACAAGGATTGGTGTGTATTTATTTTATTTTTGTTTGTTGAAAATCATATCTGAATCCAAACAAATGCACTGTTTCAAATAAAGGTATGGGTGGATCTTAACTTGAAACAATTATAAATGTTTTCATATACAAACTTCGAATAAGTAGCTGTCATATATCCTGAGACTCCACGTCCATCCTATTGGACATTTTTATTTTTCGTATAAAATATTTAATTTTAGTTGGAACTTGTAAAAACTTACTTTCCATTATTATGGATAGTCTAGTGCTGCTTATTTGTATACCAAAAGAGTAAAAAAATCGCAGCAAAATGTATATTTTAATCATTTGAAAATGGCGGCGAACCGGTGAAAGATTGTGGAAGATAAGTGCACAGTTTTAACTCAAATTTCATATTATTTTTAAAGGTATTTTAATATTAATGCAGCATATATATAATTTTAAATTTTGTATTAATAGAATTAAGCCGTAGTTTAAGTAACTGAATGTATATTTTGGAGAATAAACACATATTTTTATCGATGTCCATTGTATTGGACGTTGGGTCTTCATCAATTGTTTACATTCATATTAAGATCTTTTTGAATAATGAAGGAAAATATTGTTTTTTTTTTTCTCAAAATTCCATACTGTATTGAAAAAAAGTAAATACAGAAGTAAATAATATGCATTTCTGCTGGTAATCAAATAACTAATTAAATTAATAATTAAACATTGTCCTAGCAGTGTATAATTATACTGATAAAATGCTTGTTCCAAATTGTTTAATTTTTTATTTCAGTGAAACGTGATTTTTTGCAGTATTTAATAAATAAAGAGATTTACAAGTAAGCTTTCCTTTTAATATATTTTTCTTTTCTTGTTCATTGCAGGATTTTTGTATTTTTTGTTTGTTTGTTAGTATGTTGTTTCTAATTAAATTGATTAACTTAATCAAATTAAAATAACCGAATTTAAATAAAAACATAATTAAAGATAACATTATAAGATTATAAAAAAAAACTTTTTTTTTATTTCCACTTGGCATTCAATTGACAATTGTGGTAGCTGTGCCACTAATTAATATCATTATGCTAGGAAATAAAGCGTTAGTGTTGAGATAGATTTAAAACAAAATTCTAATTGAAAAACACTTAGAAGTTTACTAAATTGACCTGCACTTTTTCTATTTCATGATGTAAAACTTGAAATTATGCGATGCTTAGTAATTTATGTATAAGTAATAAAACACACTTCTGAAGATAAAAAAGTTTGAAGTGAAAGAAATAGATTTTCTCGCAAGAAATCTGATTTTTGAGGTCTATCTTGTTTAGAGGTTTTGGAAACTGGCGTTATTTAGATCTAGAGAAAGTTATTGAGACAAATTTGGAAGCAATAAAATGAATTGTGTCGTGTCAGAGATTGACATTAGGGATGAAAGTAAGGAGGAGGAAAGGAACAAACAAATTGGATTCATGCAAATTCATCCAAATATTACACATCAAGCTGCTTAGTGCGAATCAGCTTTTGAGGAAATCGAAGTTGAGTTATTCAAGTCATGACGAAAACTCAAGCCCCAACACTTCTCCACCTGGATCAGACATAAGTACCGAGTCTACCCAGTTGTAAAAGAGTATCCAACAGTTACCTAAAATAATGAGGTAAAATCAAATGCTATTAAAAAAAAAAAAATCTAAATATGTGTACATGAAATGCAACATGTATATCTGTTTAACTACCAAAAAAATATATATTTTTTTTTTGCAGAAGCACATTTATAAAGTATACTGAATTTTAAATTAATCTATTTATTTTTTGGGTGTAATTAATTTTTTTATAATAATAATTATTATTATTTAGTGTCTAATTAAAATTTTTATCATTAATTTGTGTCTAATTAAATTTTGTGTCTTTATTGTGCATTTAATTTAATTTTGAGTCATGAATTTTTGTCAAATATTAAGAATTTTCCATTCATATTCATGTAATTCAATAATAGGTTTTTCACAAGACGAAGACCCAATGTCCATTTTATTGGACACGCTAAAAAACTATATATACATATATATTTAAAATAAATGAACATATTTATTGATTTCTAGTCTCTAAAGTAGCAATAATCTGAATTATGGTAAAAATTGCGCGAAAAATACGAGCTTGGGTCTCAAGAGGTTAAATATTAAACAACCATTTTGATTTTTCACATTTTAAATTCTATAATGGAAAATAAATTATCAGTTATTGTTGAAATCTCATTTTCAACAATTATTGTAAATATAAATAGTGTAAAAAAAAAAAAAAAAAAAAAAAAAAGTTTCCAAATTGCTAATCTTCATGCATTTATTGGTATTTAAGGAAATTTATTGAAAAAGGTCTAAATAATTTTATTAGAAAAAAAAACTGAAGAAATTTTTATTAAATAATTAATAATAGTGAATATATTGTACTGAAAATATGAAACAAATGTTACTTTGTTTGAAATCTCCCTCCCCGCTTTTTTTTTTTTTTTTTTTTTAATAAAACCAATTTTTTAGAACAACTGATTACAGTATTCCCCCAACCCCCTACCCCCCCACACAATTTTTTTTTTTTTTTTTTTTTTTTTTTTTGTAGTATTTTAAGTGCTTTAAATTATTGGACACAAATAATTTCTACTTTCAACTCCTTCCATATTTCTCAAGTATGTTAACTTCTTCATTGTCTAAAAATAAATAGATATCCATATGAAACACAAGGAATAAGTATCAAAGTTATACTTATCAAATGCAATATTAACGGAAAATATCAAGAAAGGTCGCCCAATTTACGGAAAACGTATCTTATAATTCTAAATAATAATTGAAATACATCAAAACGAATACATATATATGTGTACTTTTAGGAGCATGATTTTTATTAAGGCTGTTCTCAAATCCAAACTGGATTCTTTCGGAAGCATTTTTTAATTCATTTTTGTTCGCAAACATATTAAACTGGCAAGTGCTCTTATTAAGTAACTATCTAATCGAACTTGTTTTTCATTTCGATAAAGGCAAAAGATTTTTCGAAAAATGCAGCGCAGGAACGAAAACAAACTGCCCGTCCTGAGACAATAACAGCTCAAGATGTAATTCACTTATCGGAAAATTATACAAACTGTTTGATTACAAACCATTTTAATAAACATACTTGCAAATATCATTATGCAAGTATGCAAAATAAGTCGGTAGGTGTGTCACAAGTTTTGCGTTGTTGAGCGGGAAAAATATTTTTTTGAAAATTGCCTTATGATAATCATTATTTTAAAATTATTTAGAAATTTCATGAAAAATTTGTAAAAAATTAATTTCTTCTTATTATTTTTTTATTACAATTATTTAAATGTAATTTAATTTGTTAAAGCATGAAAGTCTTGGTATAGTATGTATTTTTTTTATGTTGCTTACTAAACCAAATAATATTTGAAACTCTTTAGATTTAAAGCTTATGAAGTAACTGTTTTTGGAAACAAAATTAAGCTGTTTTATAAAAAAATTAACTTATCTTGTTAATAAAACTCACAATATTGTATTTCAAGAAACATTATGTAATGTTTGATAATATAAAGTTTAAAAAAGAAATATAATCAATATAGTTTTTAACACTTTTCAACATAATTTAAAAGTATTTATGACTTATCTTTGTCCCTCCATCTTTTTGGCGGTTTGTCCGCACTCTGACTCTCGTAAATAGACTTGAATTTCCACGATTTAAATATACGTTTTCGACGCTACATATTCCCTAATGATATTCAAAATGAGGTAGGTAGCTTTTATAGCTCGTTTACAGGGATAGACAAAAGTTTTCGATTACATTATAGTCTGTGGAAAAAAATCCTTTGCAGTACATTTTAGTGATGTTATGAAACATCAAATATGATGTAATTGGTATGTGTCCCTGACGTGGGTAACAGTATGTTTTCTATTATAGAGTATGAAATAAGTAGCATACATGTAATTCGTTTATAGAACATGAAGCATAATTGTTGGATGTGCGTTTTCAGCTCTTGTATGCATTTTTAAACGTAACTAAATTTTAGTGCATTACGTGGTAAGTAGGAATTCTATAGATCATATGCAGAGCTGCACGAAAGAAATCATAAGCATTTCAGTTTATGGGAGTGAATTCCTCAAGTGTGTTTTTAACTGTGCTAAGCATTTCCAGCTGAACTATATTTTATTATGCTAAAAGGTTCTTGTAGAATAGAAATAAATTTATATGACTGCGTAAAATAATTTAGATATATTTCCACTTATGGATTGTAACTGCTGTAAGTGCATTTTTAGTTTTCAGGAATTAAATATTAGTATATTACGTGATGTGTATAAAACGTATAAGATAAAAGTTTACCCCCCCCCCCCCAAAAAAAAAAATCATATTGAAGGTTTTTATGAAAATGCACTTTTAACCGGTTTACATGTTCTTTTACCTCAACCAAATTTTGCTGTATCATTCATACACATGGCTGCTCTAAAGAATACTGATACATAATCATCTAGTATAAGTAGCATTTCTCTTTTTAAAAAAAAAAAAAACTTTTTTAGTTGCTCTATACTTTATCCAGCTCATTAAAATTTTAGTTTCATTATGTAGTACGTTTAAAATTCTGTTAGATCATATACAGGTTTACACGAAAGAATTCTCATACATTAACTGCTATGGACAGCAATTCTTGAAAATGGATTTTTAACTGCGTTCTGTGTTTTTAAATTGTTTATTTGGATGTCTTATTACATTATATGAAAGAAGGAAATTTCTTAACAGCATTCAAATAATGTTGGAAAATGTTTCATAATCTATAACCCATGCACGAGTTTTCGTTCCAGTTTTTCTTCAGCTGAAATGGTGTGAAGAGGTACAGTTCAAAACTTTTGAAATTCAAGGACAATATCAATTTTAAAATACTTAAGCTAAAGTTATACCTACAAATTTTTATTTAAGGAGAGGGCTATAATTTTTTACAAAAAGGCCTCAAGACTTCCCCCCCCCCCCCCCACAAAGTTTTAAAGCCGAGTTATATATGCCAATACTGATTTTCATTTTTTTTTTTTTTTTTTTATAAAGACAAATTACCGTTTACAAAATAGTATGAAAGTCGATTTTCGATCGATTATAACTCAAGATGGAATAAATTTATCGGTAACTGAAAATAGCTATTTGATTCCAAATCACTTGCATAGTTATGTCTGCAAATTTCGTGCTTTTACTTATAAAAACAAAAACAGAGAACATATCAGAAAATTTAGCATTGTTGAGACAGAAAAATATTTGTAATAAATAAAACGTTATTTTATTTTATGTAATTGACTATTTTTATGTTAAAAATTCTTAACCGTATTTTATTTCAAAAAGAAAGCAAACCAGTTTCAGCTTTTTTTTTTTTTTTTTTTTTTTTTTTATAATTCTTTATATAAATAGTTAGAGAAATGCGAAATCCTTTTTGCAAGAAGAAGAAGAAAAAAAAAAAGGAGAAAAGATTGATTGTTGATTTGAAACGTTCACCTATTTAATGGCTGTTCATTTCCTGTTTGCTTTCGCAAATGGATTATGTTTACGGGGTCAATTTCCCTGTTCACCGGTTACAAATACTAAGCATCAAAATGACGGTTTTGTATTTTTAATACTAAAATACATCGAATGAAAATACTTCCTTAGGGATAGATTAAGTACTTGATTGATAATGATGGAGAGATTTACACCACGGGAGATTTTAGTCCAATTCGGATAGAATCCTTTAAGATGATGGTCGTCCACAGCGGCATCCTCTTCAAGGCTGAAATTTCCGCGCTTAAACCTCTAAAACCACCTTCAAACTGTGTCATCTGAAACAGCACTTTGTCCACATACGACACAAATTTTATGAGCTGTTTGACTAGAATTTTTGCCTTTCTTGAAATGAAAGAACATAATTAATGAAAATGAATTTTTTGGTTCTCCATTTTTAGCACTGCACTGAAACAAAAATTATGCCACAACCCAAGCCAGAATTATGCAACGTAAGCAGAAAAGACTGAATTTACATATCTGGGTCATTCAACGTCACTGCTTATCAGCAGTAACAAAATAACTTGACGAAACCGCGCTTCGCTTATTGAAATACCGCAGAACTTTCCGGATGACACAATAGATGAAAACCTTTTTTTTTTTTAGAATATAGGTGAAAACCATTTTCTTTAATTGAAAATTCTAATATATTTTTTAGATTACACACTAAATTACCATTTTTATAATAAAATATCAATACTGTATTCAAATAAAATTTTGAAATTTATTAAAAGCGATACTTCCGTATTGGGCTTGTGCCAGGAGTTTAAAGCCGAAGCCGAAGAAATCTTCAAAGATTTCGCTACTTAGAACAGCCATTTAATTCCGATAATTTCAGTGGTTTAAGCGCGTAGTTCGATTTACATGCCTGTCTAATTTGTGTTTTATTTATATTATTTTATTATTTATTTATTGATGAAATTTTAATTTCGTTCTGGAATATTAGCCGGAAAAAAGTTTGAACTATTTATATTGTTTTAAGTACAAACGGGTTACTTTTTCGTAAATCGTCTGCCCTTGATAGAGATGATATACACCATATTGACAAAGGTGAGCGGTCACTTGCGATTTTAGACGTTTTGTTAAGCATCTAGAAAAATACATGAGGAATTAACCTGAAACTGCAAGTGTGTAAACAGTATAGTATAGGTTATATATTTCCGTGAAGATTTTTTCCCGAAACCCCATAGGGGACTGTCAACAAATTGAAAAGAACGAATATCTTTTGGATTACCCTGTAAAAACTAATGTAGCAAAAGCGTTCAAACTCGAGATTATTAATAAGTGGCTTATTGTAATATACTGTGTTTATTTTTATGAGGATAGCATCTATACTCGAAGAGAAATTAAGGTTTTTTATAAAAACAGTCCCAAATTTCACCAAGTTTTTTGCTCATAATTGGCAGAATTCTTAATATAAAAAAAAGTTATTTTGAGAAAATATGTCAAACAACATTGTACATAATACTCTGCAATCAGAATTAAAAATATATAAAAATTGGATGAAAAATGAGCAGGTTTACTAAAAATTGTTTCACTGCGCATGCGCGAATGCAATCACAATATAATGTGCATAATGTATTAGCTAAGTATATAGATAAAATTTGTGAAAGTCTCAAAATCATAGCTTGCAAATTCTGAAAATTATCGTCGATAGAGAAAGCTCGAAATCCGTCAAAAGGAAGCAAAAAGATGAGGGGTTGTATTCAAATACAGTAGTACGTGCAATATTGTGTACGCTATCTTGGCACTAATCAACAGATATATGATACAATCCCTCACCTTTTTGCTTCTTTTTGGGAACAACGGATTTCGAGCTTATTCTATCGACGATATTTTTCAGAATTTGCAAGCTATGATTTTGAGACTTGCACAAAAGTTGCTCTATATAACACATGGGCTGATAAGTTCCCGGTCTAATAAAGAAAACACAACTTTTTAACAAAGCTTTATAACTTTAATAAATAACATAACTTTAATAATAAATAATAATAATTTAATAATAATAATAATAATTTTATAATAATAATTTTATAATAATAATTTAATGATAATAATTTTATAATAATAATTTAATAAATGAATAATAATAATAATAATTTAATAATAAATAACATAATTTTATAACGAAAAAGCTCCAAACAGTGCTCAGAACTCGTTGTTTTTTTTGGTCAAAAGTCAACACGCGCGGCAGCCACTTTGACAACAGCTTTTTCATAGACAAATATTCATTCAAAATAAAACCTACACGTTCCTTGGATATCTTCAGAGTCTGAGCTATCTCCTGCAACTGCACTTTACGGTTCCCAAAACGATTTTGTAGACTTTTTTGATGTTTTCCGGAGTAACCACCTCTTTTGCGTGGTGCATCACTGGTGTCCGTACGACCACGTTTAAATTCAGCGAACCAGTCAACAATGGTTGATTTACCTGGTGCAATGTCCGGATAACGCTTATCAAGCCAATCTTTTGTTTGAACGGTGTTTTTTCCCATCAAATAGCAATTCTTGAAATTCTTGTTTATCCATTTTTTTGTTTATCAACAAAGTCATTCAACTGAAACCACTTTAACGTTTTATCCACACGGCGAATCGTCATGACATTTTTTTCTGCTACCTTTTAAAGGTTAGTATTTACTAAAAAAAACATCGGTTCGGCGATTGCAACGTCATCTGTGTGCCAGACCGGGAACTTATCAGCCCATGTGTTACTTAGCTAATACATTATGCATATTATATTTTGATTGCGTTCTCGCATGCGCAGTGAAACATTTTTTAGTAAACCTACTCATTTTTCATCCCATTTTTATTATTTTTTAATTCTGATTACAGAGTATTATGTACAATGTTGTTTGACATATTTTCTGAAAATAACTTTTTTTGATATTAAGAACTCTGCAAATTATAAGCAAAAAACTTGGTGAAATTTGGAACTGTTTTTATAAAAACCTTAATTTCTCTACGAGTATACATGCTATCCTCATACAAATGAACACAGTATATTACAATAAGCCATTTATTAATAATCTCGAGTTTGAACGCTTTTGCTACACTAGTTTTTACAGGGTAACCCAAAAGATATTCGTTCTTTTTCAATTTGTTGACAGTCCCCTATGGGGTTTCGGAAAAAATATTCGCGGAAATATATAACTTATATTATACTGTTTACATACCTGCAGTTTTAGGTTAATTCCTCATGTATTTTTCTAGATAGTTAACAAAACGTCTAAAATCGCAAGTGACCGGTCACCTTTGGAAATATAGTGTATATTAACCATGGAAGAACTAACAATAATCATTCGTAGTTCCATGATATTAACAAGTTGGAAATTTAACGTCAAGCGTGACAAATGAGGTGCGTTCGTACTGTAACTAGTTCTATAAATATTCAGATCTGGATGCTTTTTAATTCTGTGAAATGAATTATATCGTCTGCAGATTCATTCCTGTCATAAAATAAGTATCTCGGTCGCTTGACGATGAAACTTCGGAAGCTTCTATAACAAGAAAGCACCGATTTAAAAAAAAAAAAAAAAGAAAGAAAAAAAAATTCTTAATAAATGTTTTTATTAATATTTTCTAAAGTTTTGATTCGATTTTTATAAAATTTGAAATGTCTCGACAAAATTCTGCGAAGATAATATATCTTAAATTTCAAACCATTCGGTTGGGTAGTTTTTGCGTTGTTATATGCGTACGGACGGACCAGACGACGACTATAGGTGCAACGTATTTATATAATTACGAACGCACCTAAAAAGGAAATCATACTTGAAAATTATGATAGAGTTTGCAAACAAATTGCATTTGAAAGTGGATTTTTTTCCCCATACGACGCGACGGTGTAAAAATTAAAAATGTGCGATGTTTGGAAGTTTTAAAAAATGCAGTAAAAGAGAAATTTAATTGTCAGGCGTTGCCAGTTTCAAACAGATAGTCATTCGTCTTAGCAGGTAGATTTGTATGGTATTTCTTCCATTGGGACCAACACATGTTTTTGTTTAAGACAAAATTCCGTTATAGACAAGTTACGTTTACATATGTTTAACTGTATTTGTTTTCGCGAAATTTTCAGTTTTAAATGAGAAAATCATACACTCTTACTGACTAAAATATTTTAAATGGTATTAATTAATGGCAATTAAAAAAAACAGACAATCTCAGCTAGGATAATACAATACTTTTATTACACACATGTAAAATTATGAACAAATTATATAGAATACATACACATACAGAAAATTATTTTCATAACGCACAATACATTTTTAAATAAATAAAAAAAATGCTGCTTTTTTTTTTTTTTTTTTATAACTCTTGAATCTAAGTTATGATGAATTTGTGAAAATAATGAATAAACTTTAACCAAAATTTCAGTTTATAGAATTCAGTCTTACACATGTAATAAAGTTTTTTTTGTAAAAGGTACCATAAAAATGCACCATTTTTTTTTTCAATTTAATTTCAATACTGGTGAATCACAAAAGTGCACTATTTGTTGCGATGTAATTTTAATACTGATGAAACATAAAAATGCACTATGTTTTAGAATGTAATTTCAATTCTAAACATTCAAAAGTTTTTTTTTTTAAGTTATGTCCCAAAAGTTCACCATTTGCTTCACTGTAATTTCGATAATGGTGAACCACAAAGCTGCACCGTTTGTTGCAATGTTATTTAAATATTAAATTCTTACGTTGCAGTGTAATTTCTATACCGATGAATCACAAAAGTGCACTATTTATTGCAGTGTCATTTCAATTCTTGTATCCCACAAAAGTGCACAACTTGTTGCAGTGTAATTTCACTCCAAAACATTCAACAGTTGTTTTGGAAGGTGTACTGCAAAAGTGCACCATTTCTTGCAGTGTAAATTAAATGGTTGTAAATCACAAAAATGTATCCGTTGTTGCTGTGCAATTTTAATTCAGGTGAATCACAAAAAATGCATTCTTTGTTGCAGTGTAAGTTAAATGTTGGTAAATCACAAAAGTGCATCCGTTGTTGCTATGCAATTTCATTACTGAATCACAAAAAATGCACACTTTGTTGCAGTGTAATTTCACCCCAAAACATTCAATAGTTTTTTTGCAAGGTGTACTAAAAAATGCACCATTTGTTGCAAAGCAAGTTCGATATTGAAGAAGCACAAAACAATTTATCGTAGTGAAATTTCAATTCTAAACTTACTTTTTTTCATAAAGTGTACTACAGCAATGTAGATACAGTGTAGAGAACTCGTTAAGCTCGTTTCAATTACCATTTATACGAAATACATCGAACCCTTAAACTCATCAAGAACATTAATTTCATTATAGATATCTTGTAGAGTCGGTATATGTTTATCAGATGAATCATTGCTGGCACTGCAGTTGTTTTCCATCCTTCCGTACAAATACTTTCGTGCTCTGTCTGCAACAAGATGAGCATATTGTACCGGTGCTGGGACAGAGATACTTTTTGTGCAGCGGACATACATGTAGCAAAAGTGGTACGTCATTTTCTGAAGATGGTTGGCAGAAAAATCATTATCGTCTTCAATTACGGTGTAGTAGCTTGTTCGACTCGTACCTAAGAATGATAAAACATTTCTATAAAATACTTCATTGGACGATTATACATCGCTGTAAAATGAACGGAACAATATAGGATCCAGTATCAATCGAATGTAAGTGAGATAACAAATTAAAAATCAGTGAAACCTCCATATCAATTACTAAAATCATTTATATTAAAACCTGTGAAAACGGAATAGCTAGCGATCGGGACAAAAATCCGACTTAACAGGTATAATTCAAGGATATTCTTTCCCTCGGGATCTGTTTAAGACATAATTCCATTATAGACAGGTTTAATTTTCACAGGTTTTACTGTACAATGTAATTATTTTAACAGACAGTGTACTTGCTAAAAAAGAAATCTAACGAAAACGAAATTTGTTTTCGGCTCTTTGCGATTTCGTGTCTTTAGCAAATTTTACTGTAGTATATTAAATATATTAAACGAAGATAATTTCGGGAAATTTCCTTCCCCTGAAATGTTGATGAGGAAGATTTCTTACTCTTTCCTTACTAACTAGGGTGCTCTGTTCCCTAAGAACTGCGCTCGTCAAACTCCCGTCCATATCTCAAAGGCTGCGCTAATTTGTTCTGTTTTAAAAAGATTACCGTATTACGGAAGATTAATGATATTATCATTATCACATCATGACTATCACTGTTAAAAATCTTGAGCTGGGTTGAACCAATTTTTGGTGCTGCAGTAGCTGCAACCATAAGATGGTGAAACGTTGTTCCAGCATTTGGTGTTACGGTTGAACCATAAATTGGTGAAATGTCGAACCATATATTGGGGAAATGTTGAACCATAAATTTCAACCTGTCACTAATTTATGGTGTAACTTGTCACTGTCACCAATGTATGGTTCAACCTTTCACCAATTTATAGTTCAACCTTTCACCAGTTTATGGTTCAACCTTTCACCAATTTATGGTTCAACCTTTCACCAATTTATAGTTCAACCTTTCACCACTTTATGGTTCAACCTTTCACCAATTTATGGTTCAACCTTTCACCAATTTATGGCTCAACCTTAGCACCAAATGTTGGAACTAGGTTTCACCATCTTATGGTTGAAGCTACTGCAACACCAAAAGATGATTCAACTTAGCACCAAAAGATGCAGGTAAATAACCATAAACTTTCGGTTCCCCAATAGGTAAAAAAATTGTTCTTTTTACTAAGATTTTTTTTGACTGCTTTAATATAATTTAGGGCGTAATATTTATGGCTTATTCGTTTAATTTTGTTTGAAGCTTGTTTATAAGATCAGAAACCTAAATTTATTTAGCAAATTATAATATACTAGCAGACTACGCCCGCTGCGCTGGTCGATTTCTCCAAAAGAACCTTGAATCAAACGAAATATATCGGTGAATTTAACCTTGTATTTTAAAGTAATCTGTACCTTTACCTGGAATATCCTAAAATAACATAAAAACGGATACTTATTTCACTAAGTTATGTTTTTTTAATACGGTTTATTATTACGTTTACAATTTATTACCTACCGTTTACCATTGATTTATATGTCTTATAGCTACATTTTTTAATAACGTGAATTAACCTATATTATTCACAACTAAAAAGAAATGGCGCATCTAGTATTTGTCGAGAACTAAATAAAAATCACGCACTCGTGACATCAAATTTCACTTTTATATTTTAATTATACGGTTACTATAATTTGTGACTCGTGCTGACACATTGTTGTTATTATCATTTTTTACGCGTGAAGTTTTCGCTATGATACTCCATTGTGAAATTTGGTAATTTTTGACATTCAATATTTGAAAAATGGCATAATCAGTGGATTTGAAATTTATATCAAGAAAAATACAATTTTTTACCTTTCTAACGCAGTTTGTCTAACAATTTTCTGACAAATACTTTTCGAGCAATTAATTTTTTCAGTAACTTCAAATGTTTTATTTTCCGAGATTAATCTGTGGCAACGATTAGCGAAAATCCCAGTCGTCAGCAACGCATACCTTTTTATTAAAGAGGATTTCAACTTTATCAATTGTATTTTTTTTTTCAATATGAAGTGCTTTAAAACACCATTCAAGTTTTTACATGTTTTACACTTTCATTCCATATATTAACATATGTAAAAACTACAATGGTGTTAAGAGCGTTTCCAATTGGAAAAAAAAATAGATTGATATAATTTAAATACATTATAATTTGCTAAATAAACCTATGTTTCTAACTTTTATAACATGTTTAAACAATATCTTTAAACGAAAATCAATGACAAGCAGTAAATACAGGGTGGTTCAGAACTATATGTCAAAAATGCAAAGGCAGGTAGAGGGGACCTGAATAAATAGATTTCGTATAGGAATGTGGGTGTGGAAATGCAGTGTTGAGGCAGTAGATGACGCTGTTGAATTCGGCGGATGAAAGCGTTTCGCTGGCTTGAATCGTGATACCCCGCGCGGATTTCAAGCAACATGCATAGTTAAATCAATGCAGAACTTGTCGACATGCATTTCATGTATGGGGCTGCGCAAGAAAATGGAGCGGCTGTTCAAAGGATGTCCATGGAACGATTCCTGGGTAGGAATCTGCCGGATCGACGAACCTTTGAGCGTCTTCATCGGGAATTGTGCGCGATTGGATCGTTTTATGCTTCCAGGCGTGATACGGGCACTCGAAGATATCGCAGAATTACAGCAGTAGAAGAAGTATTACGCACAGTAAGAGGATAGTCCTTCGACAAGCTCGAAAGCCGTTGAACGTGCACATCCTTTGAGCAGCCGATCCATTTTCTTGCGCAGCCCTATACACGAAATGCATGTCGGCAAGCTCCGCATTGGTGTAATGATGCATGTTGCTCGAAATCCGTGTGGCGAATGGCGATTCAAGCCAAACCAGCGATGCGCTTTCATTCACCGAACTCAACAGCGCCCTCTTCTGCCTCAACTCTGGATTTCCGCACTCCCATTCCTACACGAAATCTGCTTATTTAGGTCCCCACTACCTGCCTTTACATTTTTGACATATAGTTCTGAACCACCCTGTATACATACTAAATTATATTAACACCTTGTGAAAAAATCTTGAAAAAAAAAATTACCCACTCGAAGGGGGAGGGGGGGGCAAAAACACGGAAGCTTTTGCTAAACTGCAGGAAATTCTAAAAATATGATTAATCATTAAGTGATATCTTTAAAAAAAATCTGATTTTCAACAACACTATGTCCAATATAGGAGTAATGTATTTTCAAATATACTTCTGCAAATTAATTTTAGGTACTTTGTTGTTGTAGTGCCCCTATTACACACACTTGATAAGTGTCATTTATACTGTAAACACACTAAGCTAAACAAAACTATTTTGATTATCATTCATACATTAAAATTAAAAAAATTATGTTTCTAACTCTGGTTTTCATGGTGAAAACCAAATTTTGATAATTGCATTCTGAACTATCCTGTGTTTCATTGGTAACCATTTCATTTTTATAAAAGTTTTTCTGCAAATTAAGTAATTTTAGGTACTTTTTTGTTCTTATTCACTATAATTTCTTTATATCTCTATAAATAATTATTATATGTTCAGAAGATTGGCTTCATATTATGCAGAAAAATCTAGAATCAGTAAGTTCAGACTCTGATTCAGAGTGAAGACAGTCAAAAATATAAAATATATTAACACAAGTTTGGCTAAATATTTCGGGTGAAAAAAAATAATTTTCAAGCTATAATTTTTTACTATTAAATTCAAATCTAGCATTTACATTACATATTTTGTAAATAAAAAGGAGAATAAGTAAGCATAGTATAAGTAGTAATAAGTTATTAATTTTCATAATGAAAATTCACTTGGACAAATTTTGATTTTTGCTCATTCTTTTTTCTACTGAGTGTGAAAATGAAGTTTGATAAAGCAAAAACAACTGTTAACTACAACCAAATTGAAAAAGTCCTGTGAGATCTGCCTATTGGGATGGAAACTGTTTTCAAAGGAAAAGAAGGAGAACATAGGAACGATAAATAGATGACTTGGAGAAAATTTGCTTGTAATATGATAGTATAAATAGTAATAGTTTGTGAATAACAAAAAGTTTAATTTGATATGTTGTGATTTCAAATAAATGCAGCGGCTGTACCCTGCAATGGTCTGTAATTTTTTGCCATGTTTTATTTATCTTATTCACCACAGCAGGTCATTTAGTGATCAGAAGACATTAAGGGGGATTGTTCAATGATTCGAAAACACCTGCAGCTTGTTAAAGGTATGGGCAGGTTCTTTTCTAATTTCCTGTTTAATTTTAAATATTTTTAAGTGATATATTTTTTTTTTTCATTGGATAGTTGAGATTGACTTCAACTATCTTATGCAAAAAAAAATGTTTAAAAATATTCAAATTTAAACGAGAAATTAGAAAAGAACCTGCCCATAGGTTTAACATTAGCGAGCAGGTGTTTTCGTGTCAGTGAAGAGTCCCCTTAAGCCTAATGCCAATCATTCTCCAGAAAAGAATTGCAGAGGGAAAGTTGCCATATAAGGTAAGGGCAAAGTGTCTTGCTTTGCTACCTGGCTCAAATGACTCAATTTTTAGGAAGTTTTATTTATTTATAATAATTGAGTTTTGTTTTAGCACTTTTAAAACTAGTGTTCCATATTTGAGATATTTTAATATAATACTATTTATAAAATAAATTTACAAATCTTTAAAATCATTAAAAATTAATTTTAAAAGGCTTTGTGAAACAATTAATAAAATCCAATTAAAATTTGAATTTTAGTAAAACATAAATAAATTATTGTGATATTTGAAAGCTAAGTGCTTTTAAAATTTCTATTTCAAATACATTAATTGTACATAATTTCGAGAAAAGAATAGCTTTCCTGACTTTGTTTAATGCCTTTGTAAAATATTATTGACTGTTTAAATGGTCATTTCAGTTGCACTTCCTATTTAAAATTGCCATTAAAAAGTAATTTTAATTAAAACTTATTAAAATTTAATGAAAAATATAATGATATTTGTTATGGTTAGTTTTAACCAGTTTTTTTTATCTACATTAAATACCTTAAATCACTTTCTCAACATTTATTTAACTGCACTCCTTTTTATGTTTTTAATAAATATATAAATAAATAAAAATAATTTTAATGATAGTAAAAGTAAAATGTATTGTTTTTCTTTCTTTCTTTCTTTTTCTTTTAAGCAAAAGTAATTTCAACTTCCATAGTATAACTTAGCTTCCTTTTTTCAAATACGAAAAATAGATAGCAGGAAAGTCGGCGTTTCAGATATGACCTCACAAGTAGAAATTTGGAGACAGCCATGCACTTTCCCATGCTAGGAGTCAGAAAATTGGTGCCAAGGAATCTAGCCTTTTGTAAAGAAAGCGAGGCCACCCATAAGAAATTACGTTATCTGGCGAAGGGGACTATAGATGCAATTAAGCATTGTATTTTACAACCCGAAATAAAGGCATTACTGGTCCTGGTTCGTCTGTGTGACGCGAATGTAAACATACATTCATGTGACCCTTTTTAGCACGGCATGGGTTGAGGCCCGGTAAGTTTGCTTTCCCACGAAACGCTGCTAGGGAGAAGCGAGACAGACTGTCACTGGCGTACTAGGCTCGGTCCATTTTGTTATTGTTTTCACCTCCGAAAACCCCTCGACACAGTGATTGTGGTTCCGTCCAGTTTTGAAGCGGTGAGAGAGAGAAAATGTTTAACGTAACTTGTTGCTTTGGTGAGACACTTGTTGCTTTGGGTCTTGATCTCGATGGACAATGAAAATTCTTGACCCGTGTACTGTGCGTTAAAAGAGGTAAGGACAAATTCCTGAGTTGGAAAGTAGATCCGGTGGTGCGTTCGTGAAAGGAAATGGCCTTAGTAGCGGTATATGCAAAGAGTAATAGAGGTCCTGAGAAGAATTCGGGTGCGGTGACTCTGTGTTTGATCGTATGAATCCTTGGCTGGGAGGCCAATGTTTTACACCGTATTGCCTTGATGTTCATCGTGGAAATAAAACGTCTTATTTGATCCAATATTAAAGTTTAGAAACTCAGTGATTGATGCTGTAGGTGCGACTTATAATTCTGGTTGCCAAGTTCTGTGGTATGGAACAACTCCCCCTCCTAACAAGATAATAATCCCTGTAGCTGATGATGATTAGTAAAGCTCAAATCGACGGGCGAAACAGCGTCGTAATTTATATCAACGATGAAGCTTCTCGCTTTGTGTAATGATGAGTGATATCGAGATTTCATATGACAATAAGTGAAAGTTTCCCCAGCAAAAATACCACATTCGTGATTTAGTGATTTCATATGACGATTAGTGAAAGTTTCCCCAGCAAAAATACCATGTTCAAGCTGTATGTTCAGATAGTTGTGAAAAGGATGAAATATTCCTTAATGCCCACTGATTTAAGCTGAAGAGTTCTTCTCCTGTTGTAAGTACTCTTTACATAGTTTTTTTTTTTTATTTACATATCTTCCTGATGCAAAAAATATGGTTAATATCGTAAAGAGAATATATTTAAATGATGTCAATAAAGATTTATATTATAAGTAAAAATAGTATGTAGGTTACTATATAATGTCTTTATAATTGTATATCCATTAGATGGTGATGTGGTAATGATTTTAAAATATGATGTCTAATTTTAAAGTAATAAATGAGTAGTTTTCAATTTAATGGATTATCCGTTACAACATGTTATTATGATCATTTGGATAACTTAGTTGCTTTATAATGTTAAATGTTCAAATAAAGAAAATCTGGTTTATTCTCAAAGATATTATGTTTTTTCTTTGTACAATCTTTAAATAATTAATATTTTATGTTCACAGTAGACCTATAAGAGAGGCTTAACCTTTCAACAAAAATATATATATATATATATATATTTATTTATAATTATGAAAACTATAATTTTACTAAATTAAAACTTCTGAATTTCGTAGACTTATATTCACATTTGATTGTTTTATGAACATTAATTAAGGTTTACTCAGAGTTATTCGATGTAATTTTGATCTTGTTTCAGTGTTGGATAAACTAATAAATGAAGATACAGTAATATTAAATTTAATTTCATAATTGATTAATTTAACTCTTAATTCTCCTTTCTTTGGAATATTATTTAAAATAAACAATAAGTTGTTTATTTATAAAAAGTAAAAAAAAAAAAAGAGAGAGGTATTCATTTTTTTTTATGCCACTATACGATCATACCTTTAACCGATCTGATCTTGTTCAAAATCTCCATAATTATTCTAATTTTTAGATTCTCATCATATCCTTATTTTATTAATTTCTCTCTTTCCCCTTTTGGTCCTCATATTGGAGGAATCTCAGGTTACCTTCATTTTTCCAAATTATATGATGATTACACTTTTGTTAATTTAATGTGTATGGAGATTTGAGCTTGATCGGGTTGGAGTGGAGTTGGGTGTTCTTTATGCATTTCAGTATACTACTTGATTTAGAAATCTGTTGCCCCTTACTACATTTAGTATTGTTCTAAAGTGGTGTTTTCAAAATTATCATGTTGTATTAACTTATTCGGATTTTTAAGTTTTGATATTTTGATAAGTTTAATGTAATTTGCTCCCTTTTCCATGGCAACAGATTTCAGTGGAGTTAATCAGGGTATGCTTATTTTTAAATTGTTTAATGAAGAGCGAGTTGTAAATGAGTCTATTAAATTTAAGTAAATTATTTATGAAAGAACATCCCAAAACCCCACAACAAATGGAGTCGTAACAATTTGGTCTCTGGGTTATTTATTATTGTTTACTTGTATGTATTTATATATCAAAGAGCAACTGGGTGTTTTTGCAATTAAAATTTTATTTATATGTTCAAGTGTAAAAAGAGGCTCTCTCTCTGTGCTATTAGTTACAATCCCCAGTCAAAATTATGTTTCGTATGCATAACTTTATCTCATTTACTAAAATCATAATCCTGTACTTAAGTTTTATGTATTTGTAAGGGTTTTTTTCTTCTTTTCCCCTCTTTCTCCCATTTTTAAGTTGCCCCTCCCCCCCCCCAATTTTCCTTTTTTTTTGGTCTGTTTGTCATTTTCTAACTCTAACCATGGCTGATAAGCATTCAGAGGCAATTGCCACTATTCAGCGAAAAAATGCATTAGTGGACAATTTGTCAAACATTCCCCCATTCAATGGAGAGACCAGCTCAGTCTGCTTCTCAGATTTTTCTGAGAAATTTGAGAGTTTTTCCAAATTATTCGACTGGACTGAGGAGGAAAAGAAGTTTGTTTTACTTGCTAGACTATCAGGAGCTGCATCTAAGCGGATAAAAATTCACAAAGCGAAAACATCTAATGAGTTATTGAAAATACTAAAAGAGAGTTACACTTCACAGGCCACACCAGATGTTGCACTCAGTCACTTTCTAAATTTTAAACAGCCACCCAATATGAGTGTTCAGGAGTTTTATGACAAGGCCTATGATATGTCATTAAGAGCCCTTGTAATTGAAGGTATCCAGGGTGAAGTAGTCGATAAAAGCCGAACGGCTCTACTCCACTCCATGCTTTTGAGCAACCTTACACCAGAAGTGCGAAAGGGGGTAATTGCGAGAAATCCGCAATCCCCAGAAGAAGTTCTCAAAATTGCGCTTCTAGAGGAAAAAGCTTATAGAAGCATTAACCCGTTTTATAACCACCGCGAGGAAATTCTCAACCCTAATTTGACCCAAAACCTACCCTGTGCTGCTGTTTTTCAGCAAGATAGCTCACAAAAGAAGGAGATAGACCAACTAAAGTCAAAAATTGATGTATTAGCAGCAAAGATAGATAGTTTAGTTGATCTTAGGGCTCGGGATGTACAGGAGAAAAACCAGGATGTAAGACCCGTAACCTGCTATAGGTGTTCCGTACAGGGCGACTATGCCAGAGATTGTCCACTAAATTTTGTCGACTATAATTTTAGAAGGGGAGGTGGTCAAAATTTCAGGAGCCGTGGGCAAAATTATAGAAACAGAAATGAAAATCCTAGAGGCAACCATAATCAGCGAGGTGGATACAGGGGAAGAAGAGGTGGTTATTACCAAAACAATAGGAATACAGCTGCGAACAGAAATGAGGAGCAGGCGGTAAATAACACCCCAATAGCACACAGTGAAAATGAATCTTTAAACTATTAGTGGCCGGATCAGATGTGGTCAACTCGATCCCCAACAGGCCCCTGGACCCCCCAACTGTATATAGTGTTTTTTATCCCCAATCATATACCTTACCGACTGCAAGAATTTACATAAATAAAGTTTGCCTGAATGCATTATGTGACACGGGTTCAGCAATCAACCTTCTGAATGGTACTGATGTTAACTGTTTAGAGAATTTTGAGACGGAGAATTGCAATACCCCCATTATGACTGTCACCGGTGAGAAAGTGCACCTAAATAGGAAGATATTTTTAAATTTTGTTTTTGATAATGTTCAGTGTCAAGCTGAATTCTATGTAGTTGAGGGAAAATTAGCTGAGGAATTTAATGTGATTTTGGGAATGCCATTTTTGAAAGAGTACCGGGCAAATATAAATTGTGATACTAATGCTGTCGCTCTTAAAGTGCCAGTAGCAGGCCAAAGTAAACAAAGCTTAGAAACCCCAAGTAATACTTCTTCAGGGTCTAATACTTGCCATGCTACTAATTCTGTAAATATTTCTAATTCTGTATATAGTGTAAATTCTAATAATAATTGTGTGAATAATGATATTGTTGAAAATAATTCTGTAAATATAAAATGTGTCAACAAAGTAGAGCAAAATACAAAAAGTAGTAATGCCAATAGCCCCCCTGAAAGTTTTGCATGTATTAAAGTTCATGACTCAGTCAGTGTTGAAAATGGGAATCATAGTAGTGAAAATATGGTAGTTCAGGACCCGCAGTTGAGTAATATGGGAAAAGATGTTGAGATAATCATTCAAACTGAGTCAGATAAGGAAGTTGAAAGTGTTGCGCAGAACTTTTGCATGCAAACAATATCAGGCGGTGGCTCTGAGGGTAATAATACTGCAAATTCTTCAAGTATTCAAAATGTCGACAATAATCTATCAGCAGCGAGTCAGGTAACCCAGGGTAATTTAGCTGAAGATACTACTGAAATTTGTAATATTGAGGAAAGTGAAGATTTGGTAAGTATAGAGGATAAGGTACCTGAAGTCGAGGAGGAGAGCAATGAAGATAGCAGTAGTGATAAAACCAATAAAAATAAAAGTATAAGTTTTGCTGTGTTATGTAGTAAAATTTCAATTCCCCCGCAGTCAAAAATGTTAGCCCAGGTTAAAAGTTATAAGGAAAATTTTATTAAGGAAAATGATATTGTTATGTTAGAACCTTTGGCGAAAAATTTAAATCAAGGTCTCCTTACCTCCAGAGCCATTTGCACTAAAGAACATGGCCTGTATATCTCATTTTCAAATTTTTCAGACAACAATATTCACTTAAATAAAGGAACCTTTGTTGCCAAAATTCAAAAATGTGTAGACAAATCAAATGTACCCGTAACTGAAAATAACCTTACTTGTAATGCAAATTTGGCCCCTCCAATTGGTAACTTTGATCACGCTGATCTCACTTGGAGCTCTGACATTAATTTAGATCATTTAGAACCCCCATTAAAACTTAAAATGCAAAACTTTTTAGACCAAAACAAAGATGTATTTGCAGCATCAGTCTTAGATTTACCCGACTGTGATACAATCCCTCATGAAATTAACTTAACTTCAAATAAACCAGTAAAAGGCAAAGCTTATAGAGTCCCCCACAAACTACGTGAAGAAATGGAAGACCAGCTGAATACTTTATTACAGGCAGACATAATTTCACCTTCTATGTCAGAATTTGCTTCTCCGGTTATTCTGGTTCGGAAAGCAGACGGTTCCTATCGACTTGCTGTTGATTACAGGAGACTAAATAAAAATCTTGTTCGTACTCTTAAAAATGCACTTTGTCACATAGTCAATCAAAATCAATCTGACTGGGACACTAAACTCAAATTTGCGCTACTAGCTATGCGTTCAGCTGTCCACTCTTCAACTAAACTTAGCCCAGCTGCAGTTATGTATGGCAGAAATATGAATCTACCATATAATCTCTTTTCTCAACCACCTCCTTTTAATTATAATGATGCACCCTCTTTTTGCGAACTCTTTAATCCCAGCTCTCCAAAAAGTATACACTGAAGTACATAGTAATTTAATTAAAGTTTCTGAGCAGCAGGAAAAATACCGTGAAAAGACAGCTGTTGATAAAAATTTTAAAATAGGAGATCTTGTGTGGTTATTTACACCCACAGTCGCCCCTGGTAATACAAAAAAAATAAGCAAACAAAATAATGGTCCTTTTACTATAATTGAGAAGCTAAATGAAGTTAATTTTAAAATAGCACTAGTTGCTAATCCCAAAAATTGTCAGGTTGTCCATGTTGACAGGTTGTCTTCTTTCAAAGACAGACTCCCCATCTGGTCCAGTGAACCAAAACAAACAATTGGCCTGGGATCGACTGAAAACATGACCATCGATTCACCACACCAACCGTGCGATTCTCCTCCTGTACGCAGGTGTAGACGTAACCGATTCATTCCCTGGGCACCATATGATAATAACCGCGCACCAGCAGAAGTGAACGTCAACAATAACGAAACTCCGGTAACGCCGGAAATGGAGGAAACAGACAGCGACGCGACTAAATCATAACTCCCTCTTCCCCACCTCCCGTGTCTCCGGAGGTAGCAGCGGCAGAAAATAGCGAGAGTGAAATTTCAGCAACGGCAGATAGCAACGTGACGAGGCTAACGAAAAAGACAGGCTACCGCGGTGCATTCCACTTATCTTTTTTTACAGACCGCCAGAGTCACGTGATGCTCGAATGCACCAATGCAGGTGTACGAAAAGAGCATCGCGTCACTCTAGCGGTCTGTAAAAAAAGATAAGTGGAATGCACCGCGGTAGCCTGTCTTTTTCGTTAGCCTCGGCAACGTGATGTGCGTAAATAAAAATTCGGCAACGACAGAAAGCAACACGATGAGCGTAGGCGAAAATTCAGCCACAACAGTAAGCAGTTCAACTGCTGCGCACAGCGATTCACGCAGGTCTCATCCATCGATTCGTTCAGCTGCTAAATCGAATAGAAGTAGTCGATCAGTATCGATTTCTAGAACCGACTATTCGCTACGGAATAGAAGAGACCGTCCGAGTTATAAATACTAGCTACCTTTTTCGTTAATCGTGCATTTTTATTCAATTTTACCTTGTTTATTTGTAGTTTTGTTAATGTGTATGTATACTTTATTATTTTTTTTTGGCACTTTAAAACGGAACTTAGTTTTTTTTTAGCGTATTAAAGGTTTGTTTTGGTTGTGTTTTGATACTTTCATATATGCATTTTGAAACTTTTTTATACTTTTACCTGCAATTTTCGTCTGTCTTATGGTAGATTGTGTAACATATACCCGTCCGCACCCCGTTTTCGTAGACTTTGGGTGTATTTTTGCAAAAAACGAATGTAATTTTCGTTACTCTAAAATTTTTTTAGGATGTTATGTTTTGTATGCCCTTTTGCCGAGGTAGTTCTGTTTGGTTCAGTTTTTTTTTAATGCATCTGTATTCTGTACATAACCTTTCAAGTGTGTGTTTACTTCAATTACTGCATTTTAACTAGATGGATTTATTATTTACTATACAGTTTGTGGTTTTATTTTAACTTAAACTTTAAGGAGTGTGGACCCTTTTTTTTATTTTTTCTTGTACATACTGTCTCATGTACATGTCTGGATGTTGTTGTGTATGGCTAAAAGTGCTAGAATTAAGTATTTTCTTAATTTACTTCCTATTTTTGTGGAATGTATGTTTTCCTTCCTGGTGATATACTTCACCACCCCTATTTTTAACTTTTTATGGGATGTTTTCCCTGTTGTTTTAAAAGCAGTTTCGGGCTTTTGCTATAAGTAGCACAGAGGCAGAGATACTCTTTCCCATGCACATTACCTGTACGTGCATTTGTAAAATCTACATAATATCCCGAATCATTGGACTGTGTTCGAAAACAAAACATGAGTTCTCATATAAAGTTGTTACAAATGTGTGCGTAAGTCTCTAACATGGTCTGTGATACCATAATATGTGTCTTACAGTATGTATATATTTTTATTTTTGTGTCACCAGTTGCTCTTGTGTAATTTTTATGGTAGAGTTAATGTGTGTTTTAAACAAGAAAATGCATTGCATGTACAGTGTTATAACTATAGTATTACTAGTACTTTTTACATTAATATATAGTGTTGTAATATACTGTGATACCAATTATTGAATTTATGTATATACGCAGTGTAAAGAAACTTAATCAGTGGGCACTTCCTTCTTTTTCGGCTTATTTTCTTTTTCTCAAAATTCAATTTATGTATTGTTTACAGTTCTGTTACCAGAAATTTCAGGGGGGATGCAGTTATGCGTAGGAATGACAGTAGTAGGGAAGTGAGGTTTTACAGTCCAGGTGGAACGTGTGTTCTTTTACAGGTGCAGAAGGTATCTTGTTCATTTTAGTGGTAAAATTAACCTTGTGGTCCCTCCCCTGATAATAATCTTTTATAGTCATGTTTGAGGTAATATTTTAGGTGATGGTTGCTACGGATGTGCGAGCTCTGGTTGTATATATCCGAAATATGCTATCGGGGTGGTATTTCAGCGGTGAACGCTCTGGATCCCGTCTCGGATCGAAGTATGATTTGTGTATGTCGGTCAGTTGTTCAGTGTTGAGGTCCCAGCATACCATGTGGTACCCAGCTACCTATTCAAAAAAAAAAAAAATTTTGTTTTCTCCCAATAAATTTTTTTTTAATTAGCATGGGGGAGCATTCTTGTTATGGTTAGTTTTAACCAGTTTTTTTTATCTACATTAAATACCTTAAATCACTTTCTCAACATTTATTTAACTGCACTCCTTTTTATGTTTTTAATAAATATATAAATAAATAAAAATAATTTTAATGATAGTAAAAGTAAAATGTTTTGTTTTTCTTTCTTTCTTTCTTTCTTTTTCTTTTAAGCAAAAGTAATTTCAACTTCCATAGTATAACTTAGCTTCCTTTTTTCAAATTCGAAAAATAGATAGCAGGAAAGTCGGCATTTCAGATATGACCTCACAAGTAGAAATTTGGAGACAGCCATGCACTTTCCCATGCTAGGAGTCAGAAAATTGGTGCCAAGGAATCTAGCCTTTTGTAAAGAAAGCGAGGCCACCCATAAGAAATTACGTTATCTGGCGAAGGGGACTATAGATGCAATTAAGCATTGTATTTTACAACCCGAAATAAAGGCATTACTGGTCCCGATTCGTCTGTGTGACGCGAATGTAAACATACATTCATGTGACCCTTTTTAACACGGCATGGGGTGAGGCCCGGTAAGTTTGCTTTCCCACAAAACGCTGCTAGGGGAAAGCGAGACAGACTGTCACTGGCGTACTAGGCTCGGCCCATTTTGTTATTGTTTTCACCTCCGAAAACCCCTCGACACAGTGATTGTGGTTCCGTCCAGTTTTGAAGTGGTGAGAGAGAGTTGCTTTGGGTCTTGATCTGGATGGACAATGAAAATTCTTGACCCGTGTACTGTGCGTTAAAAGAGGTAAGGACAAATTCCTGAGTTGGAAAGTAGATCCGGTGGTGCGTTCGTGAAAGGAAATGGCCTTAGTAGCGGTATATGCAAAGAGTAATAGAGGTCCTGAGAAGAATTCGGGTGCGGTGACTCTGTGTTTGATCGTATGAATCCTTGGCTGGGAGGCCAATGTTTTACACCGTATTGTCTTGATGTTCATCGTGGAAATAAAACGTCTTATTTGATCCAATATTAAAGTTTAGTAACTCAGTGATTGATGCTGTAGGTGCGACTTATAATTCTGGTTGCCAAGTTCTGTGGTATGGAACAACTCCCCCTCCTAACAAGATAATAATCCCTGTAGCTGATGATGATTAGTAAAGCTCAAATCGACGGGCGAAACAACGTCGTAATTTATATCAACGATGAAGCTTCTCGCTTTGTGTAATGATGAGTGATATTGAGATTTCATATGACAATTAGTGAAAGTTTCCCCAGCAAAAATACCATGTTCAAGCTGTATGTTCAGATAGTTGTGAAAAGGATGAAATATTCCTTAATGCCCACAGATTTAAGCTGAAGAGTTCTTCTCCTGTTGTAAGTACTCTTTACATAGTTTTTTTTTTTATTTACATATCTTCCTGATGCAAAAAATATGGTTAATATCGTAAAGAGAATATATTTAAATGATGTCAATAAAGATTTATATTATAAGTAAAAATAGTATGTACGTTACTATATAATGTCTTTATAATTGTATATCCATTTGATGGTGATGTGGTGATGATTTTAAAATATGATGTCTAATTTTAAAGTAATAAATGAGTAGTTTTCAATTTAATGGATTATCCGTTACAACATGTTATTATGATCATTTGGATAACTTAGTTGCTTTATAATGTTAAATGTTCAAATAAAGAAAATCTGGTTTATTCTCAAAGATATTATGTTTTTTTTTTGTACAATCTTTAAATAATTAATATTTTATGTTCACAGTAGACCTATAAGAGAGGCTTAACCTTTCAACAACAAAAAAAAAATATATATATATATATATATATATATATATATATATATATATATAATTATGAAAACTATAATTTTACTAAATTAAAACTTCTGAATTTCGTAGACTTATATTCACATTTGATTGTTTTAATGAGCATTAATTAAGGTTTACTCAGAGTTATTCGATGTAATTTTGATCTTGTTTCAGTGTTGGATAAACTAATAAATGAAGATACAGTAATATTAAATTTAATTTCATAATTGATTAATTTAACTCTTAATTCTCCTTTCTTTGGAATATTATTTAAAATACACAATAAGTTGTTTATTTATAAAAAGTAAAAAAAAAAGAGAGAAGTATTCAGTTTTTTTTTATGCCACTATACGATCATACCTTTAACCGATCTGATCTTGTTCAAAATCTCCATAATTATTCTAATTTTTAGATTCTCATCATATCCTTATTTTATTAATTTCTCTCTTTCCCCTTTTGGTCCTCATATAGGAGGAATCTCAGGTTACCTTCATTTTTTCAAATTATATGATGATTACACTTTTGTTAATTTAATGTGTATGGAGATTTGAGCTTGATCGGGTTAGAGTGGAGTTGGGTGTTCTTTATGCATTTCAGTATACTACTTGATTTAGAAATCTGTTGCCCCTTACTACATTTAGTATTGTTCTAAAGTGGTGTTTTCAAAATTATCATGTTGTATTAACTTATTCGGATTTTTAAGTTTTGATATTTTGATAAGTTTAATGTAATTTGCTCCCTTTTCCATGGCAACAGATTTCAGTGGAGTTAATCAGGGTATACTTATTTTTAAATTGTTTAATGAAGAGCGAGTTGTAAATGAGTCTATTAAATTTAAGTAAATTATTTCTGAAAGAACATCCCAAAACCCCACAACATATTCACTGAATAATATAGAATTCCAGCTGAGTGTTTATCCCCTAGTTGTATACATGAGTCTATGATTCAGAATGAAAAGAGTCCTAAATATAAGATATAATTTTTTTTTTCAAAGAAAAAATTTGAAACTAATAAATTTTTGTATTGATTTTTGATAATTTTTAATATAAAGAAAGTAATTCAATTTTAAAAGTTATACAACAGGTGGATTTTTGCATAAGTAATTTAACGAATTGTTTTCAACTAAATTTTGCCAGAAAATTACTTTTTTTTTTTTTTTTTTTCAAAGTTTATATAAATACAATTAAATAAATCTGAAGATCTATATTTATGATAAGAGCAGAAAAGAATAAATCCCTACAGCTACATGTTATTTTTCTTAAATTTTTAATAATGGTTAAATATTTCTATTGATTATGTGAAAAAATGGTAATATAGCAAAAAAAAAAAAAAAAATGCTGTATGTTACAATTTTCAATCTTACCACTTCCACAAATTCAAATTATTACTATGGATATAATATGATTGTTTTTATTTTTAATGAGAAAATTAACATTTAATTATCTTTTTTACATTTTAATGTTTTCACATAGAACACTGAAACTGAAAAAAAGAAGAAAAAAACATCAAAATGTAGCTATTATAAAATTTTGAATAAATTATTTTATTAATATTAAACTTAATAAAATGCTTTTTTAGTATTATTTCATTCATAATCTTTAATATTACAATTATATCTAATGGATATAATAATAAAAACTGAGGCCTTTAACAAAACAGTTAATCCATGTGGCATTTCAGATGCTTATATATACATGGATTAGCCAATTCAAAGCTGGACTCACCAATATAAAATGGTAAATCTTTTTTTTCCTAATGAAAAGAGTTATTGATTGATTTCTAATATTTTGCTAAGACAGGTAATCAATATTTCCCTAGATGAGAAAAAAAAGATTTGCCATTTTATAGTGCTGAATCCAGTTTTGGCCAATATCGGTCGGTCCGACGTTCACCGATATCGGTCGGTCCAGTGTTCACCGATATAGGTCGGTCCGGGGTTCACCGATATAGGTCGGCCCGGGGTTCACCGATATCGGCCGGTCCGGCGTTCACCGATATCGGTCAATATTGGGTCCCGATATAGGCCGATATTGGAAAAAAAAGCTAGCCATGCAATATCGGCCGGTCTGGTGTTTACCGATATGGCAAAATCGCTGTTTCCGATATTGGCCGATATTGCTGAGCTACCTGGGCATAAACAAAAACAGCGAGTCAATTGAAAAATGAAAATTCTAAAAGTGTATGAAGCGGTATTTGGCTAAATATCGCGAAATTTGGTGATAAAAGTAGGTCGTCTTGCATGAAGTCATCTTGGCTAGGCTGTAGCTGTCTAAGTGTTCACTTAATTCAGTGTTGACGAAAACTAGGAATCTTCTGTAATCAGGTTCACGCATTTTAGCTTCGTGTGTTTGAGTAAGATTAATTGAATTCTGGAAAGAAAAAGGAACTATCTTTTCCTCTCGGTACAAGCCGAAAGGACAGTTTTTTGGCATGAGAAAAAAAAAATGTGATTATTTTTTTATTTGATGGGTGGGGTGGGGGGCGCAAAGTTTCTTCTTGCCCCGGGGGCCCAAAAACGTAGCTATGTCCTTGCTCATATCGGATATTTAAAAGATATCTCAGACCGCCGAACTCACTGATGGAGCTCCAGAAATTCCCTCATCAGAGAGTTCGAATTTTCTATGGCTAGATACAGCCACTACCACTCACTCTGATTGCCTGTGGAGGCTTGCTTTAACCGATTGATTGGTGAGGGTGGATTTAACTTATACGCATGAGCCCACTTTATATTTGTTCAGCTCTCAGACACAGGGACGTACAATTTTAATGAGTTATCTTTGATGGGTTTTGTGGTGCGAACAGGTACTATAATTCCGGGGTGTACCACATCTAAAATGGCGGTCTAAGATATCTTAAATATCCAATCTGAACCGGGGTTTATTAACAACTCGCTAGCCATTACTCATGAACCTAGAAGAGATGGACCGGACTCCAACGTTACAGATATGGTCCTCTTTGAACATCGACAAACGTCGAAACTATCGCTGCGGGGCGCAGCGCCATCTACTGAGTTTTTTCTCATAAAATTAACATTATCAAATTAATCATTTTAAAAGTAAAATAAATGCATGAATTTGAGAAGAAAAAAATATTTTAGACTTTCGTGAAATTTATATTCGAAGAAACTATTTAGCTTATGCTTCCCTTTACTTCCAGAACAATGAATTATGACTTTTATTATTATTATTTTTTTTTTTTTTTCGCAAGAAAATTTTTAGATAAAGTCATTGTTTACTTCAACATTTTTACTGAGTAAACAATTAAATAATTAACGTAAGAATTTGAAACACAAAAAACGAAATAATTTAAAATTAGTGAAGTAAAGTAGGTTATATTCAACACAAGCTTTTTAGCATGAAGTCTGTTTTGTAAGTTTTAAATGTAAATTATCATCTAACATTAATTTCTTTCTAAAAGATAAGATAAAATATATTTACTATCTTTATCAATTATAGTTTCTCATGTAACATAAGATTTATTTGAATAATTTTTTTTTTTTTTTAGATGATAAAAGTTAAATTTTCTACTCAAAATATTTCCTAAAATACCTATATAAAACAAACTTGGATTATTTCCATACTTTTCTGGGTTTTTTTTCCTTCCCCCCCAATCTTAAAAATAGATATAATAATTTCAATCTTTTAAATACATAATATTAACTTGCAGCTTTTTATAACTAATATTAAGAGTTACTGCTGCATTATAGTGTAAATCATAAAATTTTTGTTCACTTGACAGATAACCATTATGAGGTGAAAAATTTCCCTGCCTCTCTTTTGCTACACAAAAGATTAATATATATGTATTATTTAAAACACAAGGCTGTTGTTTTAGTCATCTGCCCTGAACTTTCTACTGAACCAATTTTAATATATATATATATATATATATTAAACAAAAGCTGTTCATTTGTAGATGTGCCCACAACTAGTTTTTTTTTTTTTTTTTTTTTTTAATAGTCTCATTTTTATATTTTTATTTTAAACGTTTTTTATGATATTTTTTCAAAATGGTGGAAACTAGGTTAAGATTTTCTCTCCAAAACATAAAATAAATAAAAGTAAAGTTAAACAAGTACATAAAAAATAAGGAAATGCTTTTATAGTCTGAATTAAATGAATGTGCATTTCTTACAATAGTCAACGTGGAAATATTCATTAGGAAACATTTAGAGAGGGTTTGACAGGAACATTTAATATTTTTGGTCAATATGACACCTTGAATTGTAAAATAATGCATATAAACTTAATTATCAGGAACTTCAACCTCCCATAACACACACTGTTCTATGTGTAACATAAGTGACACACAACATAGCAAAAACTTTTTGATATAATAGTTAAATATTTAATTTTTCCCTTCACCAATTTATATACTTTTAATGGTACTATTTGTACTTTTTTTTTAAAGGGACATAAAAACAGAATTATAAGAAACATTCCTATTTATTTATAATAGAAAAAAAAATCTGAATTTCAAGGGGGGAAAAAAACACTTTACAACAGTATTTGTAATAATGTAAATTGTTCAGCTGTAACTAATTTTGTTAGATTGGAATTATAGAAAAAAAGGAAATTTAAACTACATAACTTGTATAAATTTTTCCGTACACATTGCGCCGATGAATATTTAAAATACATATTTTGAAAAGTCAGAGGGTAAAAAGAAAGTAGTTATAGAATGCACACGACAGTCTGTTATAACATTGTATACAGTCTGAAAATAAACTCGGATTCTTCTTTCCTAAGGCTTTATTTCTCTTTAAAGAGCTGGGATATCCAGTATCACAACCCGGAGCAAAACAATTTCTGGCCATAATGTGTTTAAGAGCTCTTTAAATTAATTAAAATTTGAAAAATTTGTAACTTCTCCTATGCTTTGCATGTAAATCTGCTATCGCTGCAAATCGTTGCGCCCTCTGATGGCTTATAGATTAACTAAATTTCAAGGACTATTTTTCAAGCGAAATCCCCATTATGGATTCCGGTCCAGGTATCTAGGTTCATGTCATTACTTCACCGTGTTTATTTCTGTATACCCACAGCAGACGTAACATGTGTAAAGTCGAGGCTAACGAAAAAGACAGGCTGCCGCACTACTTTTCGCACGGACCATATTCTCCGTTTGGGTTCAAGGTTACGATTTTGGAAATGTTCCTCAAAGCACGTCACAACTCAACTCACAACGCATAACTCAACGTCACAAAAATGTAATCTGTTATAACTCTATGGCATACAACTTTGCGATGCAAAACGAGTCGTTGCATAATTAAGGCCTACAATATCGGAACTCGGAACTGTTTCCCGAAAACACGTGACTCTGATGTCAGAAGAAATAGGGTCCATTATACCCTGTTCACATCGGACATTTAAAATATCTTAGACCGCCATTTTTGAGGTGGTACCTCCCTGGAATTGAATACCTGTCCACACCGCCAAACGCATTTAAGATAAATCACTCAACATCACCGTGTCCAGTGCGCATGCGCTTATGTTAAAAGCAAACTCAACAGCCAATCGGTCTCCAGAGCCAATCAGAGTGAGCGGTGCTAACTGTATCTAGCAATGGAAAGTTCGAACTCACTAAGTGAGTTTCTGGAACACACTCAGTGAGTTCAGCGGTCTAAGATATCTTAAATATCCGATCTGAACGTAGTACAAACATTAGACAGCTAGAGTCACGCGATGCTCTTTTCGTTCACCTGCATTCAAGCATCACGTGACTCAAACGGTTTGAAAAAAGATCCACGTGTTACGAATCCCGGCAGCCTGTCCTCCGATAAAGTCTCGGAACCCTGTGAACATTCATGGCGCAAGAGTAGTTGTTTCGTGACCTAGACCAACATACGATCCTAAAGACCTGCCCATTCGCCGACTTTCCATTCATAAAAACGTGCCCGTTTCTCCATCGTCTGCTGGCAGATAGCGTAGAATAATAGAACAACATTCCGGGTTTTTCCCTTTAAATACGTTAGTAATGTTTACTGTTTATTAATATTTTTAGCATATATTTCTATTCAGGATGGATGAAACTAGTGAAAAGAACATATTTAAAGTCGAGAATTAAAGTCTCATCGCAAAAAAGTGTTTATTTATTAATAAAATTTTTATATTGTGTAAAAGGAATATCTGATTAGTAAACTACTAGATATGATGTAAGAGCTCGATTAGGATAAGTTTTTAAATATTTCAACAATATCTAGGATTTTCATTTTTGAGACAAATACAGTTTATCCATAATTTAAAGATCCATCTCAGAAATTGCGTTTTGGCGTGGTTCTATTATATATCCTTTTATAATTTCCCTCTTTATTTTAGGATAAAAGTAATTTCAAGACTATTCTATTACTGTTTCGATTTTACATATTTAAATTATTTCTTATATAACATATATAATACACAATGATTTGAGAGTTAATTTTGTTGGGGACAAATACTAAAAAATATGAGCACCGGCAAAATAAAATCTAGGGAGGGGCAAAATTTTTTAACAGGTGTGCCTATGGCCCAGTTGCAATTTCTAAAATTCATTTTTAACATTGATATGTTATTTTATCAAAAATTTCCCTTATTTAAAGATCGATTATATCAGTTTACCCCCCCCCCCACATCTATTAAGATGTTTCAATATATTCCCCTTATTTAAGTCCTTTTTTTAAATGGTATGCAATTGCGTATTCTATCCAAAAACTAATGGCACTGAATATGAGTCAATTATTAGAATTCTTTGCAGATGTGCTATTTTAATGAATATGTTTATTATTTTTTAGTGCATATGAAATGTAAATGTACTGTTACTGATGCTCAGATGAAAGTGCTATCAGACTACTGATGAAAGTGCCTATTTTGTTAAAAGGAATTTTGTGAAGGGTCCCATTTTATCAAATTGATTTTTGTGAAGGGGACCATTTTATTAACTTTATTTTTGTGAAGGGGCCCTAAATAGGCCCCAAATTTTGTCTGGATCGACCCTTGAAAACATTTATTGTAAACAGTGCAAAATCGAAATGGATTTAAAACATCAGTTTTATGAAAATTGTGCACTAAAATTGAAGGTGCCCTAGAGCCTCAGCCCATGTTTCCTTCAGGCACTGATTGAAAAAACAATAAGCTAACATTCATTGAAGGCCAATAGTATTTACCCCTTTCATCATATTTTGACCAGTAAATATCCTTAAAAGTTTTTTTTTTTTTTTTTTTTTTTTTTTAATAGTATGAACTTTACAGAAAAAAGTAATCACTTTTAAGCACCTTAAAAACTATTTTGAACTTTTAAAGGAAAGTTTGCTGTACATCCTGTGTATGAATTTGAGAAAAAACTGGGTCCCCGCTTTGATGCCCCTGACAAAATTTCATTCCATGAAAGTAAACACTTCATAAATATTTCATCTCCATAAGATTTTAAATATATAACTTGTAATTAAAAAAGTTAATTAGATAAAAGAAAACTTTCACAAAAATAACTTCATTAAAACAAAACAGTGACACAAGAAAAAAAAATCTTTCAGTAAAAAATCTACTAACAGTATTACAACTTACACACACAAAAATAAATAAAGAAAGAAAGAAAGAAAGAAAAATGGACATTTCCTTATAGAATTAAAGTGATAGGAATCAGGCAAATAATGCTTCTTTGGGAATACGTTATCAGATGCTGATAATCTTAAATACTGAATATATGCTTGCATTATTAATAGATATATCAAAGGAAATTAACGCAGTATTATGCAAGTAATATTGTGATATTAAAGTTATTCTAATTTTTTTTGTTTTCTATCACTGGTTTTCAAAAGTTTCAATTGTACAAAATAAATTAAAAATGCTGAGAAAATTCAAAATTTACTCATAAAAATAAAAATTATTGATTATCTTTGAATGATTCAAGTTGCGAAAAGATTAATTTAAAACGTCATCGCAATAAAAGTTTTTAATTCAAAAGATTATGTTACACATGGGTGAATTATTATAAACGTCACTTAAAATTAATAAAAAAATTCCTGAAATACAAAAGCCAAAAAATACAGAAATCAGGATAATTTCCTATGCACATCCTTTGGCTACAGTGATAGATAAAAGAAAAGTTTGATTGTGTAAATTCTTAATATTAGAATGTTTTAAGATGTTATGTATTATCACAGACTCTAACTGTAACGTTAACCATAACATTTTTATGTTTCCAGAATGGCAACAGGCTAGCGGCAGGCAGATGTAAACATTCACGCCGTGTCGCTACAAGATAGCAATGCACATGCTTTTATCTTTAATAAACCCTGTTAAGTTATATCATGAGTAATTATATGTATGTCTACTAATACGTAACAAATTGGCGACGATGATGGATTTAAAGGGTTTAGCAAGCTACCTGCAAAATATTGATACTCACGCGTTAGGCTTAACAGTGACAACGTGGATTGGTTACAGAACTGAGTGAAATCTACATTCTGCAAACTTCTGATTTTTTTTTCTCCAAAACATCGTTGTGAAAAATGGCTACTTTCGGCAGCTTAGAGCCTTTCGATGTATCGGAACCATCAACGTGGGACTCTTATCACGAAAGATTGGAATGCATTTTAGAAGCGAACGATGTCAGCGACTCGACGAAGAAACGGGCCATATTTCTGAGTGTGTGCGGCGCGAAGATGTACGCGACAATCCGTTCTCTCGTATCCCCAGCAAGCCCTTCTTCTAAAACATACGACGAACTAATACAACTTGTCAAAACTCATTTCTCGCCAAAACCTTCAGAAATCTTCCAGCGATTTCTATTTTATAGAAGGAACCAACAATCGGGGGAAAGTATAAATGCATTCATCGCGGAATTACGAAAACTATCCGAACACTGCAATTTTGGCTCATCGTTAGATGTCATGCTCAGAGATAGGTTGGTGTGCGGGCTGCTAGACGAAGCTCTCCAACGACGCTTACTTGCCGAAGCATTGCTGACTTTTAATCAAGCACTAGATAAGGCCTTGGCAGCAGAGACTGCTAATTTTCATGTAAAGGAGATTCGGAGCTCCGGATCTGTCTCAGTGATGCCTCTCGACAAGAGACAAAATCGAAATCAAAAGCAATCTAAAACTCAATCACAGAGAGAAAATTGTGCTGGTTGTGGAGGCAACCATTCAAGATCACAGTGCAAATTTAAAGATGCTGAATGCCATGCCTGCAAAAAGAAAGGCCATATACAAAGGGTCTGCCGGAACAAATCAAATTTTACTAGGAAAACAGTACATGAACAGAATTTAGAAAATAGCGATACTGATTCCTCTGAAACAGAGAGTTTAAACACCTTCCATTTGAAATATGTGTGTCTCAATAATGTGGAAACACCAAACATGAGAACAACTGTCCTGATCAATGGTACACCATGTGTTATGGAAGTAGATTCGGGAGCCAAAATATCCATCATTGACAAAAGTACTTTTGACCAGTTATATCCTCACGAGGTTCCACTGTTGGAAAAGTCTCCTTTTATTGTTAAAGACTATAATAAACAACCAGTAGAAATTTTGGGTCGGTGCCAAGTAGATGTTAAATAGGCTTCATTTGACCGGAAGCTTCCACTTCTGATTGCTAAGAAGAAACGTCAAGGACTTTTAGGTTTGAATTGGTTTGAACCATTAGGAATAAAGGTAACAGGCATCCATAGCATACAACAGTCTATCATTGATGATGTCTTAAGTGAATTCCCTGATGTTTTCAAGGAAGAATTGGGAAGCTTTACAGGTACTACTATCAAGTTGCATTTAGATCCCACAGACCGTCCAATCCAGCTGAAAGCTAGAAATGTACCATTTGCTCTAAGACCCAAGATTGAGAAGGAGTTGCAACGATTACAAGACCAGGGAGTTCTTGAACCAGTTAGTTACTCTGATTGGGCAACTCCTGTAGTTCCTGTCCTTAAATCTAATGGGGAAATTAGGCTCTGTGGTGACTATAAATGTACAGACAACAAGGCTTTAGGCACTCATCCATATCCAGTGCCAGCAGTAAACCAAATACTCGCAGAATTAACAGGAGGCCAACATTTCGTAAAGCTTGACCTGTCCCAAGCATACCTGCAATTAGTCGTGGATGAAGCTTCTGCCATGGTACAAACAATTGTGACACATCGTGGAGCATTCAAGTGCAATCGACTCCAATTCGGAATTTCCACAGCTCCTGGAATATTCCAACGGTTCATTGAGTCATTGGTCATAAACATACCAGGAGTGTTGCCATACTATGACGATGTCTTAATCAAGGGTTCAACACTAGACGAACTAGCCAAGCGACTTCGAGAAGTTCTTGACCGATTCTCCAAGGCTGGGTTACGCTTAAACAGAGAGAAATGTATCTTTGGAACCTCCAGCATTGAATTCTTAGGGTATGAAATCAATGAGAAAGGTATTAAACCCACAAAGGAGAAAGTGACAGCTATCCAAGAAGCCCCTATACCAACCAAGAGAGAAGAACTCCAAGCATTCTTGGGCCTACTGAACTTTTATCATGTGTTTCTACAAGATAAAGCAACAGTGGCAGAACCTCTTCATCGCATCGTTAACATCTCCCAATGAAGTGTTACTCCTGGAGGCTTTGGACAAACCCCCTATCTCAGCCAAAGATATTGCACGAATGACACTCCAAGACCCAATCTTAGCTCGAGTGCTCAACTGAGTTTTGAAGGAGTGGCCGGCTGAAAAGCCAGATGAAGAATTCGCCCTTTATTTTCAACGACGATTGGAAATCTCAGCACACAGAGGATGCCTCCCTTGGGGATGCAGAGTCATAATACCAAGGAAGGCACAAGAACGTCTACTGGCTACTCTCCACAATTCACATCAAGGCATTGTGCGAACAAAAGCTGGTGCAAGAAGTTACATGTGGTGGCTGAGGATGGACAGCCAAATCGAAGACACAGTAAATAGCTGCAATATTTGCCAACAGACACGACATGCTCCTCCTAAGACAGTGGGAACATGGGAGTGCATTAAAAAACCTTGGTCAAGACTCCACATCGATCATGCTGGTCCTTTTCAAGGATCCCTTTTCCTCATTGTTGTCGATGCATACTCAAAATGGCTAGAAGTTGTTAAAGTCTTGTCAACAGACTCAGTGTGTGCTATTGAAGCTCTGAGAAAGCTCTTCGGTACACATGGCATCCCTGACACTGTAGTGTCAGATAACGGACCTGGCTTCAAATCCTCAGAATTTGACGAGTTCCTTAAGAGAAATGGAATCTACCATTCTTTTACAGCTCCGAGACATCCTTCATCGAATGGGCAAGCAGAGCGGATGGTGCAGACAACAAAAGATGCACTTCGAAGAATTATTACTGGGAATTGGAATTCTAGACTTGCATCATTCTTATTAGCACAACATGCTACACCCAATGCTACTACAAATGTGTCTCCAGCAGAGCTGCTTATGAACCGCCGTTTGAAAACCTGCATGGACAGACTTCATCCTGATTTTACGGAGCCTAATCCCAAGAATCTGTCTAATCCAAGGTTCCGAATGTTTGCACCTCTAGACTCGGTGTATGCTCGAGGATTCCATCCTCACGACAAATGGGTACCAGCTACAGTCACAGAAGTAACTGGCGCCACAATGTATGAGGTCTTAACGAATGAAGGTCTTGTGTGGAAGAGACACATTGACCAATTAAGACGACGTCAAGGTAATATTCAGCATGTGACAGACACTGGTAATTCCTCAGCATACCCATCCTGTGGTCCAACACCTTCACCGCTGATGCCAGGATCAGTAGAAGACAGCGAGGACACCGAGCCAGCAGGAGGCACCAAAGATCCGGGACTGACAACAAATGACACGGTTCCAGAGCCTGTGGATACAGATAGTTTAATTGGGATTGCACCTGCAGGAGATAGACAGATCCCTGATGTTACAAGTCCAACATTCCTCCCATCGAGACCAGTTAGAGCTAAACATCCACCAACCTGGCTAAAGGACTACGTTACATAGGGGGGAGGGATGTTATGTATTATCACAGACTCTAACTGTAACGTTAACCATAACATTTTTATGTTTCCAGAATGGCAACAGGCTAGCGGCAGGCAGATGTAAACATTCACGCCGTGTCGCTACAAGATAGCAATGCACATGCTTTTATCTTTAATAAACCCTGTTAAGTTATATCATGAGTAATTATATGTATGTCTACTAATACGTAACACTAGCTGCACATGTGACATGTGGGTCTAGGTATGGCGTGCTTGTGATGAAAAAAAAAAGCAGTTTTATTTTAATAGCCATAATGTTTAGAACAGATATTTTATTATTCTATAAGTTTATGTTCCTTTTATAGTAAAACTATGAGCCATCTTATTAGATTAAATGCATAATTAACATTTAATAAACTTAAATAAAATAGTAAAAGGTAAATAAACATACCTTGCCTGCCGATTGCTTGAATCCATGCTTGTTTAATTTTTTCATCTTTTGGAAAATAAGGCATCGAAATTTTATTATCATCAGGGTCAAAATAGTCTGCCCGACTGTCAGTACTATCAGAAAGGCACACAACACCTCATATTTGTAAGGATATAGCAACCAGAATGAAAAAAAAATCCCATAACTATAACATTCACGTGTTCTATAAACTGCAGTTTGTTGTTCTAGTGCTGGCCACGAGACGCCAAACTCCGCATTCCGAAACTAGCACGCAGAAAATCGGCGAATGGTCGGGTCTTTTAGGATCATATGTTGGTCTAGTTCGTGACTAATACTATGTTCAGATCGGATAGTTAAGTTATCTTAGACCGCTGAACTCACTGAGTGAGTTTCAGAAACTCACTTAGTGAGTTTGAACTTTCCATTGCTAGATACAGCCAGTATCGCTCACTCTGATTGGCTCTGGAGGCCGATTGGCTGTTGAGTTTGCTTTTAACATATGCGCATGCGCACTGGACACGGTGATGTTGAGTGAGTTATCTTAGATAAGTTTGGCGATGTGGACAGGTATTCAATTCCGGGGAGGTACCACCTCAAAAATGGCGATCTAAGATATCTTAAATGTCCGATGTGAACAGGGTTTAACGAGATACACGGCCGGCAGAGTTGGGCAGTATCAAAAATACTGTATTTGAAATACATTTTCAAAATACATTTGTATTTTAAACGGATAAAAGTAAAGTATTTTGGTAATGTATTTTAAAATGATTTTCCGATGTATTTTGTATTTTCAAAATACTCAAAATACATGTCTCGATTTTTCAAACTTCGTACCAGATTTGAAGCTTGTATAAAGTTTAAACCACAACTTGTGTTTTAACCGCAGATTACTGATTCCGAACAGGAAATACATGCTTGTCAGTTTTGTATAGTCTTTTAATTCGTTTCTAGAAGTTAATATATATGAACATTTTTTTCCAAATTTGGCTTAATAAGGATTTTTATCTTCGGCTGAAACATTTATGTTGAATGGTTTTGCTAATGCTTTTTAATTCTTAATTTTGCTATGCGGAAAAAAATTGTCGTGTGATACACACGTAGGATCGTCCAGAGTTTTCCTGAGTATTTCAATTTTAAACTACGTTAGCAGTGTAATGCAGTTAGTTGTTGCATAGACGCGTGAAAAGATTGATAATACATACCTGAGAACTCCTAATGAACGGAAATTTATTATTTGTGATACATCACGCTACGAGATAGATATAAGTATACTCGAAATATTTCAAAATAATATTTTTTGATGACAGTTAGTGCAAAACTAAAACACTGTTTTCAGGTTGAAACCAACTGAGTCTGGTCGTGACCTGCGTTATAGGGCAGTTGCAAATGACGTCACCTTGGAGGTAAACAGTACAAATAGGCAGTTCTGATTGGTGGAATTACACTTACCTCCAAGTGAATACAATGGTTGATCAGCTGATTGCAACTGCCCTATACACGGCCGGTGCATGACGTTTAAAACGTCAGATGAAGTGGATGATTTTTTCACGACGATTGGTGCAAAGCGGCGAGCCCTCCGTTTTGCACCAATCACCGTGTAAAAATGATCCACTCTATGTGACGTTTTAAACGTCATGCACCGGCCGTGTATAACCAGGGCTACACTACATACCGGGCTTGCTCATTCATTATGATGACGTCACAAAAGGTGGCTGACTAGGAGGAAAGACATACAGCGATTGGCACAAAACAATGGGCGCGTTGCTTTGGACCAATCGCTGGTCGCGGTCAGCCACCATTTGTGACGTTTTGAGAGTGAATGAGTAAGCCCGGTATCTAGTGTTGCCTTGGTATAACCAGGGCTACACTACATACAGGGCTTGCTCATTCATTATGATGACGTCACAAAATGTGGCTGACTAGGAGGAAAGACATACAGCGATTGGCACAAAACGATGGGCGCGTTGCTTTGGACCAATCGCTGGTCGCGGTCAGCCACCATTTGTGACGTTTTGAGAGTGAATGAGCAAGCCCGGTATCTAGTGTTGCCTTGGTATAACGTAGGTTGCGATCTGGTCATCACTCTTTTAGGGCCGGACCGGGCTTGGACTTTACTTTTTCCTGCAGACTCGGGCCGGGCAGGGGTAGATTTATTTTTTACGGACCCAGCCGGACCTGGACATTCTTCCTAGAGGTCTAGACGGGAAGAAATTTTCAGGCCCGGTCTCGACCGAGATCGTATAAAGTCATTGGCCTGGCCCGTGCAAATATCAGTAAAATTTGACCTGGTTTAACAATTTTTGCAAAAAAATGCATAGATTTTTAAAGCGTTATTATTCTACAATTAAAAATTTAAATTTATACTTTTTGAAGAATAGTACATACTCGTATATTTCTGGGCAATAAAATTAAAGTACACGGAAACATGTGAAAAGAAACCTGTCTATGATGGAATCCTGTCTTAAACGGAAAAATGTGTTAATTCATACAAAATGAATATAATAACACGTGTGAAAAGAATATAATGCATTTAGAACAGGTGGTGTACCAGCTAAGGTGGAAACTTGTCTATAACTGATTTTTTTAAGCTTCTACGTGATTCCGTCTTAGAAGATTTTTCTGTATCGAATTTTTCAGATTTGTAAGTCTCTAAGCCATGGAATATGGTTTAATGACATTAATTACTCAAACATTTGCGGACAAATAGAGAATCATAAAAATAATAAACAAAGTTTACATGGGCACAGGCAGAAATATATCTAGGGAGGGCAGTATTTTGGAACGGGTGTGCCTCTACTTCGCAGCTTTGCGAGCTTTTTAAAATAGGAAGAATTGGGCAGTTGCAATACACGTCATGTTGGAGTTTACACACTACAAATAGGCAGTTCTAGTTGGTTTAACAACCCTTACCTCAAAGTGAAGTACAATGGTTGAGCAGCTGATTGCAACTTCCCTATAGGAACATGAAAAATAGCTAAAATAAAAGAAAAATTGTCAGAATACCTTGTACAAGCGAATTTTTAACCCCATCGGCTTAAAAATTTATCTTTTGTAGAAATTCACTCGGACCAATTAAGTTTTTGTAGGGTTAGGCTCGGACCAAAATTTTAGCATTTAAAACGGGCCAATAATTTTTTTGTATGAGCTGGTCCAGACTCGGACCGAACTTTTAGCTTTTATACCGGGTCGGGCCAAAGAATTTTTTGTACGGACACGGCCGGGCTTCGAGCAGAACTTTTATTTTTTATACCAGGTCGGGTCCTAATTTTTTTCTACATGTTCGGGTCTGGAAATTTCCGGCCATGCAGACCTCTTTTTTTTGGTTACGGACCTGTCCATATAGTGGATAAAAATTTATAACATGGCATTGCAATTAAAACATTTTTGCGTAGTGTAAGATAATTATAATTAACGTAATTCGCCTTTTGGATGTATTTTAAAAATACATGTATTTTGTATTTGGAAATTTGAAAAGTATTTTGTATTTTAGGCCCTAAAACCAATGTATTTTGTATCGAAAATGGTTTTTCGATGTATTTTGCCCACCTCTGACCTCTGACGGCCGTTCATGACGTTTAAAACGTCACACGGAGTGGATCATATTTACACGAATATTGGTAGAAAAAGTGGTGCGCCGCTTTGTACCAAACGCCGTGTAGTAAAGATGATCCACCCGAGACTAACGAAAAAGACAGGCTACCGCGGTTCATTCCACTTATCTTTTTTTACAGACCGCCAGAGTGACGTGATGCTCTTTTCGTACACCTGCATTGGTGGATTCGAGCATCACGTGACTCCCACGGTCTGTAAAAAATGATACGCGTAAAGCACCGCGGTAGCCTTTCTTTTTCTTTAGCCTCGATCCACCCCGTGTGACGTTTTTAACGTCATGAACTGGTCGTGTATCTCGTTGGTCGCGGTGCAGTATTCTGACCAGCGCACTGTTTATGTAGTTTAACTTGTCTAATAATGTTGATTACCTTTAAAAAGATTAGGGCATAATAATAAAATTTCATTGCACTAGATACAGTGGTTTCCAACCTGAGGTAGGCGTACTTCTGGGGGTACGTGGTGGGCCTGTTGGGGGTACGTGAAAATAATATAGTTAATGGCGGAATTCACAAAAATGGTTCAATAAACACATCAACAAACTTGATTGCTTTGCTTTGGATTACAAATTTAGTCTCATATTTAACTCTAATATGTTACTCTCAAAATGAGTGAAAAGGCCCACTAGATCTAGTAATTCATTGGTAATAAAATTTCGTTAGCTTTGCCCACCTCTAAATCATATATCACATGATTACTTATGTTTTCTCCCATCGTCGCAAACATTAAATAGACCCATCACGCTGCTCCTGACTTAAAATTATTTCTGTCTGCGTTTGAACCGTATTTTAAATAAAAAAGAAAAGTGCCCAGTTAAACTGATGGCATTCAGTTCACAGACTATTCACACTAATTGTACATTATACTCTTATTTTAAAGAATATAGTGCCCCTCGAAAAATAAAGAAATCGACAATAAAATAAGGGGATTAGCTCCCCGTTACCCCTTTATGCTTAACCAATGAACCTCAAAACTAATCAGGGAAGCGCCTTATCATAATGAACCTATATACAAAATTTGAAGCAAATCAGATAATTATGCAGGAAAAACGCATTTATCTAAATTAAGGGGGAGAATTAGACCCCGTTTCCCCTCCTTTATACTTAACCAATGAATCCCCAAAACCAATCAGGGAAGCGCCTTATCAGAATGAACCTATATACGAATTTGAACCAAATTTGAAGCAACCAAAATTTGAAGCAAATCGGATATTTCTATCAAGAGTTATCGCGTTACGTACGTACATAGAGAACCTGCGGGAACATTGGCTCTAGCCTTTGATAGTCTGTGAGCTAAAAACTCAGCTACATGAAACATGTTGAAGGATTCCCTTTGTGAGTATTATAAACCATGTTTGAAAGCAAAATTTGTATAAACTTTAACTTCTTTTAATGTTATACTCATGCTAAGCTAATATTATAAAAATAAAATTAATTTTAAAATGTGATAAAAAGTAAAAAGGTTATAAATGTGAATGTAACTCCAGTCGATTAATTGTTTAGCACTGGTGAGGAGATTAATAATAATATAAAAGCATGTTTGCTTCATGGGGTGAGAAGGGGTGTGTTTATAAAAAAGGGAGTTCTCCCTATAAATGAAAAGAACGCTCAACGTAACTGAAATAAATATTTAGAACATCTGCCACCAGGTAGCGTATTAGAGAGACCTCTGGAATCGCGAATAAAGGGCGCTAATGCTCAATAACCAATCAATCAACCTCCAAAAATTGCTATAAAAGACAGAGATGAGGACTACATTTTAATCCACTTGATTACGTTTGGAAGAACGTTTTCTAGTTATACTGCTACTCGTTAGTAGCGGTAAATAAAAAAAAAAAATAGAAAAACACAATAAATTAGTACAACATTATTGAGATCGCCAATCTATTTATTAACTATTAAGTATTGAGGTGATTTCAACAACGTTTTACTATACACTAATTACAATAATCCAAATCTTGTCTATACGTCACGTCCGATTTTTTTTTAATATGTTAGATGCGTTTTTGTTCAAAGCATTAGGGCAGACTTTCAGATGTACGTTAGGCTGGGATTGCGATGCCTCACTTAAGATCAACTTCCAGCGTAAGTCCTAACCTACCATATAAACAAACATAAACCCAAATTTGCTCTTCTGCGCTAACATAACTTAGGAAAATCTTACGGCTGCTTCAGAAGTGTCTTACGATCGATCAGTGGACGTAAACATGGCGGAAATTTTGTTATTGAGAAAGAGGCGGCGTAGAAAAATAATAGAACAACACAGATCGTGGTTGTTAAAAGACAGAACAAATCCATTTTCATTGGAAAAATCATGATTTTGTAAGTAGATACAGACTTTCCAAAAAGGTGACAATGTTTCTATGCGAAACTGTATGAGAGAAGTCGTTAATGGATTTTCTATTGAAATTCCGGTTTGTTTATTTTCAAATATAACTTATGCGTAAATCTTTTTTATTTCTAACGTATATGACACAGATTATAAATGCATATTTGTATGTAGTTGCATTACTTATTCAAATGACCGATATAAGTTTTCACTTAAGAACAAGTTAATTTGCGTTTCGAATGCAGTTCATAAGAAAAATATGTTATTATTATGCCTATAATGTTTTCAAATTCCATTTCTCTCTTTAATTTCTTCAGCATTCTTACCATACATTTTAAAAACTCTATTTTATTTCACTTTCATTATCCAAATTTATTGTTTTGCTGTTATGATTTATTTTCTCCACTATTTATAATTAATAAATTTTTATGTCCATTTCTCACTAATGAAGATAACAAATTATAAGATATTTCCACAGAAAATAATAGAAAAAAACTGTAGATTGACTTATTTTCAACAGCCTTAATTTAATATTTGTATCAATTTTTAATAAATAAAGGATTTTAACTTCAGCTAATGGAAAGTAATAAATAATTGTTTTTATGGTTGTATTTAACATCAATTGTGGTTGTAACTTAATGAAAGCGTACTAATGAAACAAAATATTAATCTTCAGGTAAGTTTAGCAATTAGGATATCAATAACTAATGAGAATAATTAATTGTTTATTATATTTTGTCATTATCGCAATATCAAGATTTTATCTATTTTAGATAAAATATTTTAAATGCTGAATTTCTGAGTATTACAGTAATCAAATTATTGTGACAATGAGTGGTTTAAAAAGGTTAGTAAAAAGGATGGTTGGGAGGAATCACATTTTTTCAGTAACAAATTTCATATCTTAAATCTAAATTAGCTATTTTGTGATATATTAAATTCATTTCCATTCATAAATGCATAAAATTTTCAGGTATAGTATTTGTAAATGTATGAATTTTTCAGATTCTGTTCTGATACCCATTGATAAAAGTAAAGAATCTTAATGAAAAATTTTGCATTTTAACGTGAATTACGATTTTGACAGACATGAAAATATTGCCTTGAAGGAGCAATTGATTACAATTTAAGACATGCCATATTTAAAGGAAAATTAAAAACGTTTGTTTCTTTGGTGCTTAAGAAATGTCTGCAATTTTCATGCATTTCTGTATAAAAATAATTCCATAAATATATCTGACAGGTTTCGATTTAAAAAACAAAAAAAAAAAAAATCTTTAATGCATATTTATATTTAAAACTTTTTTTTTTTTTTTTCGATGAAGGTCATGGCCCCCCCATGATCTTCCCGTTGAATGCAAGCTTAGTTCTTCCTTACTAGTTTGATTAAGATTGTTAACATTAACCCTGATTATAAATCATGTAAGAGAGAGTAGTGAAAAAAATAAAAGCTGAATTTTTATTTGGTATTTTTTATACATTAAAAGTAATATATCTTTGCTTTTTTTCTGAAAACTTCATGTTGTTCATTATATCTCAGGGATCATTCTAGAACATAAAAAAACGCAGGGCGCACATCACATAATAAGGGCAATTTTGTTGAAAAGGGCACATCATTTCATAAAAAGGGCATTTTTGTAATAAGTGCATATACCAATATATTGGTGGGGAGGGAAGTCTGGCAACAGCTTACAGTACTCCTTATTTAAAAAATCCAATAACATTTCTAATTTCTATAACTTGAAAAGTATTAAAAATAGCAGCAAAATGAAACTTATGTTCTCGATTTTTATTGTAAAATTCTTTGTTATATTCACAGTCATTTTCCCCTTTTCATACGATATTCAAAAACCTCTCTCTCTAAAACATTTATTCACCAGATAACTTTTTCCCGGTTTTAGCAAAACTGGTTTTAATAAAGGTACAAAATAAAAGTACTCAAGCTACTTTTCAAACTTTTTATAGAACTTACGTAAGGGGCCGTCCATAAATGATGTCACACTTGGAGGGGGGTTCATGAAATTGTGACAAGGGGGTTGGAGGGGGTAAGAAAAAGTGCGACATCACACATTTTGGTTAAAATAAAATCATTAAAATCAGCAGATTAAATTTTGAAGTTATTTTGAAATACCAGAATTTGAGTGTATTTTTTAATCGGACTAAAACAACTTTCACATGATTTGTTTTCACTTATATTCCTTTTTTTTCAAAAAAAAAAAAATAATAATAAGTATTTTATTACTAATTGTATTACTTTATTGTATATTAATTATATTTTTGTCGTAAACCTTAATCTTATTTCATACAAAATAAATACACGAATAATTTTTATTGTTATGTTTACAAATGTCATTAAAGCTTATAGTTAAAGTTGAAAATAAAATTTGAAACATGATCTATAACGTAGTGCTTTGTTCCTGAACTCTAAGTATATGTCTATGTAATATAGCGTGACATGTGACAAGGGGGAGGAGGGGGTATGGTGAAGTGTGACACTTTGTGACTAAGGGGGGGAGGGGGATAAAAAATATTGAAAAAAATTGTGACATCATTTATGGGCAGCCCCTAAGTTATCATGTGGTCAAAGGCCAGAATGGCTGATCTAATACTATATTTCACTAGACAAAGTGAAATTAATCAATGACGCTTAGTTACCCTTTTTGTCTTGTTCAATTGAAAAAATGATAAATGGAAAGATGAATCACTCAAAGTCAAAGATTAGACATACCAGGGCACTTCAGTTAGAAATAAAGTGGGAAAGAGGAGTATTCCCTGATGTACCATACTAGCATTCTAAAAATAAAAGATAGGTAAAGAATTTTTGAAAGTACAATGCAAACAAGGCAGGATTCTACCCAGGAATAAAAAGAGGGTAGAAATCTACCTGGAAAAAGGGCAAGGAGGGTAGAATTGTACCTGGAAAAAGGGCAAGGAGGGTGGAATTTTATCTAAAAAGGGCATGAGGGCGGCGGGCCCACCCCTCTGAAACTCTCTAGAGTGATCCCTGTATATCCTTTTATGTTTGTGTCATAAAATTAAGTAATTAAAAGAAAATTATGTTTAGTTCTATTTTTATTTTTAGGTAGGGGAGACCGGTACACACTGGATCTATGTGCACAGTGGACCACCCCCTAATATTTTATTTATTTAAATTTTTTTTAAACTTCTCTTCTATCCTAATAGACAACAGCACTGCAATGATTATTTATAGCCTTCAGAAAATATGTTTAGCTCAGATTGAACTATTTTATCCTGATTGGTTGTTTTGAGCTTCTAAAAGTAAAATTTTTCATCATCATATTTTTATTTTTTTAGTAATTAAAGGTTGTAGATAAATAAAATAAAACAACTTTTTTGCAAAGCTAAGATACTTGTTTTTATTTTACTTTAAAGTTAATATGTTTAAAAGAAAACTATAAACAATATTAATATGATTATTTATTGAACTTCAACATGGGGTACAGTGGACCTACTCCTGGGGCACAGTGGTCCACAATCCACTCTGCTCCTGTAATGCAGAATGTTCAAAATATTTAATAATTGCTTATTTTCTATAAAGAAAGATTGTTTTAAAGTAGATTTAACTGTAAAATGAAGTAAACAAATAAAAATAACAGTTTATTTAACATAGTAAGAAATATTTTGTTTTGTATTTACTGCCTTTGATAAATATAACTGTAGTCTAATTGTTGATGATTCTATTCAAGTAAGATTCATGAGACGCAAATTGAATGGAAATCAGTTTATTTCTCCCGAAACTGTAGATGAATCTGCCGTTGATGTCAATGATTTCATAATGTTGCTCTCAGACCCAAAATTATTTCTTGAAAATTCCAGGCTCAATCTTACTCATAAGTACTTTGGAATTTCATTTGCAAATTTTAATGTTCACTGATTTTTTTGTACTTAAGTAATAACTTCAACTAAATTGTAATTGTTCCTGTATTAATCTGTTATTATTTTCAAAATATAATTAATTTTTTGTTTTTGTTTCAAAATTTATATTACTATGTTACTTTGTGGGTGAAGGGGCAACAAAAAAGAATTAGATTAATGAAAAATAGATTTATATTGTATTTTAGATAATACCTAATAATGGTCCACTGTACCCCAGTGGGTGGACCAGTGTACCCCGTTTCTGGGGTACACTGGTCCACTTTACAAGTGTATATAATTTTTTTTTTTTAAACATGTATTGAAAACTATGTTGTGAGAAAATTATGATGGATGTAAGAAGGTTTAAGGAATATTCAAAAATATTTTCATGCAAATCGGTCAGTCTGTTAAAGAGAAAAAAAATGTTAACTGAAAAAGTGGTCCACTGTGTACCGGTCTCCCCTACTATCAATGTAAGATTGTTTGCAACTGGGAGCTTTCAAAAACTAGTATCAGAAAGTGAATACTTTCAGGTGTCTCAAACCTTCATTTCTGTTACATTGGAAAAATTCCTTAGTGCAATGATGGACATTGCAAAAACATTTATTCGTTTCCCAAGAACGGCTGACGAACTCATTAGAATATGCCGAGGATTCTATTCCAAGTTTAGATTCACCAATGTGGTAGGTGCTATTGATTGCACCTATATCCGCTTAAAGAGGCCAATTCAAGATGATTTTTTCTATGAATATCCAAATGGTAATTATTCAGTTTTTAATTTTATAATAAATAATTTCAGATAATTTTAAGAAAATTAAAATTGGAGTTTTTCTTATCTAATTTTGAAGATTCTTACGTATTTTAAAATATTCACATAGTACTTATTTATTGTTTTTGATTTCTGAGCAATTTTTAAATATTTCTTTTTTTATATATGTATTTATAAATGCTGGGAAGAAAAATTCTCAAGGGAGAAAAGATTGAGGTAGAGTGGTGTAAGTCACTCATTTTGAAAAAATGACCTAAGTTATATTCTCCCGAATATTTAGACATATCAATCATAAGAATACTGGTATTAAAAATATTGTTCCATGAAAGTATAACGATATGCAGTAGAAGATCTTTATAACACAATTCTATATAACACAATTCTTCATATAACGCACAACTTCTCAGATGTAAACAATAAATTTTCAGTTAAGAAACACCTGAATTCCCACATTATAAATAGTTGCTATTCTCTAGAGGACTAAATTTGATATATCAGTTCAACTTTATCTCCTTAATTCAGAGCTAATTACTAAAAAAATTGCTATGATTTGATACAGGTATGTTTGCACAATGTTTATAAAGTAAATTTAACAATGTGTGGAATGATCTATATTATGCAAAAAATTATAAACTGCACAACTCTTTGAAATAAAGAATGTAATATAAAGATACTCTAATGTATTTGGTATGTTTCACACATATTTGGCCATGTTTTACAAGCTAAATTTAATGATGTGTGAAATGTGATCTATATAACGCACAACCTCGTGTTTTTAGGTTTGCGTTATAAAGATCTTCTACTGTATAACATAAGTTAAAGTGATGTTGAAAGAATTTCATTAACAATTAAACAAATTTAACCTAATGTGCCCATAATAATTTGATTTCAGTTTTTGTGGTAATTAAAAAAAAAAAAAAAAAGGATTTATTAGAACATGAGCTATGAAATTCTTTTGGATTAGATTTTTTAATTTTGTATGCTAATCTTATCCTGAATTTCAGGCCATGACATACGCCAATTTATGATAGGTCTTTTAATTTGTTTTTGAAAGTTTTATCTTATGATTCATTCATAACTTTTATCCATAGAACATATTTTCTGATTTTAGAAATGGAATAGCTCCTTTAGAATTCACTAGTATTTACTTTTCATTTAGTCGGGCGCCAGTGATATATGTACATATATAAATATATATGTATATACACATATATATATATTCATACATATAAGTGTATGTATGTGTATATATATATATATATATATATATATATATATATATATATATATATATTCCCCCAGACAGTTTCAGAAGGGTGCTGCACCCTGCCTGCCCTTTGCTTTACAAAATAACACCCTTCTTGCCCCTTATAAAATAGTTAGCACCCTTCTTGCCCCCTCAGTAAAATAATTAGCACCCTTCTTGCCCATCAGTAAAAAAAATGCCCTTTCTCCTTTTTGCATTAAAAAATTTGCTTCCATATTAAAAATTGACACAATGTTGTCTTGAAAATAGTGCACTGACTTTTAAATATTAAAAGTGGCTTTAAAAACCAAAATAATACCTTTTAACAATTAAAACAAGTGCCCTTAAGAATCCAAAAAGTGCCCTTAAGAATCCAAAAAGTGCCCTCAAGAATTCAAAAAGTGCACTTAAGAATAAAATAGTGCCCTTTTCTCACCAGCAGCACCCTGCCCTTTTTTAAACCTAGGGGAAACTCTGTAGTATTTGTGTATATATATGTGTGTGTGTGTGTGTGTATATACATGTATATATATATATCACTGGCACCCTGTTAACCGAAAAGTACCGTAATTTCGGGAATATGTGCCGCACTCAGCGTAAGCGCCGCATCATTGAAAAATCGGTACAAAAAAACAAATATACACGTAAGCGCCGCACCCATTAGAAGCGCCGTATCATGGAAAAATCGGTAAAAATGAAATAGTCACGATGAAAAACAATCGGCAAAATTGGATTAAAAGTAACAAGAATAGCGATAAAATCTTACAAGCTATATGAATTAACAATAAAACACAGGTTATCTTAAAATACAATAGGAAAAAAAATTGTACGAAAAATTCAATTTAATAAAATTGTCTATGCTTACTTTGAAGATCGATGCTTTGAAGAAGATTAGGCTTGAATTACTAATTAAAAATTCATAGAATTTCCCTGTAGAAAAACACATTCTTGGTTTATTGTAAATGATAAAGGTAAACAGAACATAAATAAAACTCAAAGACTTGTCTGGCGCCATCTCTTGGAACGATAGCGTACTACGCCAATCGATTATTCGATTATCGTTTCAATCGAACATTGCCGTATGCCATGAATAAGAATAGCAAAACATAACTAAAGCGTGGCGTTTGAAAGTTTATGAAATAAATATAATTTATCAACTATTGTAAAGTATACAATAAATATTTTTAAAGAGTGAACTATTAATATTGCACAGAAAATAGAGAAATATGGGTAAGTTAAATAGATTTTGACTATAGTAATTAAGCTTTTATAATAAAATGTTTCTGAACTTTATACTGAGATTAAATGAATGTAAATAAAGGTGAAATATGAATGAATGTTAATGAATCCATATGTTTAAGAGTGTATTTGAGGCAGTAAGACTAAAAAAAACATGAAATGAAGGCTTTTCACAATATCCAGATACTGCTATGTTGAGAAAATAAAAATCATTGTACCTGCCGCCCTTGCATATGCGCCGCATCGCCGATATTTTGAACTTTTAAACACGTATGCGCCGTGGCGGTTACTCCCGAAATTACGGTACCTTAAAATATATTATGACAGTATAGTTGAGAAATTATAAAGTGAAAAATTTGTTAAATTTACTAATTTGACAGTAATTTATTCAGGCTAGTAATCTCAAGATTATGTAAAGTACAAAGTAAAACATACGTGCGTGAAAAGGAAAACTACATTAAAAAAAATAGATTTGTAGCATAGTGACATGTTCATGTTCCATTTCTTTTTATTTTCATGAACGTAATTCTCTTATCATCTGGGCCATGATAAGTCACCACTAGCGATGAATCATTATTTACCTGGCACTTGTCTTTTTATTACTTCTCAAAAACAATTCATCAATGTGCTTTTTGAAAATTCATGATTAAATAATGTGTATATAATAGAGTAAGTTTTTTTTTTCTACACAGCCAACTAGAAATGTTTGCTGGTTACCAGAACTTTTTCTATTTGTATTGCACTGCTTTTTACTGATTAGAATTAATATTTTTTACTTTTACAATAGGGAAAGACTATGCAAATATGTTTATGTATGGTGACGTGAGTTTCAAAACTTGCCTTATCCAAAATTTAGAAAGTCGAGTTTTCTCTATCAACCTATTCTATTGGTGAACATGCATCGAAAAAACACTATAGAGTACTATATGCAAAAAAACTAGTTTTATCATGTGTTTCTGGCATTGTAAAATCTTGATTTACAATGTAAACCAATGGACATAGTCAGAGGTTTTTCACAATCCCCCAAAATTTGATTTTCTGAATAAGGCGAGTTTTCAAACTTGCATCCTCATATGTATTCTAAAGTATTGAAAATGTTTTTATTTCTTATTACAGTATAGAAAGAGGGGGGGTGTGGGGGTCCTGAAGGATTACCAGACCCGAGAACCTTTCTTTGGCTTAATCAATCACTGTTTGCTATTTTTTTTTACAGCATCTAGATGTTCTGAGAAAATTTTAACATAAAAGAATACAATATTTAAATAAATTGTTAGATATGCTACTGGTAAAGTGTAGAAAGATTTCACTATTGTAACAGATGTTTTATCCTTGTTATAGTGGCCAGGGTTCGAACCCCATCACGATCGTCGGCTGCATCATTCGGAGTTTTCCGTGCTTTTCTTCGGACTTTGGGTAACCTTGTGTAAATACGGGTTAGTTTCCCTTATAAAGACACCCATGGTGGGCACATCCCCCTCGATGTATCCCTGGTGTAGATAACAACATAATAATAAACAACAATAATCGCGTAATAAACAACAGCGTCAATCCTTTAGCCCAATTTACTGAATTTTGTCCTCGACAAATTTTGAATTTATTGCAATTTTTTTGTGATTTTAGCTTTTTTTTGCGTTAAATCTGTCGCGATTTTTTTTTTACATTCGTAAAAGGAATCCGGTTTTAATCTTTTTTCCCAGTATAATATATTTTGTCCTCTGCAATTTTTGAATTTTTTGCGAAATATGTTATGCGATTTTTAGTTTTTTACACATCCCGTGGAGTTTTTTTAACATTCCTAAATGCAATCCGGTTTCAATCTTTTAGCCCAATATAGTAAATTTTGTTTTCTGTGATTTTTAATTTTTTATGAATTTGTTATGCGATTTTTAATTTTTTACGAATTTGTTATGTGATTTTTTGCATTCCGTGCTGATTTTTCCACATTCGTAAAAGGAACATTCTTTTAACTGAATATAGTAAATTTTGTCCTCTACGATTTTTGAATTTTTCGTGACTTTTTTCTGATTTTTGTATTAACCAATTTTTCTTCTCTAGCTGAATCTCTTTATTTGAATGTAATTGTGTAGATTTTTCGCGTTTCGGGGTGATTTTTTGGCATCTGTAGAAGGAATCTGGGTTCAATCGTTTAGCCTTTTTTTTAATATAAAAATTGTCCTCTGTGATTTTTGAATATTTTGCGAATTTTTTATGCAATTTTTAGCGTTTCGTGGCAGTTTTTTGACATTCGTAAAAATATATATATTTTTTTTTGTCCGATATAGTAAATTTTGCTCTCTCTTTTTTAATTTTTTGTGTCATTTTTACCTTTTTTTTTGCATTTTGTAGCGATTTTTTCACATTTTTTTTTTCAACTTAAGAATTCTTCGGTAGATTTAGCTACTTCCATGATTAAACTGAAGTTGGAAGAATAACAACTTGACACTATCATAGGAAAAACATGATTCTTATGACAACGTGGACGATGATGCTGAAAATTTTTATTTTAATCTGGATCAAAAGATAAATCACAATAATTCAAGGTTCGTTATATTCAAGATCAGAGTGGGGATAGTCCGCACGGGTCTACATTTTCGAAAGCAGTGGGGGCCCCCAAACCAATGTTCGTTTAGGAAAAACTGGCCAGCGTAGCTCTGCTAGTAGATTAAATAATTACAAAATATAATTTATATAATTAGATTAGTAATTTATAGAGATAAAAGAAAACTATTAAAAAAGAACAACAGGTTGAACATAAGGGGATAGGCTGCAAGTGCAATCACACGGGCCCCTGCTTATTGGGCCTCAAACGAAATTAAAAAGCATTTAAAAAAGTTTTTGAATAAAAAAATTGGAGCATTAAAGTTTTAAACCTTGGGTCCCATATTTTTTTCACGCGTTTAGCCCCCCCCCTCCTATAACTTTAAAATTCCATTTTATTTTTTTAATATAATTTAGGGCCTCCAAAATATTTTCTATTTGGGGACTTTTATAAAGAATGGTGGCTGTGGTGGCCTGCACAAATTGGGGATATGGGTGATGGTGGCCTGACTCGATCCAAGCAACAAAATGAAAAAGATATACAAATAGTATTGAAAATTAAAGATTTTATTGAAAGATTCTTTATTATCTTTGGAAATTTGCAGCTTTGAGTATAATTATGAAAATAGTCTTCACAGAATCTGGAGATAGTTAGAGGTACTACGGTCATCTTTTGCCCACGTGGGTTAAACAAACCAGGACCTCTGTTTAAAGTGGAATTCGATCCAGTACATACATCCATGCCTGATTGGGATTCAAACCCAGCACAGCGTCCCAACCACTAGACAAGCTGGTGGGCCTGGATCTGGGAGAAATACTTTGAACGATGTATCATTTTATTACAGGAAATCAATAGGTGTCTTTATTTTTCTGAAGTTTTTTGTTTCTGAATAGAAGTTTTAAGTCTGTTGTTTTTTTAAATTTTGACTGTGAATCAAACATAAGAAAAATGCTGTCAGATCAGATTGCATGTTTTTCTACAAAATTTATCTTTATCAGACAACTGGGCTTACCTTTTCAACTTATTTTTGAGGATGGTGAACTTGTACCCCTGAACCAGCCATGTTGCTTGGACATATCAGACACTACTCAGCACTTTCACATTAAAATACCTCTTCCTTTAATTAATTCAGTTTTTGTGCAAAAAATTGATCCCTCAGCATTAATATAATTTTTGATAAAAAGGGAAGAATTCTCTCTTTCTATGTGGGGGCCCAAGTTATGATTATGGATCCCAGTTCGGTTTTACAGGAAAAATAAATCTATAATTGGGTCAGAAAAAAACGTGTCATCAAGTGAATTACAGGAAAATTGGGGAGCAACTTTATATCACACTTAAATTTTTATAGAAGCAGCAAACATGACCATCAAGATTTCAATTTTCATTAGACATATATAGGACTAGAGCTCAGAAATTCTAAAGGGAGGAGAGCAGATTTTGAATATGATCTTAAATATCATCTTAGTATAGTGAATCTCATTTATAATTTAACATTTTAAAAGTTTAATAAAATGCACTATATTATTTCTGATTTTAGATATTTTCTTTCTTCTTTTTTCCCCTTCAAATAATAATGATTTAAGTTCGCTCGCCAGAAGTATACTTCGAAATTGTGAGGTAGAAGTCTGCATGGGCTCAGGCCAATTTTCATTCACGAGATTCGGGAGGGGCCCGGGCTGGGCCTAACTTTTTTTGGCAGATTCGGACCAGATTTCTTTATTCCGGGCCAAAAATTACGGACTCAGGCCGAACATTTTGCTTTTAAACCGGGCCGGGCCAGAATTTTTTTTTGTACGGTTAGGGCTGGGCCTTGAAATTTCAGCTCCTGCAGACATCTTTTGTGAGCTCCAGTATAGATGTTTGAGGGCTCCCTCGACTCTATATAGTTAATGCAAAATCTGTCTTTACAGGACCCTTTTCAGTTTAATGTCTGATATAATTGTACCCCATCACCCTCCGTGAATTACTGAAACTTAATCCCTAACAAAACGACTGCCTAATGAGACATGGATATTACAGAACAGGCATGAGTGATGATTCTATTCTAGTCCAGAGGTTCTTTTGCCTCTCAAGGTATAGGTTGCGGTTGGTTATTTCTAGGAAAACAAAGTCCCCCCCCACCCCATTCCTGGTTATTTGTAAGGTAAGAAGAATGATCAAGGACGTGACAATTGTTCCCTCGATACTGGACAAGAGATAAGACCAGAGTTTTCAATGACTTTGTTAAAAATCTTCTAACTTCTAGGAAATGTTTTTTTTTTCATTTTCAGTTAGCTTGTAAAAGAAACAAAATGTGCGCAAGTTCAGATTTGGAACAATATATAATTTCTTTATTTGTTTCATCTGGTCCGTTCTGGGGCCCCTTTGCTCCCGGGCCTCTGGGCAGTTGCCCCCTGTGCCCTCCCTCTCACCGGCCCTGATAGTGGCTCCCAAACATGAATCGCCAAATTGTGTGATATATTCATATATGACTAAGCTATGTGAAATGTAAATACGGCAAGCATATGTGGCATATGAGGTAAATATTGCATTATATGGCATATGATCATAATATAAGTTTGACAAAATTGTGATTGCAACTTTGATAGGGGTGCACTACAACAAGGAAGTATCTAATAAAATAATTTTATTGTTTTAATCTTACTGAGTTACTTAAATATTGAATTTAATTTCAGGTGTGTGATTCAGATTTGAAAATTTTATATGTCGTTGCTCGATGGCCTGGAAATTCTTTCTTCTCGGTGATAGTGAATATCCGCTAGAGCCTTGGCTTATGACGCCATACCTGGATCCCTCTTGTCCAAGAGAACATACATATAATGCAAAGCATCGCACATCTCGTAATGTGGTAGAAAGATGTTTCGGCGTTTTGAAAGGATGCTTCCGGATTTTACATGAATCTGGTGGAACACTCCAATATGCACCAGAAAAAGTGTGCAGAATAACTACTGCTGCAGCTGTACTGCATAACATATGCTATTTGTACAATTTAAGGCTTGAAGAACATTTGGATAAAGATGACAGCAGCAATAACAATACCAACAGTAACACGACCAGTGCTGCTGGTTTGTATTTGCGTGATAAACTTGCCACATATTTTCAAGCACAAGTGTAATCTTTTTTGATCTAATAAATTTTATAATAGACCAGAAGGACACACAGAAAACCACCTCATTGAGTTGACGGCTGAAATTCCAGGATTAGACAGAACGCGATTAGCATATTAAAATGCAACTGGTCTGCCAAGTCATATCTTGATGGAAACCACCTGCAGATCCGATTTTAGTAATTGATGGGTAAGTTTATCACTGTGTTTTCCTGCACCCAAAGGTATGAAAACATGGAGGACTGGGAGCATGAAAACACAATGGTAAATCTACTAGTCAACCAATAATATTGGGTTTGCAGGTCTTTTCTACCAAGATATGATTTCACAGACCAGTTACATTTTAATATGCAAATCGAGTTTTAACTAATCCTGGAATTTCAGCCATCAACTTGATGAGGTCATTGCGCAGTCGCCTCCGGTCTATAAGAAACAATTTATTCATTAAATGTCTTTACTTAGTATATACATTTTTTTTTAATGTTTATTCTTATGCTAACTAATTGCAAAGTGTAACCAGAAATTTATGATTTTAAAAACCAAGTGCCCTTGCTGAATCCTTCTTAAGAAATTATTACTATTGAAATGCGAGTTCTTCAAGTAACGTAAAAATAAATAAATTTCTTAATATATGAACATTTGTATATTTTATGTATACTTACTGTAAAATACCGATTGTAAGCCTCCCAAACCACTTTTAAGTAGTTTTGATTTTCTTTTCTATTCCCAAATGTATGCCCCAGATTTTAAACTGCATGAGATGCAGGGAGGGGGATGAACAGGAAGAGAGAACCAGAGATATTGGGAGGAGGGGACCATTTAGGTTATGTATTTATTTTTTTGTTAGGATAGCATATTAAATAGGTCCAAAAAGAATTTTAAAAATAGTTTTATAGGTTAAATTATGCATATTTTATACCAGAAGAGGTAAAGACAAAAGGCAAAAGTTTTATTTTGTCGAGGGAGGGTTAGATGATTGATTAAATATTGTTGCAATAAAATAACGAAGTAATTTTGAAAAATACATTAAAGTTTTTAAATTTTCCTTAGGGTTTTTTCTTTCAATGTGGAGGAATGGATTTAGATTTTTTTTTTTTTTTTACAAATCTGAAATCTGCTAAAATAAGAAAAATTCTCCCCCTGTATTTGGTTCATTTACTTCTAAATTAATGATAAAAAAGGGTTTTTTAATGATAAAAAAAATCTTATTATAAGCCCCCTCCCAAACTGAACTTATTTTTATTCAGAAAAAGTGGGGGGGGGGGGGGGGGGGTGGCTTACAATTGAGATTTTACAGTACTAGTTACTCTTTCAGAGTGGTCAGTATTTCTTTTGCAATAATTTAAAAATTTCAAACATCATAGTGAAAAAATTTTTTTTTGGTATGACCATAGAACAGTATGAAAGTAAAACTAATAGTCTTAAACCGTAACTGCACGAATTTTTCTATTTTTATGAAAAATTATCTTTGAAATCTATATATCGGTCTAATAATGGGAAAAATAGTAAAATAAAAAAAAAAAAAATTTCAAATTTTCATCTAAACTTTTATATTTTATGGTGTGTGCTATATGTAAACATTTAGGATTTTAAAATATTGTATTGCTATATTTTGCAACTAAATGAGCTTAAATTAATTTTACCTGCTTAACATTCTGCAACTTTTTTTATATTTTTAAGTATTCAGTAAAAATAATGAAAGTAAATCTTACCTTAATAGCTTGATCGAATTTTGTTTGTTTGTTTCTGTAGAACAAATTCTAATTTTATGTCTAATGCAGCCATCTGACATGGACAATATAAGTGTTATTTCATTCTTTGCATTGTTCTTAATCAGCTACAGTGATCATAGCCAAATTCAAGGCACATAATGAAAATTATAATGTTTTTAGGTATGTGCCAGATATGGCACATGGTGCAGTGAAGGGTTTTAAGAGCCTACATTGATCATTTGGACTTACTACCTTTTCTATGTCAATGCCTCAATTATGGATTCAGAAATATATGCACTTTTATTCAGCTCGCACAACACAACAATTTTGAAATTTAATTACGATGCAAAATGGTAAATTCTCTTAATTACAGACAAATAAACAAGGAAATTTTTTTATTTGATTTTTTATTATAAATGTTAATTTGCAAATCACGGTATGAAATTTTTAGTTGAATGCTGTGCAAATTCTTAAGTATTAAAATTCTAACTGCATTTCCCCGGAAAATTTTCAGGACATATTTATATTCTGATTGCCATATTCAGAAACATACATTCAAGTAATTGAAAAGAAACCATTTTCATTTATTTTAAATTAATGAAAAGTTTAGATCACAAAATGCTAACACTTTGAGAATGGTAACAGGGACATATTATATCACATGAGCATAGTCAGACAGGATGGGGTGAGGGACTGCAGCCAAATTTGAATTCAGATTTTAAAAAACATATATTTATGTGCACAATGTACTCATTCGAATTTGTTATTGAGTAATAGTGTAACTTGTGATTGTACAGGTGGCCTTGAGATATCATTTTACCTTCGGTTGTCATGATCAGGGCCTGGTGTTTCTGCTCTCAAAGTGGTAGCATGTCTTTTTGTTTTTACATGATGGAGAAAGTTATTTCTAAGTTTGATGAAATTTCTTTTCTTCATCCAATCATGAACAGTGACAAAACAAATTCCAGGAGGAAAAAACTGTTTTTTGGTAGGGAGATCTGTAATGAACAAGTAAGGGTCTAACTCTCATTTACTGGAGGATTGTACAGCATAACTCTGTATTTAAAACTGGATATTTGTAACTAGACATACGTGCATAGTTTAGATGATTATTAAGTATTGTAAATAATTTAAACATTTATTCAACAGCAATGTACCGAGACACATTGCTATTCTTATTTCAGGAGAGATTGTAGGTATTTGTAACTGTGTCTTTTTTTCTCTGCAACGTTGGCCCAATTATTTTATACAACTGTGTAAATAGTTGGCTCTATATATAAAAAAAATTATAATTTACCAAAAGAAAAAATGCTAAGTTTAAAGTTTATAATCATTTAAATATATTTTTTTTCGATTCAAATCAAAGCCATAACCAAAACACAATGGGAGAATCACCATGGTTTAATCCTAATTCAAAATTTTTGTCAGGTATTTAAGTATGGCAATTTAATAACTTTAAAAGAATCAATTTAAGTTATTTTAATTTAAAAAAGAAAAATAATAACAATGACTCACACAAAGTATAGGCTATTAATACTATCTTTTAAACTTGGCAATATATTTGAATTTTAAATCACTAATGTGAAAATAGATTTAAATTTCACTGTTTCTTTCAAACATTCCTAAAATTGTATGAATTTTAGCAGATTTAGCTGTTTCAAAGTTTGTTTCTAAGAGAACATTTTAGACATTAAACCATTTCAAAACTTATGTAAAAATCTCCATTGACCAGAAAATGTTAATTGTTTGACACCTATGTCAATCCGTCGGTGAGGCAGTATTAATACATTTTTAATTACAAACTTATTTACAAGAAAGAAGACACAAAGGTTACATTTATTTATTTTTTTATAACTGTTATTAAATTATTTGATTTTTTTAATTAAATTTTATAAGAATTTTAATGGTATTTATCTGTATGAAATCATTTAAAAACTAATCTTAAACAACATCTTGTAATCATAAATTTTGAATCGAACCCACATATCACCTCCAATTTTTTTTCCCTGGCAATGGCCTTGCATGAATTATTTATTACTACATTAAGAAGTTGACAGATTATATTAATTAAAAAATGAACTTACTGACATTCTTGTATAATTGAAAAACTCATCTTCATCCTAAATAAAGATCGTTGGAAGATCAGAACATGCACTGCTTCCATAATCATGATTAATATAAGATTGCCGAGCCCACATTCACCGGGATGTTGTTCTCTTCATAAATGCAGAAAATACAGCTGGTCTTGTTATTATTAAATATTAAAAAATAGAAGTCTTCCATGACTTGTACATACACACAAAAGAAAGACCAAACAGAAACTACAGTTAAAAAACTCCCGCCCATTATATAAACAAACATAACCTGTCACGCCCAGCATCGTGCATGCACAAAATCAGTTCCTTCCCATTATGTCAAATTCTTATGCCATAGTGTAAATGAAATTTTTTTGACCTGAAAGGCCATACAGTATAAATGTAGCATGCAGCATTAGACTTGTCGGTAGACTGCATTGAAAAATGTTCAGACTGGAAAGTGTTAGTATTGACCAGAAAGAGTTACTACAATTAAAAATCGACACATATACATTGATTAATTTTTTATTTGCAATATCATTATATTCATTTGTACATTTTACTTTGTTATTTGAAATTATCAATAAATATACACTTTGTACATTGATTAATGTTTGTTTAAAATATCAATATAGTACCTGAAAATTGAATAGTTTGTTTTATACCCTCACTATTAACTAATTAGAATGTCAGATATCTTGACAATTTTTTTGAACTTGAGGCAACTCCTTCTATTATTTTATCATAATCATAATCAAAAGATTGTTCAACATTGAATAGGATAAAATCCTGTAACAGTTCTTGTCCTAGAGATGAACACAAGCAGTTTTTTATAATTTTTAGTGTTGAGAATACTCCTTCACAAGACACTTGAGTCGAGTGCATGATAAAGTCAATATGTACTTACAGGTGTTTCAAAAATGACCAGTATATTTGAAAAATCAATAAAAACTAAATGGGCAGCGATAGAAATATACCGTTTGTTGCAATATGCTTGGGACAACAGTAAATTTTCAGGCAAACAAACTTTCGAAATTAGTTACAATTTTCAACAACAGATGGCGCTGCAGTCTGGAAAAAATTAGGGATCCTACATTAGAGAGAGATTGGACATTGACGGAAAGTCCGCCATATTAGTTACAAAGCAGGTGGAACGCCGTAGAACGCAATGCATTTTCATCCGCGTCCAACACTTTTTATTCTATTAAAATCACCAGAAATTCATTTCATATGCCTTCACAGAGTCATTCAGAACATAAACATAAGCACAATTCCGTTTTAATGAATAAGAATTCTCAGAAAATGCTTTTTCTTTTATCCGGCTGAATTGCAGGGTTAACATTTCGGGACTTTACATTATGCTTAAAATATTCGAATTTTATTATAAACAAATATTCAAGTTTTTGGGGGTTTTTTTTTTCACTTAAAATAAACATTTTAATTTATGCATAACACAAGAAATGCTACATAATGTAATTTTTTGTAGCGTGGGTATTTATTTTTTACTTTCCTCTGTTTAAATGGTCATGACTCATGATATAGATTAGTTAGGTTACTTTTTTAAGTAAATAAATAAAATTTCTTAGAGGGAACTCTTTTAATTTTATAAGGTTAAAAATATATCATTTAATAGCAATAAGAAATTTAAAAAAAAAATACTGAAATATTCAGAAAAGTATAAATTTTTGAAACTTATTCCTAATATACCTTCTTCTTTATTAATGTATTTACATTAATAAATATAGATAGTTGTAAAGAAACTAATTGGTTGTATGAAATTAAAAAGCTTCAATTTTCTAGAATAATACACTTTATAATACTAAGTATATCTAAATATGCAAAAAAAAAAAATCATTCCGAGAAACTGAATAAAAAAATTTACACACATATGCTTAGTAATGTTTATTTATATAAAGGTTTATATATTGTGAATTTATATATTTTTGCAATTGTCAGAGTCAGCGCTTTTATACATAGATATTTTTTTTATGCGGAAAATTTAAATGCTTACGTCTTGTGCTCTCAAATTCCGTGGATATGTAAAAAAGAAATTATTAAAAAATGAACAGTTTAACAATTTATTCAATTATTCCTTATAATTTATAAACAATTTCATATTTTAAAAAGAGTGCACTATATACAATTTTGTTCTGTATTACGTTCTTAAAATAAATGTTTCAAAATGTAAACAGAAATTCATCGCCAATAACGTTTGTCAATTACCGCCAACTGTGTCAAACTTCGAAACTCCAAATTATTTACACGTTTTGCTCACTCACTACAAAAAGATTTAAATCAAAATTAGTTTTAAAATGTAAAACAAGAGACACAGAAATGAAATTGCTTTGTTTGTGTTACTCATTTCGATAGTTATTATTTAATGAAACTGTTTAAAGTTGACCGCATACTCAACAACTGAACTCTGACAATTTAAAATAAGTTACAAAATAAATAAACATTACTAAATATTAAAAAGTAACTATAAACAACAAAAGAAAATTATCTATTAATAGTGTACTAAGTCTTGATACAATATTTAAAATGTTGAATCTTTAAAATCAAAATTTTCTTTAGAAAGCAATACCAGCGTATACATACGACGTAACTAAAATGGCAGATTTGTCAAATCTGCCGGCGACGCAATGTGCAATCTGTCTCTAATGTAGGATCCCTAGAAAAAATTTAAACGACGATATATTCCACATATCCACCATACGTAGCAATAATATGGCGTAGTCTCTGAACGAAATTACCAGAAACCTTTGTAAACGTGTCAGGCGGGATGGCTTCACATGCAGAAGAGATGTACTGCTTCAGTTGTTCAGTTGTTTCTGGATTGTGGCAGTACACCTGGTCTTTCAAGTGTCCCCACAGAAAGAAGTCACAGGTTTACAAAGGTTTCTGGTAATTTCGTTCAGAGACTATGCCATCTGCAGCGCCATCTGTTGTTGAAAATTGTAACTAATTTCAAAAGTTTGCCTGAAAATTTACTGTTGTCCCAAGCATATTGCAACAAACGGTGTATTTTTATCGCTGCCCGTTTAGTTTTTATTGATTTTTCAAATATACTGGTCATTTTTGAAACACCTGTATAAGATATGCACATGGTTGGATAAATACGACCATAGGCATTCAACTCGCACAATAATTCTAATGCACAAGTTAGTCATTTTTTACATTTCTTATTAACTATATCTGAAGATACTTCAATGTGGGCGTAGATATATTTGACTGTAGCTGCATTTAGCTCAAGAAGTCCTTTGCCAATTTGCAACATTCTTTTGCATCTCTAAGGACAAAATTTAGCACACGGGCATAACCAGAGCTGGGCAAAATACATCAAAAAAACATTTTCGATACAAAATACAAATACATTGGTTTTAGAGCCTAAAATACAAAATACTTTTCAAAATACATGTATTTTCAAAATACAAAATACATTAAGTTTACTTTTAATTATTGTGCACTATCTTACAGAAAAATGTTTTAAATCCAATATCATGTATAAATTTTTATCTACTGTATGGACAAGTCCGTAACCCAAAAAAGAGGTCTGCATGTGCTGAAATTTCCAGACCCGTGCCCAGCCCGACCCGTAGAAAAAAGTTGGGCCCGACTCGGGTTATAACAGTTAAAAGTTTAGCCCGGCTGTGTCCGTATAAAAAATTCTTTGACCCGACTGGCATAAAAGCTAAAAGTTTGGTCTGAGTCTGGCCCAGCTAGTGCAAAAAATTTATTGGCCCGATTTAAATGCAAAATTTTCAGTCCGAGCCTATATAAAAACTTAATTGGCCCGAATGAGTTCCTACAAAAGATAATTTTTACGCGGATGTGGTTGAAACTTCTCTTGTATGAGAAATTCTGACAAAAAAAAAATTAGCTATTTTTCATGTTTATATTCTTCACTTTTTAAAAAGCGCCCAGAGTTGTGAAGTAGACTCACACCCATTTAAAAATACTGCCCTCCCTAAGTTTACTTCTGCCTGTGTCCATATAAACTATGTTTTTTTTTATGAATTTCTATTTGTACACAAATATTTGAGTTATCATTAATCCATTGTCCATGGCTTAGAGACTTACAAATCATAAAAATACTATAATGAAAAATCTGCTAGGACTGAATTGCATAGGAGTGAAAAAAAAAATCCATTATAGACAAGTTCCCACCTTAGCTGGTACATCACCTGCTGTAAATGCATTATATTCTTTTCACACATATTATTACATTCATTTTGATGAATCAACACATTTTCCTGCTTAAGATAGAATTCCATTATTCCACAGGTTTATTTTCATAGGTTTTCGTGTACTTTAATTTGATTGCCTAGAAATATATGTATTATTCTTAAAAAAAGCATAAGTTAAAATTTTTAATTGTAGAATAATGGTGATTTAAAAATATATGCATCTTTTGCAAAAATTGTTAAACCGGGTCAATTTTACTGCTTTTTGCATGGGCCAGGCCAGAAGCAATGATTATACGATCTGGGTCAAGATCGGTCCTGAAAATTTCTTCCCGTCCTGACATCTAGGAAGAAGGTCCAGCTATGGCTCAGTCCGAAAACAAAGAAATCTGACCCTACCCGGCCCGAATCTGCAGGAAAAAGTAATGCCCAAACCCGGTCCAGTCTGACTAGAGTGATGATCAGGCCCAGTTGGTTTCGACCTGAAAATAGTTTTTTAGTCTTACACCAATTATCCTAAAAAATATTATTTTGAAACATTTCGAGTATACTTATATCTATCGCGTAGCGTGATGTATCACAAATAATTAATTTCCTTTCATTAGGAGTTCTCAAGAAAATATTATCAATCTTTTCACGAGTCTATGCAACAACTAACTGCATTGCACTGCTAACATAGTTTAAAAATGCAATACTCAGGAAAACTCTGGACGATCCTACTTATGTATCACAGCACAAAATTTTATAATTCACATAGCAACATTAAATGTGTATGAAATGTTGTATGAAATGTGATGACACCATTGGAAGTGACTGAATTTTGGTTAGTGCAAAGTTATATGTACAGTGAGCTGCATTCTGAATAATGGAATGTCTAATTAAGTGTTGTTTACACTGCAATGGTGGCAATTTCTAACACTTTTCATCCTATTTTCAGAAAGCAAAGTAAGTCTGTTAAAAAAAAGTATCATTACAATATCTTCATTACTATAAAAGTTAAACAAAAATCCAAGTTCAACCAGGGCTGCGGAGTCGGTGCGAAAAATGGCCGACCTGAAATTTTAAAGGAACCAACTCAGACTCAGACTCTGACTCCAGGATGGCTAAAGTATTACTATTGCCTGTTGGTTCCTATTATTCAGATTGCTTTATTGCTGTCATTTGTTTTGAAATACTAATAGTCGCTTTATTAAATTTGTCATTAAATAAAGAAAATATTACTATTTTAAAAAAATAACAGCAATCAAGCAATCAGAAAAAAAAAACTGGCAACACAGCATCCTACTGGCACATTCCTGTTTGATCTTGAAGCATATAATGTGCATATTGACCAATAATGGTTTTTTTTTTTTATGAATCATGGGTTTAAGCTGTGATAGGTAGTCAAGACCAGGACCTAGTTACTGCAGCAGCAAACTTCCAACAGTATTTCAGTATAAAAAGTTTCACCTCTTTTAAACGCAGATTATTTTTTTATTTATTTATTTATTAGGCAAAAATACTCTTATAAAATGCCTGTGGACCTATCAGCTGTGAATATCAAATATATATTATACCAAAATATGGTGAAAAACTAAACATATGTGAAATATACAAAAAGGTGTTTAATTTTGATTTATATCCATTCCTGTAGTCCCAAAAAATAGAAGGCAAAAATTTTACAATTTAGGTATCATTTGGGGTCTCTAGAACCCAAAAAATTACGAAGAAATGCAAGAAAAATAAAAGTAAATATTTTACTATTTTGGCATTAATTCTGTTCTCACGGCTTCGTAAAAAAAAAGGCAAAAATTTTATATTTTCAGCATTATTAATTGTACAATTTTGGGTCCTGCTGACCCGAAAAATCCAAATATTGAAATCTAAAGAAGTAAGTAAAATGGAAATTTTACTATTTCAGATGCCGCTGACTTGGAAAAAAAAGATGCAAAAAAAATTGCAATTTTGAAGTTATTTTGTGTCTTTCAGACCCGAAAAATTCCGATATAAGGGAAGAAAACTCAAGATGTCAATTTTACTATTTTTGAAATAATTCGGGTTCTGCAAATTTAAAAAAAAAAGGTGAAAATTTTATATTTCCGGCATTAATTTTATAACTTCGGCTTTATTTCAGGTCTGCAAGACCCAAAAATTGAAAGGAGCAAGATAACGGAAATTTCACTATTTCATCATTATTTCGGGTACCGCAGACTCAGGAAAAAATTTACAATATCTCATTTTTTGGGAGGTCCTGTGCACATGAAAAAAAGGAGGAGAAAATTTACAATTTCAGCATTACTCCTGGTCTCACAGACCTGAAGAATGTAAAGAGAAACAAGAAAATAAAAGTGAAAAAGGTTTCTATTACAATGATATTTCGGGTTCTGTAAACTCCAAAAATAATAGAAATTTGCAATTTTCGCATTGCCTCGGGTTCCCCAAACCCCCAAAATCTGAGAGAAAGGACTATATACTAAATATAAAATATCAACTAGAATTTTCAATTAAAAACAGTTTTCATATACACTAGACCATAGAAGAAGTAATATAAATAGAAGGAAGATGTAGGGTGTTTTTGGCCATTTTCCTCTTTCGCCGTTTGCCACGGATTTTTTTATTTATGCTATTTTCCAAAACTATTTCAAAGGCGGGGAATAAGCACGGCAATAGTATGGCATACTTATCGCTGTCTTGGCACCTTTTCCCCTCGATATTTTCTTATTTATTTAAACGTTTGACAGGAGGATTGTTTTGATTTTTGCTACATCTGTTATGCGAAGGATATGTTATCTAAGGAGTGTAAACATAATGCAATCTATTTAAAGCTTTGTTTTTAAAGTTACGTATATTTTCTTTTTGTTATGGGGGGGGGGGGGTTTAAGTTCTTCCTAAATACCACTAAAATAATACTTAAAAAACAATAATTGGTTGCTTTTATAACTAATATTTAATTCGATATTTTCAATTTTCCGATATTTGATATCTTTATTTTTATGACAATAAAGAACTCTGGTCTAATTTCTTTAAATAACTCATAAAAAAAGAACTTTGTTCAAGAATAAGTTTAAATTCGATATATTTTTAAACTTTATTACGTAATGCAGCTACTTTCAGTGCCTGATTTATGGCAGGGCATTCGGGGCACGGTCCCAGGGCCCCCGATTTTCCAGGACTCGTAAAGGCTACGGAAGATTTTAAAATTAATAGCCAAAATCTGAAGTTTTAAACTATTAAAAAACAAAATTAATATGGATTTTTTTTTCCATGTAAAAATAACTTTTAAGGGCTACATCACTCACACGAAAACGCCTGCTCGCTAATGTTAATCCTATGGGAGAAATTTTTTAAAATATCTCATTTGCATTTCAATATTTAAAAATAAATTTTACCATTGGATATTTAAAATTGACGAAAGATTGAAAAATCGTCAGCGAGATAGAACACTTAAGATTATGAGGATGTTATGAAAACTTTTACTGCTAAAAAATTGAGAAGAAACATCATTAAATATCACAAAATTATTAAAGCATCTGTGCCCAGGGCCCCCAAATTTGTAAATCAGTCGCTGGCTACTTATAAAATAAACACATACATTTACCCCCCCCCCCCCCCCCTTAACCTTCGTAATATCAACTAAGAATAGATTGTATTCACCTGATTTTAAAATTTAAAACCAAACCCTTATTTAAATTTAACTAAAATCCCTTTTCTTCTAATAATTTTGATTGAAAAAAAAAAAAAAGTAAAATTTATTCTTTATAAAGGACTGAATAATTAAACAGTAGGATAATTTTTTTTTTCTTTAGTTAAAAGGATTTAAATTAAAGTAATCGTTTCATTTTATGAAATTAGGAAATACTAATAAAATGTATCATATTTATTATTTCTGATGTCAACATCCTTTTTCTAAGCAAATACAAAACGATAAATGAGATACCATATGAATTTACATTTAATTAAAAATTAAATCAGCATTGTTTTCATAAATGAAATGAAAGGTTTTTCTCAAATAAGAGTTGCCACAAAAAAAATGATTAAAATAAAAAATATATGTTCCAATAAAGTTAAAGTGGGACAAAGTTGTTGCATACATTTATATTATATTTATAATTAAAAAGCAAAATTTTAATTCAAATGCTCAATTTATTTTTTTTTCCTCCCATGTTTTTTCCAAAACAGATGATTAACCTCTAATGCAGTTAAAATACAATTAATTGCTTTTTTTTTTCCCCTGTTTGCTATCCTTGGCCAGATTTTACTGTAACTTTGGGTGAATAAATTAGATGATATTCTAGCTTGACTAATGTTGTTTAGGCAATACTTTTAGTCTTTTTTTCTTTTTTTTTTTTTTTTTTTTAAAATATTAGACTGCAGTGGGAAATATTTGCATGGGTCCACTGGTGTTTATATATTTACAAATAAGGAACTAAATACATTGAAATACTTTATTGTATAAATATTTAATAAAACATTCATATAAAAGAAATGCAACACTGTGCAGAAAAATTCACTTCTACAATTTCACAGGAGGAAAATTTAATATCATTTGATAAAAATAGAATTTGACAGAAAAAGAAAGTAGTTTACAATTCTTAAATCCAGCCATTAAAAAAAAAAAAAAAAAAAAAAGAAGAAGAAGAAGATGTGAAACTCAGTAGCAGGTAAAATTAACCATTTCACCACTGTTGATACATAATTTTTTTTTCCAAAGATTATTCAGATTTTTCTCAGAAAAGCACATTTTTAATATCAATAATTCAATTCTCAAATTATATAATTACAATGTTTCTAAACAAATTTTTTAATCAGTATGTTTTAGTTTTATTAGAATATATGGTTCTCTTTAAAATATGCACACCTTGTGATTAAGGGCATAACAAATTTCTGAAATTTGTAGATTTTATATAATTTATTTGCTTACATTTTAAAACCTCATCATAACAGTTTTATCTTTATGAAATAACTATCCATAGAAACATTTTCTTATGAAAATCTTTATTGAACGAATAATTTGTTAAATTAATTTAAAGAATAATTTTAATTCTATTATAAATTATTACTTAAACTTTTTAAACATTTGATCGATAGTGCTTTAAGAGCAATAACTACACGGAACCTGGGAAAACTTGATGGCAAACAATTTAAAGGAACCATAGAAAAAAAGTTCATAACTAATACAACATTCATGGAATTATTTTTAAAAAAGGCTAAAGTTATTTTTTTTAAATTTTACAAATAAAGAAATTTTTGAAGTTAAAATTTTATTATATTTTCCAAATATAAACATTTAAATGCATTATATACCATACTAGTAGAAGGGTTAAATTTATTTTGAAGCAACTATTTACTAAAAATGATGCTAGAAAACTGTTAGATTTAAGAGCATTCATATTTATCCATTAGCAGCATTTGATTAGATCAGATGTAAATAAAGGTATAGCCAAATCATAGATTCAAGGTTAAGATGGTTTCAACACATAGTGCATACCAGAATTCACATTCGAGACTAGTTTTCTAAGAAAAATACTCTAAGTACCACACTATTTGCTCTGTCATACTGAATAAAATGACAATATACTGAATATGATGGATACAAGCATCAATGTTAAATTAAGGATGGTAAACAAGGAAGGCTCTCTTCTCATTGCTATAAATGCATTTGTAATTTTAGAATCACCTACAGCTAGAAAACTTTGCCTTTTTGACCAATTTTCAAAAAGGTGACCAATTTTCCAAAAGGATTTAACTTCAACTCTTTAAAATTTCATAATCATTAGTTTTAATACTATACTTCATTAATTTATCAACTTACTAATTACTCAATAAATTTTCAAAATTCATAAAAAGGAGGCATATCAGCTACATGTGAAGTGTGCCCTAAAAAATTTGAGGAATTTGGTCACCTTATTATAGTGCACTTAATAAGTACAAATAGATGTACAGCCAACTCCATTTAATCCACAAAAGTTGTATGAGAATATAGCATTTTCTAAAACAGTAGTTTCAGAAAATGTAGTAGTAGTAATTCTTTTTTTTTTTTTTTCAATATAGTCATTTTTTTATTTGGACTTAAAATTTGATTAAAATAATGAAGAATCATAATTGTCATAACAGAAATTTGGTGAAATATTAACTACATATTTCATTGTTTACATCAAAGTATGTATAGATTAAAGGGAGTTTATTCTCACACATCTACATAATGCTGTCATCATTACGCCATGGACTTGCGGTGGTTAACCATCAAATATCTACAAAAGAATGTGAATATGATTTTAATGTACTGCATACATGAGAACAACCGTCAAACATCCACCAGCAGATGTTTTCATATTTATTTTAGATTCATGTCATCAAATACTTGTGCAAAACCCATTTTAAAGAAGGCGAAAGAAAAACAAAAACTGTTAACCACACCAATAAATTTTGTACACAAGACTCAATTGCAAGAATACTAGTCAAAAGCTCTTTTTAAATTAGGAAAGAAAATTGCCACAGTAGCATGAATTCTTACACACATACTGCATCACAATTCTATTTTCATCAGTTGCCTAAGCCTCTGAATTTCCCAACTAGGGAATATTTCCATCATTACAGAGATTTTGAAATGAAATTTGAAAGAAACAGAAGAAATATCAGAATTCATTTGAATTCTAGAAACCTGTAGCTGGTACATTTTCAAAACTCATTAAATGACAATAATGAATGATAAGAATTCAACATTCAAAACCATCAATACAGTTATATAACAGATTCAGTTGGGATTATGAAATATTGAATTTATCACAAGGATCTGGTTTTCCACGCTTTTACATTTGCATCAAAATTAGCTTTTGCAAATGACATTAGATATGTACAGTGTGTTAAGAAAATGTTACAAGTTGAAGAAATTCCTTTCATAAAGGGCAAAAATATGTCATTATATTTGGTTCATCTTTTTTCTATAATTATATATATATATTTTTTTTTTCCAAAAAAAGAATATTTTTTAATTAATTGTAATTTTATGTATCATGTATTTAGAATTTTTTTTTTTTTTAATAACATAGCAATTTCTTTTTCAGATTTACAATCACTGTTATAAAATTATAACTTTTCTTGCTATTTTCTATGAAAAATCTTTTTCCTGCTGAGTCTTTGAAATAAACTGCAACAACAAAACTATAACTTCAACTTCTAGCTCTGTTTTTAACAAAATTATAAAAATTGAGCATGCACATTTTATTGAAACATCATTACTATGTATGTAAATTGTATTCTTACAATTGATTAACATGTTATTTATATAGTTTAAAATCCATAAATTTTGAAAATTTCTATATTTAATTTCTAAACTTATATTTATAAGTGATAGAGTACAATTTTATTGTTCTTAGTAAATAACACAGTAATCAAAATAATCTTAGTAAATAACACATTCTGTGTCTTCTAAATTCTTAACACACTGCAGCTTCATTATTATAATATTTACCAGATTAAAAATTTCCAAGATTATTTGTTAATAAAAAAGTTGGACATAAAAAGAATTCAGCAACTTGACAGCTTTATTTAAAATAAGGAAATTCTTGTTAAGTCTGAAATAAAACTTTTTCTTTTGGTTCATTATAATAAAAATATATTAGATTTTAATTAAGACAAAAAAAATAAAATTGTCTGAACTTTACACCAAAAAAGTAGATCCTCCAGTTAATTAATACAGCTCTTGAAGACAATTTTGAATGCTTCAGAAGCACAGACCCTAAGATTATGAAATTCATTTGCAATTGGAAGCCACCTTCTGATGTTTTTTTTTTTTTTTTTTGGGGGGGGGGGGGATATCATAGATTTATATAACCCATGATTACATACAGTGTTCAGAAAATTCGAGTTTTTTTTCTTCTTCAGTTGTCATTAATTGACGGATATATTGAGGGGTTATTGTAAAATTGCAGTAATTTTTATTATAATCAGTAAAGCACACAAAACAAAGTATTGAATACAAGTATTTTGTTAAAGGTAATTTTAAAATTCTGTAGTCTTTTCATAATATTCATTGAAAAATAATTTAACATATTCCTTAAATCAAGAAATATACTTAGTGAAAATTTCTATAATCTGAACAGAATTCTATGATCAATTACCACTGCATGTTACAAAGCAATTGAAAAAATGACTTAAAATGCATTCTACAGCAAGTTTTTCAAATAATAAATCCAAGTGTCCAATTTTTCCTGAATTAAGGGTACAGACGACATATTAAGCAAATTTAGCACAAAGTTTGTCACGTAGTTTGTTTATGAATAGATATAAAAACTATATATTTTTTTCTTATTTAAAGTACATACTTTTGTTTGAGTATATGTATTAAAAATATTTATACAAGAAATTTCATTTAGTGTCAATGTTTAGATTTTACTGATTAATGTCCAAATGTTATAATAAAAAAAAATTATACTATTTGCTGCACTTTTCTAAAATAGTGGAGATAACTTGCACAAAGATGAAAAGTTTCAACTATTTAAATTTATTAGATTTTATAAAATTTGTGCTTAATTATGTAAAATAAGCATTTTAAAGAAAAAGATATATTAGAAAATTAAAAGTATTTAATTAAAATTATTTAGTAAAATTAATAAAATTCAAGAAAAATTTCAATAGCATTTTTTCCCCAAACTTTAATTTTATTTCCAATATATTCGCTGTACTCTTAAGAAATGGCCTGAAAATATTTAGAAGATATTTTCAAAATATGAAAGTAACTTCACAAAATCTGCTAAATTGCTGTTAATAAGAATAATATAAATATGAAAAATATTTCAATTCAAGTTTTGTTGTTCATTATACTGTAAATATGGAAATTATTTCCATTACTGTAAATACATATGCATTACTTAAAAACCACACAGTTAAAGTTATTGGGAAATCAATGTTATTTTCATCACCACAGCAAAAACTATTATTCAAAGGTCCCATCAAAATTTCTACCTGTACTAAGTCAGAAGAAAAACAGCAAAACTTTGTAAAACTTTAGGAAATTTTGCAAAATATTCATAAAATTTAAGGACCAACTAGATGGAATCCGTCAAAATTTGACAGCAAACAACTTGATAGTACCATAAAAATAAAATTCATAGTTCCATTTAGTATTTCTGATTTTTTTTTTTTTTTAACTAAACGACCTTTAAAAACTTTCATTAAATAATTTTTTATCAGTCTGATTCTAAAACCCCGAATTTAAAATTTGCTGCTTGCAACTAATGTTTAATAATACATATTTTTAATTTAGTAATTAAAACAAAATATTCTAGGGTGATCAATTTTACTTAATTATAAAGCATTGTAATAAAAAAAAATACGAATTATATAACTTTTCGTCCTGAATTAAATGTGACATTATTAAAATGAATTACAGCCATACAGCTTTATTATTATTTATTGAATTATAGCCTTTGCTTTTAAATATATAGATAGGTAAAAAGTATAAAGTTTGTTTGAGGAAATTTAGAAGCAATGTACACATTGAAGAGAATATTTTAAATATGTCAAAATGCTATTTTCCCATTAATTGATTTATTTTTTTATTTTTCTTTAGTTTATCAGCAGCATGCTTCAGATAAGTTTTTGTTTGATTTAAATTTTTGCTGTGGGAAAATAACCGAATATTAAAATATTTGTCGGCAACAGCATGAATCAAATGAACTGTGTGATTCTCAAGTGGTGATGTGTCATGCATATGTACATCCAGTGCCGGAAATAAATTTTTCTGCTCAAAACTTCTTAAAACCTCCACCAATAAAACTTGTCTTGAAATTTTTTGTCTATTTGATTCTTTAATTACAGCAATTTTGAAAATTTGTTCGCATTTTTTGCATATTCTGTAAACATCTTCTGATGGATATCTCAAGCCACCTCTATCTTTTTTAGTAATGAGAGAAAATTGGCGAACTGAACTATTATTAGAAAGAACTGTAACACAGTGAATGCATTTTATGCTCTCAACCAAATGCCTTACAACAAATCCAGCAATATATTCGACAGCAAGAGAAGCAAATTTACTCAAATTCCCAGGATACTGTATATAATCAGGCTCAGACTCCATGACTGGCTCTGGAAAAAGAAAACTAGCATCATTAAGAAGCTTCCTATCCGAAGAAGAATTTATGATCTTTATGGGATCTTTGCTGCTTATGCTCAAAATTGTAATATCTTCAAGAGCTATACAATTAGATCTTAGAGAATGTTTTATTTCAGATTTTACTAGAATTTTCTTATATGCAGCTTTAAAGTGCCTAGCTGTTGGATTTGTGTTATGCCCACAATGCCTTCTAATGGTTGAGAAAAACATTTCCAAATGATCTTGGTTGAATTTGTACATTGGTAAATATTTTAATAATGGAGTGTCATTTTTAACTAATGTCTTATACAGGTGCAACATGCCTTTGATGCAAATTAGGAAACCTAGAAAACCAGTTTTTTTTGGCAAAGTCAATATTGATTCACCATCCGTAGCAATTTTTAAACCTGCTATATAACTGTATAGCTCGTTCAAATGTGGAATAATTTCATGTTCATTGTGTTCATTTAAAGGGCGCTTTTTTATTTCATCATGCTTCAGGCTTCTAGAATTCAATATATCAAAAAGGTCATTTATATTTCGAATAAATTCAACGTTTGCTTCTGACCCTTCAAATCCATCTATACCAACTTCTCGAGCAATCTCAGTAGCATCGGCAACAGATGTGCTCAGTGATTGGGATGCCAATTTGACTTTCATTTTTTGTGTGGAATAATTAACATGCTGCTGTGTCAAACAGTTTCCTAATCGTAAGTCAGCAATTACCTGTTCTTCTTGTAATTTCGTAATGAATTTCCAAAGTACAAAATTATTGTTTTGATCTACAATATATCCTTTTTCTCCCAAAGTATTTCGCACAAGCTTCAACATGTGACAAGGGTCTAAAATAAATACGACATCACCATTTGTCACAGGATGTTTGAAAGTAGTTTTCATGTCAGCTACAGTAAAATTACATCCCAATTCTTTGGCTGTACTTATATTGGTGGTTAATCCATCACAAGTCATACCAACAACTTTGATGCCAGTATCATGTAGAAGTGTAAGACATTGTATTACAAGATGACATCTTTGTACTGTATTAAGCCCATCAATTAGAAAATAGCCAACAGGAACTTTCCAGCTGCAGTTGATACTAACAACCATAAATACAAATGCTTGCTTAGCAATGGGGAGATTGTCTTCCTGTATTCCAATTCCAAGATCAACATAACCATGATGGTTACTTCCATCCCATTCAACAAGGGAACATATGGACATTTCATCCTGTACTAAGTTGCAAACAATGGTATGTGTAGTATTTTTAGCAGCATGTGACAACAAGTTAAAAGCCTCGTCTGTGAAACCGGGTGATGCAGCAATTTGCTTGTACTATGCTGCAATGGTCTTCTGATGAGGAATAGCTTTATTAAATGTTTCCCTGATATATTCATATGCTGCTGGTGAATAAAAATGCAGAGTTAACGCAAAAGCTCTTAAATCAGGTGAGTACTCTTTAGGTTTCATTGCTTCAGTAACAGTACACAGTTGTCTCAAAATAAATTCTTCGTTCGCTCCTGCTACTGAGTTTAAACGATCAAGAGCATGCTGATCAACAAATTTATTTTCCTTTAACCTCTGGATGAAAGAAGTCAGTTCTTCTATTTTCTTCTCTTGCTGTTTTATAACTGATTCTTGTTTTTTAATTTTTTTTTTTCGCTTCAGCAAATTCATTTGAAGTTCTTTCAAGCTTTCTTTTCAAAGTTACATTTTCAATCAATATCAAAATGCTTTTTTTTATGGTTTCATCATTTTCAAATTGTTCCTGTGAAAGAAAAAGGAAAAGATCAATAATACTCAATCAAAAGGCTGAATAAGTTATATAAAAGTGAAGGATTTGATATGTTAATTAGGCACACTCTATTCTAATTGTCATCAGATTTAAATAATCGAGCATTGATCGATTAAAATATAAACTGTTATCTATTATTATCAATTTAAACTTTTATTTGTCCAATATTAAAAAAAAAAAAAAAAAAAAAAAAAAGAGGAAAAAATTAGATGCCTATACTGAATAATTCAGAGTTTTGAACAATTTCACTATGAAATAGACATTTCTCCAAAGTAATTTTTAAAATATTTCATTTAATAATTTGTGAAAAAAAAAATTGTTTTGACAGAAATTCAATTTTAAAAACATGAAACATGCAAATACAGAATTACAGCTAATCCTGCAAAATACTTTGGATTGTATTTACAAAACTACCTCCATTAGAATTTGTTTTGCAACAACTACAAGTGAATTTAACATTAGAACTTTCAAACTTTAAACATGTACAACTCCTAAAGCTATTTTTCTTTGTGCAGTATTAAAAAAATTATATAAAAAGTGACTTGCACTCCCCCCCCCCCCACCTCCGTCGCATCTTAAAAATATGAACAGATTGACAGCTTTGTATACCTATACTTTATTTCATACAATTTCAAGAATACATTTTAAAATACTTTCAATAGATTTAAGCAGAATGGGAAATTATATTTCAAAACTCACCATTGATGCAACAATTGAAGGCTTTTTTGCAGCCACAGGATGTCTAAATGTGTACACGTAGCATTCAAAGTCTTTTCCTGTGAAAGATAAATAAAAGGATTAACAATGCAGTTACTTAAAAATGAAGGATTTGATACAGTAATTGTGTTCTTATTGTCATCACATTTGATATTATATCAAAATAAAGAGATTAATTGCATAAAACTCTTAAAGTTCAGGCTCCAAGGCAAAACATATAAAATGTTTGAACAATCAGGTGATGATCGATTAAGATATGAACATCTTTATATACCAATACCCACACACTTAAGCAAAAAGTACAGCCCGGAAAAAAACATAATAATAATAAAATTAACAAATCTCCCCCTTACCAAAAACTTGTTTCATTAAATATTATGTCTATTTTGAAAGTCTACTTAGCTGGATGAGCTGTAATGTCAGATTCGAAGCTAAAGAAAAGCTATTTCTGTCAAAATATTCACAGGTATTTCACACTAGTTCATATACTTCTCAAAAATTTATTTTGAAAATATTTCATTTAATAATTTTTGAAAAAAAAAACTTTTTGAGAGAAATTCACTTTTAAAAGCACCAAATATGCAAATCCAGAATTACAACTTATCCTGCCAAATACTTTGAATTGTATTTACAAAACTACCTGCATTAGAATTTGTCTTGCAACAACTACAAGGGAATTTAACATTAAGACTTTCAAACTTTAAACCTGTTACAACTCCTAAACTACTTGATCAAGTGATTCCTGTTTGTTATCCCAGGCTGGAATTTACAGAAAAAGCCATAGATGAAAAAAAAAAAAAATGTATGTCTATATTGAAAAAAAATCACAATTTCACTATGAAATAGACAACTCCTCCCCCCCCCCCCCCCCCAAGTATTTCTTTCACATAAATAGGAATATATAATTTTCAGTAGAATGAATATATATACATTTGACAATATAAATTTTATAAGTATTATTTATATCATTTTGGAGAATTAAATAAAATAGATAAAATGGGTCCCCTTCACACTTCACAAAATTCTATTCCATAAAAACTGAATATTTATTATTTATTTGTTTTGTGATGTTTTAAAATGTATAATTTGTAAACAAACAAGTTCACCAGAGAGGAAAACTCCAGCAAAAGGACTTTAAAAAGTTTTTGTTTATAAATGCTTGGTTCGAATTTGATTAACTGGATTTCAACTTTCATTACAAAATGTTATTTTTCACAAAAATACAATACATTTCACAAAATGGGCCCCAAGAAAAAAAAAAAACCTGCATCGACCCCTGATATATATCGTGTGACATTTTGATTATTATAATTATTATTTATATCGTTTTAGCCATCTACATAATAAATTCAATGCCAAAAGCTATTTTCCTTTGTGCAGCATTAAAAAAAATATATAAAAAATTACTTGGCTCCCCCCCCGTCGCATCTTAAAAATATGAACAGATTGACAGCTTTGTATACCTATACTTTATTTCATACAATTTCAAGAATACATTTTAAAATACTTTCAATAGATTTAAGCAGTATGAGAAATTATATTTCAAAACTCACCATTGATGCATCAATTGAAGGCTTTTTTGCAGCCACTGGGATGTCTAAATGTGTACACGTAGCATTGAAAGTCTTTTCCTGTGAAAGATAAATAAAAAGATTAACAATGCAGTTACTTAAAAATGAAGGATTTGATACAGTAATTGTGTTCTTATTGTCAACACTTTTGATATTATATCAAAATAAAGCGATTAATTGCATAAAACTCTTTAAAGTTCAGGCTAGGCAAAACATATAAAATGTTTGAACAATCAGGTGTTGATCGATTAAAATATGAACATCTTTATATACCAATACCCACACACTTAAGCAAAAAGTACAGCCCAGAAAAAAATAAAAAATAAAATAATAATAAAATTAACAAATCCTTCCCCCCACCCCTTACCAAAAACTTGTTTCATTAAATATTATGCCTATTTTGAAAGTCTACTTAGCTGGATGAGCTGTAATGTCAGATTCGAAGCTAAAGAAAAGCTATTTCTGTCAAAAAATTCACAGGTATTTCACACTAGTTCATATACTTCTAAAAAATTTATTTTGAAAATATTTCATTTAATAATTTTTGAAAAAAAAAAAACTTTTTGAGAGAAATTCACTTTTAAAAGCACCAAACATGCAAATCCAGAATTACAACTTATACTGCCAAATGCTTTAGATTGTATTTACCAAAATACCTGCATTAGAATTTGTTTTGCAACAACTACAAGGCAATTTAACATTAGGATTTTCAAACTTTAAACCTGTTACAACTCCTAAACTACTTGATCTAGTGATTCCTGTTTCTTATCCCAGGCTGAAATTTACAGAAAAAGCCATACATGGAAAAAAAATTGTATGTCTATATTGAAAAAATCACAATTTCACTATGAAGTAGACCCCCCCCCCTCCCCTAAGTTTATCTTTCACATAAATAGGAAAACATAATTTTCAGTAGAATGAATATATCTATCTAGCTCTATATACACTGTAACGCCATAAATGATAGGAACTTTCAGTTTTAGACATTTTATCAAATATTTAAAAATATACATATCAGATTATTTTGGAATTTTAGGATTAAAAAGAACAGGTTTGACTTCATATTTTTCAACATCGGTTTGATAAGGAGGACAATTAGGGGACCAACCAAAAATTAAAGAAAAAAAATAATACTTGGGATCACCCTGTAAAATAAAATGCACGAAATGATCTGTCGCTGCAGAATATACATAGGCAGACATTGTGTAATATGTGCATTCATTTGTGTAAGAATAGCATGTATATTAATAGAGATATAGCGATTTTTTTAAAAAATAAAAAAAATTCTTGCATGTTTTTTGCTTATAACACACAGTGTTTTTAACCAAATTTAATGCCAATTTCAGACAAATTGACAGAATGTAGTAGCAATAACATAGTGCTATTGGAATATAAATATATTAAATATTTAAGGAAATATGGACAGTTGTATGAAATAATTTCTATCTGCACATGCGCGAACGATATCAAGGGACATTTTGCATAATTTAGTAGTCAACTCTCTGGAGCAACTTAATAAAAAAAAATCAGTCAAATATCGCAAAAATTCAGAGAGATATCGGCGTTAGAGTGAGCTGTTTTTTAGTTTCTGACTAAAACTCGATGACTGATAAGGGATTGTCCACAAATTGTTATTTTTAAGTTATCTGAAAGCATTCGGAAAAAGTTTTTTGAAAAAGCTATTTAATTATAGTTTACGGTTATGTTTAGGAAGATTTTGATTCTAAACTACGATGAAAAGGAAAATATAGTCCATATATTGATTACATTTAGGTAAATTGAGGTGTTTATAATAAAATTTTGTGAAATTTAGCCCAATACGCAAAACACTCTACAGTAAATTCTATCGCATATATACGTATGTATTTTGTGTATAACGTATATTTATACATTTATATTATACATTTTATTATACAGATATATTTATATTATACAGACACATTATACATTTTTCATAAGTTATGAGTCAATAACTTACAATTTGATTTTTATAGTGATATTTCAATAGCTTTTTGAGAAATTATGTTTTGCGTATGGAATTTTCACAAAAAAGTGCATTTTCCATAAAATACATTTATTTAACAGAAATATTTACTTAACTATTTTAAAATTTATTTAACATTTACTTAACAGTTATGTGAATTGGAATTTTACTGTAGTTATCGATCAAGGTCTTTTTTTTTTTTTTTTGCTGTTTATATCTAAAAGACAGTTTTGGCAGTTTTTGCACGAAGGAAAAAAAATTAACATTGAAATGTTTGGCACTTCCGTTTCATTCACTATCAAGTAGTTTTTAAATTCTGATAATTTAGGTTTTATTTATAGTACAATAAATGTAAGTGCAGATTTGGAAAGGTAAAAATGCGGGCTTTAATAAAATGTAATACAATGAAAATGAAAATTTTAGACAAAAATCGCATTTTAAATATAGTCAGATATCTTAATTTGTATGTTATTTTTCATTGTTTATTGACACTTTAGTTTTTCTTGGAAAATCAGCATGTACATGGCGATATGTCACAAGACACCTTATTACAGAGCTGACACTGGCGACTACTTTTTAATTTTTTCTCGTACCACTTTTTCAAAATAAAAATTTTTCACATGCGCTTTAACAACATGTGTAAGAGAAACATAATACAAAATTTATTTTTTGAAAAGAATAGGGAAAATAGAATATAAAAATAATCGCTATTGGTAGTCCTGTCATTAGGACTGTAGGAAATCGGGAGGGGGGGGGGGGATATTCTTCAAAAATCCATAGCAATGTATTTTTTAGACATTTGTGCTGATCAAGGGTAAGAGGGGGGAGGGAGGGAGTAGATGCTGAATCCATTTTCAATGCAACTTTAGCGAAGCGCACTTACTTTATGTTATGATGCCAAAATTTGTAAGTGTATTTTCATTTGTTATTAGTTTTTTCTTATTTTTTCAGTATTATTAATGAAATATATATTTTGTACCCTGATGTAATATTTCAAAACATCTTAAAACTGAATTTAATTCTTAATTAAATGAAAATAAAAATGAAATAATGCTTTGAAATAATGCACAAACACATTTTGAATTTTCAATAAAATTAATTATTAATTAATCTACATATTTGCTTATTAATGAGAAGCTCTATTATTAATTGATTTTCTTAGTTTCGCAGTTATTTTGAAAAAAACTGAGTTAGAAACTTATTTAGCCACCCCTCCCCCTCTTAATTTTTAAACTGCGATGTTATTGCCCCTCATACTATGAATTTAAAGGGGACTCAGCATAATTTTAGTATCGTGTAGGGCCACCCTTCGCCGCAATAACTGCTGCAACTCTTTGAGGTAAAACTTTCTACCAGTTTTTGATACATTTCTGGAGAAATCTTGCTCCATTCATCCTGTAGAGTCGCAAACAGTTCTGTGGTGTTTTTGGCCGAGTTGGACTGGCTCTAAATCGGCGCTCTAACTCATCCCAAAGGTGTTCCAAAGTGTTGAGGTCTGGACTTTGAGCTAGCCAGGGAAGGTTTTCCACACCAATTTCTTCAAACCACGTCTTAACAACATTCTGTATGACATGGAGCATTGTCATGCTGAAACAGGTATGGAAAAAGACCAAAGTGTTGCCATAATATCGGTAGCGCTGAATTGTTCAGAATTGTTTTGTAGGCTTCGACATTCATACTCCCAGAAATTAAAACAACAGGATCCCCCCCTCCGCCAAATTTCACTCTGGGTACGAAACAGTCCTGTCAATATCGTTTGCCATCCACTCGCTGCACACAAACACGTCCATTGGACTGCCAAAATTGCTAGCGTGATTCATCGCTCCATAGGATGTTTTTCTATTTTTCTACTGACCAGTGCCGTCGTTCTTTGAACCACTTTAATCGACGGGTCTTATTCAGATGCGTGATATTTGGCTTGTGAACTGCAGCTCGGCCATGAAAACCAAGTGAAACGATTTTCCGCTGGACGGTACGATCACTTGCATCATTAGTTGTAGACGATCAAAATTCCCCTGAAATCGCCTCTAAAGGAAGCCCTTCGGTTTGATTTCCCACACGTTTTAGGCATAGATTGTTCTGATCTATTACGTAATTTCCCAAAAAGCTATTGAAATATAACTGTAAAAATCAAATTACAAGTTATTGACTCATAACTTATGAAAAATGTATAATATATCTTAGATTTTAGTTTATCATCTTCACTACTGGCATACAAATTACGTATATACAGAAAATACATATATATGCGATAGAATTTACTGTAGAGTGTTTTGCGAAATTGGGCTAAATTTCACAAAATTTTATTATAAACACCTCAATTTACCTAAATGTAATCAATGTATGGACTATATTTTCCTTTTCATCGTAGTTTAGAATCAAAATCTTCCTAAACATAACTGTAAACTATAATTAAATAGCTTTTTCAAAAAACTTTTTCCGAATGCTTTCAGATAACTTAAAAATAACAATTTGTGGACAATCCCTTATCAGTCATCGAGTTTTAGTCAGAAACTAAAAAACAGCTCACTCTAACGCCGATATCTCTCTGAATTTTTGCGATATTTGACTGATTTTTTTTTATTAAGTTGCTCCAGAGAGTTGACTACTAAATTATGTAAAAAGTTCCTTGATATCGTTTGCGTATGCGCAGATAAAAATTATTTCATACAACTGTCCATATTTCCTTAAATATTTAATATATTTATATTCCAATAGCACTATGTTATTGCTACTACATTTTGTCAATTTTTCTGAAATTGGCATTAAATTTGGTTAAAAACCCTGTGTGTTATAAGCAAAAAACATGCAAGAATTTTTTTTTTTTTTTTTTTTTTTTTTAAATCGCTATCTCTATTAATATACATGCTATTCTTACACAAATGAATGCACATATTATACAATGTCTGCCTATGTATATTCTGCAGCAACAGATCATTTCGTGCATTTCATTTTACAGGGTGATCCCAAGTATTATTTTTTTCTTTAATTTTTGTTTGGTCCCCTAATTGTCCTCCTTATCAAATCGACGTTGAAAAATATGAAGTCAAACCTGTTCTTTTTAATCCTAAAATTCCAACATAATCTGATATGTATATTTTTAAATATTTGAAAAAATGTCTAAAACTGAAAGTTCCCATCATTTATGGCATTACAGTGTATATATATTGTCACATTTTGATTATTAAAATTATTATTTATATCTTTTTGGCTATCTACATAATAAATTCAATATCAAAAAGCTATTTTTCTTTGTGCAGTATTAAAAAAATTAAATAAAAAATGACTTGGCTGCCCCCCCCCCCCCCTCGCATCTTAAAAATATGAAGAGGTTGACAGCTTTGTATACCTGCACTTTATTTCATACAATTTCAAGAATACATATTAAATACTTTCAATAGATTTAAGCTGTATGGGAAATTATATTTCAAAACTCACCATTGATGCAACAATTGAAGGCTTTTTTGCAGGCACTGGAATGTCTAAATGTGTACACGTAGCATTCAAAGTCTTTTCCTGTGAAAGAAAAATAAAAGGGTTAAGAATGCAGTTGCTTAAAAATGAAGGATTTGATACAATAATTGTGTTCTTATTGTCATCACATTTGATATTACATCAAAATAAAGTGATTAATTTCATAAAACTCTTAAAGTTCAGGTTCCAAGGCAAAACATAAAAAATGTTTAAACCACTAAGTGTTGATCAATTAAAATATGAACATCTTTATATACCAATATCCACACACTTAAACAAAAAGTACAGCCAGGAAAAAATAAAAAATAAATAAAATAAAATAATAATAAAATTAACAAATTCCCCCCCCCCCTCCCTACAAAAAACTCTTTTTATTAAATATTATGTCTATTTTGAAAGTCTATTTAGCTGAATGAGCTGTAATGTCAGATTTGAAGCTAAAGGAAAGCTATTTCTGTCAAAAAATTCACAGGTATTTCCCACTAGTTCATACGCTTCTCAAAAATTTATTTTGAAAATATTTCATTTAATAATTTTTGAAAAAAAAACTTTTCGAGAGAAATTCACTTTTAAAAGCACCAAATATGCAAATCCAGAATTACAACTTATCTTGCCAAATACTTTGAATTGTATTTACAAAACTACCTGCATTAGAATTTGTCTTGCAACAACTACAAGGGAATTTAACATTAAGACTTTCAAACTTTAAACCTGTTACAACTAAACTACTTGATCAAGTGATTCCTGTTTGTTATCTTAGGCTGAAATTTACAGAAAAAGCCCTAGATGAAAAAAAAAATGTATGTCTATATTGAAAAAAAAAATCACAATTTCACCATGATATAGACAGATTCCCCCCCTAAGTTTATCGTTCACATAAATAGGAATATATAATTTTCAGTAGAATGTATATATATATATATATTTGACAATTTAAATTTTATAATTATTATTTATATCATTTTGAACAACTAAATAATAAATTCAGTTCCAAAAACTATTTTTCCTTGTGCAGTAACAACAAGAACAAAAAAATGGTATTTTTTGGTTAGCCATGTGCCATTAAAATATATATATATATATATGCTATATGGGGTAATAATTTCATTGCATATGGTCAGTTGCTTCTGTTTCAATGGTTAATTTTTGCAATAAGTTTTTACACACACATATATATATATATATACAGTCAAACCCCGATTTAGTGCCATCTCGAAATAGCGCCAATTCCGTTTAACCGCCAATTGCGTCTATGAACAAATCTGCCAAATAGGAATTTCAATGTAATGTATCCGTTAAAGCACCAACTAGAGTCCTGCATCGGGTCGGGTTACCCGCTTTTACCCGCACCCGACCCAAACCGCAGGTCGGGTTGACGCATTATTTTTTCATTGCGGGTCGGGTTGACTTTTACTTTTTTGCTGCGGGTCGGGTTCGGGTCGGGTTGACTTTCATTTTTTGCGGGTTCGGGTCGGGTTTGGGTTGACTTTTAACTCTTGCGGGTCGGGTTCAGGTTGACCCGCTTTTTTTAAAGTATATCCAAAATATTTTTTCAGTTGAAAAATATATCTACAATAAAATATTTATAACGAACAACTCTATTTAGCGATCACTTCTTCATTTTTTAACACATATATTTTGTACGCTTTTATCACTGAATAGTAGATATTTCCGAATAACAAACTGCTTCGACAGTAGATTCCTTTTTCGCTCAGTTGTATCTGACCCGAAACAGAAAAAGCTATTTGAAATCAATCTGCAATCCGATCTGAACATGAAAAATATTTATCGTCGAGTCGCAACCTGAGACCTGAGACCAGACCCAAACCCGGCACATTTCAATCGGAACACGAAATAATTTAACTCGAACTCGACCCGCAACCCGCAACGAAATAAAACAAATAGTTCATTTAAATATCATTAAGGAAAACCCTTTTTAGCTTACAGGCTATCAAAGTCTAAGAGCTACTGTGCCCACCCGATCTGTATGTATGTACGTATGTATGTACGTACATAACGCGATAATTCTGGATAGAATTATCAGATTTGGTTCAAATGTTGTATATAGGTTCATTCTGATAAGGCGCTTCCCTGATCAATTTTAGGGGTTCATTGGTTAAGTATAAAGAGAGGAAAGGGGGGAAATCCCCCTTTAATTCGTTTTTCATTCAGAATTATCCGATTTGCTTCAATTTTTATACATAGGTTCATACTGATAAGACCTCAGTAGTTTTGGGGGTTTTATTGCTTAAGTGTAACGGGGGGAACGGGGGCCTAATTCCCCTTAATAGGTATTTTATGCAGAACTATCCGATTTGCTTCAAATTTTGAAAATATTTCTTTGAAATAAGAGTATAATATTTAAAAAAATTTTCATTATACGATTAGTGTGAATAGCCTGTGAGCTCAATGCCATCAGTTTAACTGGGCACTTTTCTTTATTTAATTGAATGAATTAGTAGCATTACATTAATGCTCAGGAATTCCACTTAATCTATCTTTTTAATATTGTAAAAAAATAATAATAATTAAAAAGCATCTACTGATAAATACGACAAAATTAAAACTTTAATTATAGAAAATGTTTAAAACTCGATTTAAAAAAAAACAAAAAAAAAAACACTGACTAACCATCTTAAAAGCAGAACGCATGTCGAAAAAATCTAGTTAGTCATTCTTCACTAATCCGTGGTTTGAGGGCAAGAGCAAAACATTTATATATTTATTGTTAATATGTTACTGTTTCTTGTTTACATTTAGTATAATTTTGCCTGTGTTTAATATATCTTTGTTCATATCTTTTACTTAAATTTAATTCCTTCGTATAACATTAATGGTTAATTCAAAAGTTTTTTTTAAAACTGTATTTTAATAGCGACCGCATCTAACAAAAGCTTTAATACTGTCTAAAAATATAAATGCCATATATTTATACATGTAAATAATAAATAGAATATTTCCATTCCTTGCAACTGCAACCAATATACCCCCCCCCCCCTTCCTCCAAGCTTTAAAACAATTAAAGCAAGTATGTGTGTAGGGGAGAAGGGAATTTTTTTTCATATCATACATAAGCAATAAATGCCATAACTTTTTGAGTGATATACACGCATATATATATTTTTTCATTCAGTTGGCAAAACTTCTCAAATGGATTAAAATATTTTTATAATTAATATTTAATTAATATTTTTAATTATTTTTATAAATTCATCTAATGTAAACTTGTATATTCATATTCATATTGCGCCGGTGAAACGAGCTCGAGAAATTAGTAAAACGTGTGAGCAGATAATACATTTTCCGCTCTACATCTATTTTATAATCATAAGTAACTCGTAATTAATTACGCATTCCCCTTCTTTAGAATGTCTTAAATATAACTACTCCATTTAATAGATAATATATCCTATCAGTCTGCGAATATATCAGTTTATGTCCCGAGTTGTAAATAAACAGAAATGGTAGAAAACTGAAACTCGTTTTCAGCTGGCGTCTTATAATTGAAGTTCAAGATCGTTTTACTCTTTTTATTTATTCTTGGTAACGTCCAGGGATGAAAGTGTTTTAGTTTTCTGGATGTAAATAAAGCATAAGCAACTTAATGGTGTTTATTTCACTAGAGAGTTCTAAGTGGGTACCACCAATTAAACGTTGCCTGGTACTTGGATATTACTTATACTGACAGATTCTTGTTTACATGGGTTTTTGGATGCAACATATTATATGAATTGGTGCGAGAAGTTTCTCACTGTTTTACTCATTTGAAATCTAGTAGTTGAAGAGGATAAGTCGATCGAGAATGTCTAACGACGATATAAAGAAAAAGATAGACGAAGAAGAATATTTCTTAAAACCAAAAGTTGGAAAATCAGAAATATGGAAAAGATTTAAACAAGTTTTTGATAAAGATGATGTTTTAGTACCGGATGTTATAGCTTGTGATAACTGTCACAAAGTGTTTCGTTTTGACAGCCATAAAACAGGAACATCTACTCTTTTAAAGCATAAATGTATGCCTTCAAGTAAAGGAGCTCAAGGAAAATCTATTGACAGCTTCTTCAAAGAAAAAGAAACGGTACCTTCTGTACAAAAACCATCTCAAGAAGATAAGAAAATTATCATTGAAAAAATAACAAAATTTGTATGTCGGGACCTGAGATCATTTAACATCATTAAAGGAAAAGGTTTTCAGGAGTTAGCCCAATCTTTAATTTCGCTGGGAAGTAGATGTGGCGATATGGATGTGAAAGATGTACTTCCAGATCCAACAACAGTATCAAGGAACATTCATCAAATAGCACAGAATATTAGAGACGAGGTTAAAGAAGAACTAGGTAACACAATTGAAAAATGGGGTGGAGCAGTTACGCTAGACTTGTGGACAGATGATTACAAAAAAAACTCTTATCTCTGCATGACAATTCATTATATAAACGATAAGTGGGATTTAATAGACCAAGTATTACATACTACCTTATGGGACAGTAACCAGAAGAAAACGGGTGACAATATAAAGCCCATAGTTATACAGAATCTAGAAAAGTTTGGTATTAGTGAACAATTTGAAAATTTAATCTATGTAACAGATAGAGGATCAAATTTGATTGCTGCTCTTAGAAACAATGTTAGATTATCTTGTACTGCTCACATATTAAATAACATTCTGGAAAAAACTGTGGATAGGAATACTCAATTTTCAGATATGATAAATGCTTCAAAATCCCTTGTGAAGTTTTTTAAGCAAAGTGGCTTGCAAAATAAACTGTCGAAGTCTTTAAAGGCTAGTGTAGATACCAGATGGAACAGTTCATTTTTTATGCTGAAATCAATTGCAGATGTTTACTGTGAAGTGAAAGAGCTTCTTTCGCAGAGAAAAGAAGAGAGCAAGCTCATTGAAATCCGACAGCCTTGCCTTGAAAAACTTATATCATTCCTGGAAAAATTTAAAATTGCATCTGACGAAATTGAAGCAACAAAACGACCAACACTTTTTTTGGTAATAATTTGGTACAACCGACTGTTAAAGCATCTTGAAGTTACCGATGATGACGATGGAAATTTTCGTGATTTAAAATCATCATGCCACGCCATTTTCAAAGAAACTTTTGAAATTAATAAATATCATAAGATGGCTATTTTCTTACATCCAAAGATGAAGTCGCTGAAGATATTGAACGATCGAACAGAAATTGATTCTGTGCATGCAGAAATAAACAATTTAATTTCTGCCTATAGCAAGAAGATTAAAGATGAAAATACAAATGTTACTGACAGGAAATCTATTCCAAGTTATGAATCAATGGAAATAATATGTAAAAAAAACCCGGCCAAAAAGCAAAAAATAAAATGTAACATTTCAGATTTTGAAGACACAGATGAAAGTGACAACGAAATTAGTGAATTGGAACGCTATATAGCTCTAAAACCTGGCAAATTTAGGGACAGTGATGGCAATCAAACAGATGTTCTGAAATGGTGGCATACAAATGAAGCAAATTTTCCTTTGCTATCCAGAATAGCAAAATTCATTTTAAGTATTCCTGCAAGTAGTGCAGCTAGTGAAAGAGATTTTTCCTCAGCGGGTTTAACTCTTAGTGATAGAAGAACAAATTTATGTCCAAAGAGATTGGATGATATTCTTTTCCTACACAGCAATTTAAAATATCATGATGCATAAAAAGAAAAAAAGAAACTAAAACATTTTCTATATAAGCTTAAAATATAATTATACTTTATGTCATAAAATATTTTGATCAACAAGTTTCATCAAAAAGTAAGATACTTCTTTATATATTTTTTATTCAGTACTGCAAATTAAATAATCATGATTCATAACTGAGTATATTAACTACTGTATATTTTTCAACTTATATCTATCTTTTAATTATTTATTATTATTATTATTATTATTATTATTATTATTATTATGTGTTCTTTTTAAATTATCATTTTTTATATATTTATCTATTTATTTTTTTGTCAGATAAATTGTTTTAATCAGCAAGTTTCATAAAAGAATAAAAAAAAGTCATTTCTGCAAAATTTTGTTTTACATGGCAAATTTAAAGTATCATGATTCACTAAGAGAAGTTAACGTAAAATAATTACAGTATAACTTTTGAAATATGATTATTTTTAAGTACTAAATTTTCAGGATGCATAACCGTGCATTTTTTACTACCACTATTTCCGAATAGTATTCTAGCTTAATTTAATAGCAGAAATCTGAAATTTAATAAGTCTTACTATTCTGGTATTCAGATTAAAACACTTCTACGCACCCTCTCTCTCTCTCTCTATATATATATATATATTAAATTTCCAAATTAAACTTAAAATACTATAAAATTTAAACGATATATATATGTATATATATATATATATATATATTTGCTTTCAAATTATCATCCTTCCTTGTCCTTGCTGTTGTGTAAACTTTTCAGCCTGAAAACTTGATACAACTTGGTGATATCTGCATATTCTTGTTCTATATTGAAAATTAAAGTAGTTTAAAATGAATAATATAACATAAAATAATTGCAGGAATATTTTTTAAATATGTTTATCATTGTCAACTTTTTATGGATGTTTGATTTTAAATTATCATTTTTCGTACTGTGTAAATTTTAATGTCAATGTTTCAATCTGCAATTTTTTGGGAAAAAAAAATAGATTTTATGTATATATATATATATATATATTTATATCAAAAATCCATGAAAGAAAATAGTTGGAAATGCTTTCTGTATAATATTTAAATATATATATAACAACATTTATATTTGAATATGCTTAATTGTAAATTCTTTGTGGATATATATATTTTTTAATTTTCACCTTAGTTACTGATAGTTTCTTTATTTTTATAAATACTTAATTCTGTCGTTTGAAGTTTCTCACTATTGTATTTGAGGACCATAGAGGCCAAGGGGTATAAGTGACAAAATTGAAAAAACTGAGTTAACTGCACAGGCGATCTCGAAATAAGGCTATTTATTAGTACGTAAAAAAATATAAGTGATTGTTTAATTATTTGTTGCGTTCTGGAGGTCATTTACTGAAGCATTCGAAATTTCTACCACTTTTTATCAATACAGATTAACTATAAATTTGAAAAAACAAAACAATGTACTCCACCTTCTTTACATAGTTATTGAAATAATAGTTCAAAAACCACAATGAAATAAGCAACAGTTTCATAATTATTTCAGTCGATTAATATTGACTCAAAACTTTGAACTCAATTTACTCGAAATCGAAATTTTGTAACTTGTACCCCTTGGCCTTTAAGGTCGTCATTTATTTTTAATGTTATAGCACTGTATATCAAGTATTTAGTAGAAAAAAAAATCTGTTTTTAATAATACTTCAGTAATTTTTTATTGTAAATAAAGCCATGTCATTAAAAATTAGAAAATTAGATTTTTGTCTAAATTGCAAGATTAAATAACTTTTTATAACAAAATTGTGAGTCTCAAATAAGTATATTTAACCGGATGCAAATGCAAACAAATATAAAATGAAAGTTATGAAGTTATGACAGGAAATCAAATTCAGTAATTAAATCTTAATATATTTGAGTAACTTATTAATTTTACAAAATAGGAAGAAAAATATTATTAAATTTATAACACATATTAATTTTAAAATACTGAGTTGTATCTCAAGAAGTTTGAAATTATTAAATTTGTTATTATTTTTATTCATTTGGTGGTCTAGGTTTTAATTTATCAATGGCCTTACAATAATTTTCAGAACAGTTTATTAGTTCAACACCCTTTAATATATCAATTTTATGTGTGTATTTATATTTATCTAAATCTCTGACTATTATTTCATCAAATATTATGTTTCTATTAAGGATGTTCTCAAATGCAAAAGAGTTACTTTCTGACATATATTGGAATTCATTTATGTTCATAAAAGGATGGAACTAGCAGGTTTTTTTTATTCAGAAGCTATGCAATTGATTGGCGTTTTTTTTTTTTTTTTTTTTTTTTGTGAAGGCAGAAGATTTTTCAGAAAATACTGTCAAAGTTGGCATTTTAAAGCGAATTCCAGACGTGACAGCGTGGTAAAGTGGAAAACTAGTCGTCACGTGACACGAATTGCTTATAACTCGATTATTTATCAAACTTTTATTTATCAAAAAATGGAAAACGGTATTCGATTCCAAATTGTTTCAATTGACATGGCTGCCAGTTTTATGACTTTACATTTAAAAATGTGTTAGAAAGCTTCGCGTTGTTGCGAGAAGGGAATTTAAGAACCACCTTAAAACAGCACTTATTATTATTATTATTATTATTATTATTATTATTAATTTTGTTTCCCCTCCACCACCTAGAACCTGTGCACCGGGGCTACAATTGGTGCTTTTTCTCCTTATCAAACTTGGTTACTTGCTGTCACTTTCTAATTCACTCTACATTACGTAATATATATATATATATATATATATATATATCTTCATCTTATTCAAAAATTAGAACCTCAATTTATTGGATATTTCGTTATATTGTATTGTATTTGTCGGTTAATATTATAGTATGTTTTTTTTTTTTTTTTTTTTTATTTAATGGTTATTATTAACAAAAGTTTATATATATATAAAAAGAGCTAAATACCCACTACCGCCTGGATGACTGATTGTATCAGTTTTGTTCTAGAATAATAATACATAATTTGGAAAAATGGGGAAGAATGCAGATAGGGAGTTTAATTCGAATAATTCTCCTCAAGGTACTGCTTCGTCAAGTGTAATATATGTGTATATGTAGGAACTATCACAAATACAAAAATACGATACATGTATTTTTATGTGTATCAAAAATAAAATGTTGGTAATATTTTTCATATTCCAGTGTTCTTAACTGTACCACAGAGAATAATTTATGATTAAATTTCTTATATATAATTTAATTATTTTGAAGTAAATTGAATATATACTCATTCATATTCAAATATGTATTTATTTTCTTCTAAAACGTAGTTCTGTTCAAAATTTTATGAAAATTCAAAGAACTCTAATTTGATTAAAAAATCCAAATGACTCGCAAGTAGGTCCACACCAAGAGTAGTGCGGACGGTGCCCCGGCACCAGGCACCAAGCACTTTAAAATGCCAACAGGCGTTTTCAGTTACCACTTTAATGTTCCCAGGGAGCGATAGAAATATGTACAAAATGTAAATTCTTATTTTTATGACAAATGAAAATTGCCACTTACAAACTAGTATTTCTTTTCCATAAACACTTACACTATTTAGATTTATTTCACTCTAAACCATTTTATTTTAGCATTTTTTCGTAAATTATAGAAATTGTATAATCTTATTAAGATCTTTGAGCGGCTCTGTTATGTAAATTGCGCACTAATTTTCGTTTAACGCTTTTAAGGGCAAAGTATTCTATTGTTAGGATGTTGAAAGGATTGAATGACACCAGAATTTGTGAACAAACTTTCTGAAAATAACTAAAAGCTTTTCTTTACGTGCATTAGAAAAGCAAAATTTTATTCAAAAATTCTGGTGCCATAGTGGCATATGGGTATTTGATATATGGTAAGATGTTTATATAATATGCCACCGCCCTTTAAGGGAATTATGTGCAATAGACACATGTGCAGAAGCCACAAATTAAAATAACATTCAAATTTTTAGACCTTGACTCGTGGTTATTTGATCATTAAAGTTATTTTTTACAGCTTTTGAGTTTTGGAAATTAAAAAAATTATATGTCTTATTAATTTTTAAATATTCTTAAATAATATCTCTCCTTCTCCCTAAATCTAAAGATGCAGTAGAGGTAAAAAATAAAATTTAATGGGCAGTAAGATTCTACAATTAAATTTAGCTCATTTATACAGGATGTTGTCAGTGCAAACTTTCTTAAAATTGAAAACATCACATGATAATTTTCTCCGACTGCAGTGAGAAGCTGATTCAGTGAAAACTTTTAACTAAAAAAAGTGCTAAACACAGCACTGATGGGCAGAATAGCTGATTATTGGATTTTGTATGAAATACCATAATGTCGGCGCAAATTTCTGTCAATTAGCTTTATAGTGTTTGTTCAATAAGCTACATTACTTTGTTTTTGTTTCTAGTTTGCGGAGATAGTTTTATTGAGTATAAATTAAATTGCATTGAAAATCGCACAAAATATCAATGTCGCAGTTAACTATATCCCTTTAAAATTTTGTGATTTTATTTAAAATTTAGATTAAAACCAGCCAAGTTTCGATCTTTTTTTTTCTTCGTTTAAATCAGAAAATGGGAAAAGAAACAGAAATTAAAGTAACAAGCATTTAATTCTAGAAAAAAAAAAAACTATTGAGAATAATTTTAACCAAAATAGTTGTCGTTTCGTATCTGCCAAACCTTCTAATGTTTTTCCAGATATATAAACATGTTTTCAAACAGAAAATTTATAGAATAAGGCATCTTAATCTTTCTTTTATTTGGTGCTTATTTGATTATATCTATATAGGAAGGTTTGGCAGCTATGTCGTTTAATAATAAGCTTTAAAAATTTTTCCTATTGGATTGGGAATGCCAAATCAACGAGTGGCTCAACCTGTGCATTTTAGATTTTAATGAAAGTTACAGGAACTCCCTGATGATATAAATGAGAATATGCTTTTATAATTTTTCTTTATCTCAGTAAATTTTCATACAATTCATTTTTAAATTTCAAAAATTCATCATCTTTTGGTTTGTTTTCAATTTTGAATTTCTCAAGCTCTATCAGGCGTAGAGAGTTGTTTGACCCCCCATTTTACAGAGAATATCATAAGATTTAATTTGATATGAATGTTGACTATACTTGGCTAAAAAAATAATAAAATTTTATAATATATTTTTTTTTTTTTTTTTTTTTTTTTAATTTTGGAAAAATTATATGTTTTTGTAATATTATAAACTTTAAATCCTAAAAGTTTTAGAGTGGGATCTCAATGAGATCAGCAGTTATGTAAAAAAAGAAAAAAATGTTAAACACCAGTTAGGGCTGGTATTTAAAAAGTTAAGCACCTTGCCAACTTTAGGATTGTACTAAAGACAATATTGTCTTATTAACTTTAAACAGTAATTTTTTTTTTCCATAAATCTGATACCATTCATATTCCATTCTAAAACTTTCAGGATTTAAAATTTAAAATATTAAATTTAAAAAAAATAATTTAAAAAAAAACAACACTATTTTATTTTATTTTTTTTAATTTAATTTATTATTTTTTTAACCAAGCATAGTCAAACTTGTATATCAAATTTAATCTTATGAAATTCTCTTTAAAATGAGGGGTCAAGTACATGACCTGATGCAGGATTCTGCTCAACGATCTTGAGGTGTCCGCTATTTAGAGATTTCACTGTATTTGAATATGAAATAACATACATTTGTCCATTTTAAGGGGCGTTCGTAATTATGTAAATACGTAGCACCTATTGTCGTCGTTCAATCCATCCATCCGTCCATCTGTCCGCATATGACAACGCAAAATCTACCCAACCGAATGATTTGAAGTGTAATATATATATTCTTTGGAGAATTTTGACGAGTCATTTCAAATTTTATGTCAATCGGATAAAAACTTAAAACGATATTCATAAAAATATTTATTAATAATTTGAATTTTTGTTTTAAATCGGCGGTACTTCTTTCTTATAGGAGCTTCCGAGGTTTAATCGTCAAGCAACCGAGATACTTATTTTATTACGGAAATTAATCCGCAGACGATATAATTAATTTCACAGAATTAAAGATCACCAAGATCTGAATATTTATATAACTAGTTATAGTACATTTGTCACGTTTGATGTACAATTTCAAACTTGTTCTGTATAAAATTGGTATTAGACAAATAACTGTACATATACTTTTCATAATAGCATTAAAACATGGTTTATTGTCCTTTCACTGCGGGTTCGGGTCGGGTTGCGGGTTGAAGTATTGCGGGTTCGGGTCGAAGTATGTCGGGTTCGGGTCGGGTTGCGGGTAGTCGAAAATTATTTTTGCGGGTTCGGGTCGGGTTGCGGGTTGACTTCAAATTGAATTTGCGGGTTCGGGTCGGGTTCAACCCGACCCATGCAGGACTCTAGCACCAACTCGATATACCGCCAAAAAAAATGTCTAGAAATTACTGTATTTTCTTTGCATATCTTTCTTTTTTAAATTTTTTGTTAGAATTTCAAAGGACACTTCCTTTTCATGTGTCTAGATGTTTTCAAGCTCAATTCAAACTTTATTGAATAGCAAAGAATTTATATTGTTCTCAACACCTGCCAAAATGCACCTGCTACCCATTCTACTTGTCATTGGGAGAAGAAAAATAACGCGCACTGAGTGCCGAGCAAGTAAAACTTCTGATTCAGACTGGCGAGTCACGTGATCCGATCCGCTTCTGGAGCGGGGAGAAAACAAGGCATGGCACGCCATTGGCTGAAAGGGTCTCTCCTCTCTCAGGTGAGAACAATGTAAAAAATAACTTCTCCCTGTACTTTATGTCGATTTCTTAGAAAGAAAACGGTGTGCAGTGCAAAATCTCTCATTCAAAATTTTGGTCGGACGTTGATTGAAACATCGAAGAATTCACCAGCTAAATCTGTAAAATATCACTCTGTCTCTTTATTTTAACTCATTATGGCGAAAAGAGCAGTTTTATCAATTTCAGAAAGCGGGAAATTTGTGAATATAAAGAAAGAAATGTGAATGTATCGCAGCAACACATCTCCAATCATTTTTCTACACTCTGGAAAAAGCCTGTTAGCAGGCGCTGCATCGGAGACATTTTGATGAATACAGAAAAATGGATTAACACCAACGAACTGCAATCATCTGTAAAAAGACTGAAAACAGTGAAACATGAAGACTTAGAGGATGCCCTTTGCACATGGATACTGTTGTGCATCTTTATAAATCCTTGGCTTAAAGCTTTTCTTTAAATATAAGTAAAGGTATTTAGTTTTACATTGATGCATTTTGGTTTTTCAACATCTCTTGAATAAACATACTCACGTATCTGAAACGGCCAGCGCTAATGTTTTCATTCACGATCTTCCAGTTCAAAATACGTTACTCAGTAACAGTAAGTAACCGGTGATGTCAGGATCGCGCTAGTCACCGTAGTCTGCTATTCGCGACTTGCGAGTATTCGTAGCCAATGGCGTTTCAGATGCGAATTTGTGTACCTCTAAAACTAGACGGTAATCGCTGGGATGCTCTGCTCTTTTACAACCAATCACAAAGAACCAGTGGGGGTGGCAATGGGGTAAGGCGCACATTGAGACGCAGCCAACACGCGCGGGGCAGGTTCTCACGTCACGCGATTTTGTAAAGCATTGAAATGAACGGAAGAGCGCATATTGACTCACGCGCAGTTTTTCTGACGCAGGTCCTGTCTGCCACTTGTAGTTCGAACACAGTTTTTTCAGTGTTTCCTGTGCGAGTGTATCACGTGTTTCGAGATCACAACAAAAAAAATGCACGAAAAACTAATCGAAGCAGTTCGAGCATATCCAGTGCTATATGACATTAGTCACAAAGACTATTTCAGAGCTAAATATAAAGACGAAATATGGGAAAATATTGCCAAGGCAATTAAAATTCATAGTGGTAAGTATTTCACAGAATCAGTATTATTTCTACTTTCTCCTTATTCCTATTTGTATCTGTAACTCATTTCTCTAAAATATTTGTTTTGATATGTAAGAAATTAAAAATAGATTCGGGAAACTTTCATTTAAATCGTTTGAGTTTTGATTTCTAAGATTATTTATTATCTTGATAAGTTATACAATATTAAACTTATGTTAAAAGCTTCTGAGCTTTCCGAAGTCCCATTCATGTATAATTTTAAATTAAAATTCCCTAAAATGCTCTGTTTGAATTACGCACTATGCGTTTGTGAAATAAAAAATGATAATAGTAATAATAAATGCTATAGCAAGAAAAATTTAACGAATAAAATATTCTATAACTCTTATTATTTTTCATAAATTTTCAGTTCTTGAAAAAATATGTTATTTTCCGATTTTTTTTATCTTTATGTTAACTGAATACAAATGTGTGCATGTTGACGATGGCTACAAAAATCTATTGCCCAGGTCTTTAAATTTGGTTCCGAATAAATAAAGTAAGAATCTAACGTATAAGTTTTTTCTAATACAAACTTTTTGTTTTAATATTGTTTATATATTTTTTTTATTGTTAAATTCGAAATGTAGTACAATAAAAATTGATCCTGTATGAAATATTTGTATACATTTTATTTAAAAATTTTAACAGCTTGGTGCATTTTTAAAAAAATACTTATTAAAGTACCTTGATGCTAATTTTAATAAAACTTACTAAATATAAACTACTGCTACAGGCCTCATAAATGGTGCTTTTTTGCCTCTATGTGTTGATTTTTGTAATTTATATATACATTTTAGCTAAAATAAGAACTCATTATTAGAACCATACCAAGCAATTAAAAAATAATAATAATGAAATTTGTTATATTGTAATTTATGATGCAAAAACACTAACTGTTCTATATTTACCAGAAATAGTTTTTTTTCCAAATTTGGCTTGCTTCAGAAAAAAAAAAATTGTGTTCATTGTGAGCACTGCTAAATTAACATTTTTGTATGCTGTAGGGGAGACCGGTACACAGTGGACCACTTTTTCAGTTAAAATTTTTTTTCTCTTAACAGACAGACCAATCTGTATGAAAATATTTTTGAATATTCCTTAAACCTTCTTACATCCATCATAATTTTCTCACAACATTGTTTTCAATACATTTTTTCAAAAAAATAAATAAATATATATATACACTTGTAAAGTGGACCAGTGTACCCCAGAAGCGGGGTACACTGGTCCATCCACCGGGGTACAGTGGACCACTATTAGGTATTATCTAAAATACAATATAAATCTATTTTTCATTAATCAAATTCTTTTTTGTTGCCCCTTCACCTGCAAAATAACATAGTAATAAATTTTGAAACAAAAACAAAAAACAAAAGGGTCCTTTAAAGGACCCAATTTTTTCCTAACCAGATCCCTGTAAATACAAAACAAAATATTTCTTACTATGTTAAATAAATTGTTATTTTTATTTGTTTACTTTATTTTACAGTTAAATCTACTTTAAAACAATCTTTCCTTATAGAAAATAAGCAATTATTAAATATTTTGAACATTCTGCATTACAGGAGCAGAGTGGATTGTAGACCACTGTGTCCCAGGAGTGGGTGGTCCACTGTACCCCATGTTGAAGTTCAATAAATAATCATATTAATATTGTGTATAGCTTTCTTTTAAACATATTAACTTTAAAGTAAAATAAAAACAAGTATTTCAGCTTTGCCAAAAAGCTGTTTTATTTTATTTATCTACAACCTTTAATTACTAAAAAAATAAAAATAGGATGATGAAAAATTTTACTTTTAGAAGCTCAAAACCAGGGTTGCAGCTTTGATTTCACCGCACAAGAGCAGTGGTGGGGAGAAAAAAAAATTTCCATTTGTGCTCATTTCTGATGTCAATTTTTTTACAAAAAAAAAAAAAAGCCAGATTAAATAACTTGGTGGCGAAATCAAAAATCCTGGTCGCCAGTGGCAACCGGATTTGTCAAGCCCTGGTTATATATGACTAATAATTTGGCAATTGACTAATAATTGTCATATTATTGTCATTAACACTTTCCAACATAGTTGAAAAGTGTTTATGACTTTGGTTTGTCTGCCGTCTGTCCGTGCTGTAACTCTCATAAATATGCTCGGATCGCCCTGAAATTTTTGTATGTTATTGTTGTTTACTATAGCATGTTTCCTATTTTAACTGAAGTGTGTAGCCAGGGTCGACTCAGGTATTTTTTCTTGGGGCCCATTTTGTGAAAAGTAAAGGTTATTTTTGTGAAATTTATTATATTTTTGTGAAAAATAACATTTTGTAACGAAAGTTTAAATCACATTAATAAAATTCGAACCAAGCAAAAACTTTTTAAAATCCTTTTGCTGAGGTTTACTTCTCTGGTGAACTTGTTTGTTTACAAATTGCACATTTTAAAACATCACAAAACAATAAATAAATAATAAATAGTAAGTTTTTATGCAATAGAATTTTGTGAAGGGGCCCATTTTATCAAATTGATTTTTGTGAAGGGACCCATTTTATCAAATTGATTTTTGTGAAGGGACCCATTTTATCAAATTGATTTTTGTGAAGGGGCCCTTTTTATTAAATAGATTTTTGTAAAGGGGCCCTAAATAGTCCCCAAATTTTGATGATGTTATGCCATTTGAAACATGATGAAATTGATATATTTTTAAACTTTCACCAAAACGGCGAAGTTTGCCAATCGGTCATAAGAAAACAATGCAAAATTTCAGAAAACAATGCATGTCAGTTATGGAAAAATCGTGAAAAATTTCCGTGAGGCGCAAGAAGAAAAGTAGTGAATTTCATCAATCTGTCGTCAGAAGAAACCGAATGATTCGTCAATCGGTTACGGAAAAATTTGCGAAGTTCGTCAGTCAGTCAAGTAAAAAAAATAGGCGATTGCTCACCAGAAATATCCCGAAATTCATCTGTTGCTTGCCAGAAAATATCGCGAAATTCGTCAATCAGTCGCAATTCATCAGTTGAATGCAGAAAAAAAATCTCAATTTGTCAGTCGGACACAGGGGGGGAAATCATAAACTTCGTCAATCTGTCCAAAATGGAAAAAAAAAAAACGAGAAATTATGTGAATTTTGTCGATCAATAGTGGAAAAAACGTGAGTTTCCACGATCGATCACGGAAAAAACCACAAATTTCGTCGATCGATCGCGGAAAAAACACTAATTTCGTCGATCAATCATGGAAAACACGCCAAGTTCGTAGATCAGTTGTGGAAAAAACACAAAGTTCGTAGATCCGTCCTGGAAAAAACGCAAAGTTCACCAAAGTGATTGCCAAAATTTAAGAATTTTCCGCATCCAATCGATGAAAAATTCAAGATTTTTCCACAACAGATTGCCGAAGTTTATTATTTTTCCGCTTCTGATCGACGAAATTCAGGATTTTTATACTCCCGAATGATGTAAATTCATGATTTTTATGCTTCCGAATGATAGAATTTCATGATTTTTATGCTCCAGAATGATGAAATCTGCGATTTTTTTCCAGACTGATTGATTAAATACACATTTTCTGAAGATGTTGGCCACTTTTAGTCTGCGGGCCACAGGTTGTACATGTGTAATATATATCATGTGGGTTATTATCGAGGCTAACGATAAAGACAGGCTACCGCGGTGCATTCCACTTATCTTTTTTTACAGACCGCTAGAGTGACGTTATGCTTTTTTCGTACACCTTCATTGGTGCATTCGAGCATCACGTGACTCCGGCGGTCTGTAAAAAAAGATACGCTTAAAGCACCGCGGTAGCCTTTCTTTTTCGTTAGCCTCGGTTATTATTTAGTGTATAAACATACCTATTTTATTGTTGTCAGATCTTAATTCTAGATAAGTATTTTTTTTAAAAAAGGTACTTATGTAATTAGCTACACAACTACCTAAGCTTAGCGAGACTATTATTTTTTTTTAATCAGTAGTTAGCTACATAAGCATATACGTGTGTATAACTTTGCTGTTAACTTATTTTAAAATAGATTGGAAATTAATATCTCAAGTTTGTTCAAAGCAATATAAATTAAAATATTTTTATTCAGTACATAAATTACTTTACTGTAAACTAATTATATATTATTTAAATTACATATTCAGTGAATGTACTTACTGGCTACTAAAGAAATTATTCTCACTCGCCACTAACTGGCTACTAAAAAAATCAACCTACCGGCCAATGGCTACTAAGCAAAATTCCTTATTTTCACCTTTAAGGCAGGAATCGTGTGTTTATTAACTCTGTTGTACATATACAGGGCTACACAAATGCGGTATATGTTTTCTAAACTGTTTACTTACATATCTTATGTATCTTACATTTACTATGAATTATTCTTAAGATGCTCCCCTGAAGAATCCACGAGTTATGAAAGTATTGCGTCGGAAACTAAGTTTCCGCCGTTTCTTTAATTTTTTTCCTGCCGGAATCTATGTTTTATTTTTTTGTTGTTTGAGTTAATTTATAAATTAACTGGAAAAAAAAAACAGATTCCGGTAGAAAAAGAATTTAAAAAAAAATGGCGGGAACTTAGTTGCCAATGTAAACCCTTTATTGCTAAAAACTGTTACTATAACGATGCACTTTATCTTGTGATATGGGGCTTTTTTTTATTCATTTAATACATTTGTAATTCCAGAACATATAAAAAATTAATAAAAAATAAAAAAATTGAAATTTTCATTTTAATTTAGCTTGTAATTTTCAGAATAAATATCGGATATATATCTGTTGATATATCACCTAACAATTTATAATGCTGTAATAAAAAAATTATATATATATAAGGTAATCTCTATTTGTAATTTTTAGGATTTAATCGTTATAATATTACAAAAAACATACAATTTTTATGTAAAATAACTCTTTTAGTTTATTACGCAAAATTAAACTAATATTGTCCTCGAGAAATACTTTGGGCTTGCCAAGGTACTCGTCCACCTTTGTTAAAATGTTCTTTAAATTTGTTCCTTGTTACAAAAGCTTTCATGGCATGTCTTGATTTATTGGGTTTCAATGGGAGTAGTTGATGCTGAGGTTTTCCTTCATCAGATGTTCCATCTGTACGATTGCTCGAAATTGTTTTGCTTCGCAAATAATTATGCAGAACACAAGCTGCCTTTACAATATCGACTACAGTTTCAACTTTATTTTCAAACGGCCTTCTGAAAACACGGAATCTTGAAGCCAGAATGCCGAAGGCACATTCGACTGTTTGCCGTGCTCTTGAGAGTCTATAATTGAAAATTTTATTTTCATAATTTCCAGTCACAACTCGCTTTGGGTAAGGCCTCATTAAATTTTCCATTAGTGGAAACGCCTCGTCCCCAACAAATACGTATGGCATTGGTTCACCAGCAGTAGGCAATACTGTTGACTCTGGAATTTCTAATGTATTTTGTTTCATCTTTTTCGCTAATATACTGGTAGAAAATATGTGGCCATCACTAAATCTACCCATTGATCCCACATCAATGTAAACAAATCTATATTGTGAATCCACAACTGACATAAGAACGATGGAAAAGTGGTTCTTATAATTATAATATGAAGATCCACTGTTCAAAGGTTTTTGAATAGTGACATGTTTGCCATCTATTGCTCCTATGCAATGTGGAAATTGCCACTTTTCTTCGAATCCAGTGGCGATAGCTTCCCATGTGTCTGTTGTAGGCTGTGGCAAGTAATGAGGCTGCATGTTCTTCCAAATAGCAGCAGACACTTCCTTCACAATATTTGATACAGTTCTGTCTCCCATTTTATATGTATATGCAATGCTCCTGTACGAATCTCCAGTTGCTAAGTACCTGCAAATATTGAAACATATAATTTAAATAAACTGTAGAATCTGTAATTTAGAAAAATTAAAATGAGAATTTTCAATATTTTTGGCTTTTTTATACGCTGAAAATAAATTTCTTACAGCATAAACAACATGCCATACACAGAATTTCTGATTTGAAAATGTATTATAAACTACTTAATATTATAAAATTTGTACTGATTTTTTTATTTTTTGTAATTTTAGGTGCATTAGCCAAATCCCTGTGGGAGAAACTGAGAAATAATCATCGAGATGCCTTGCGTCGGCAACGAGCAGCACGGAGAAGTGGTGCTGCAGCTGAAAGTATAAAATTATGGAAATATCAACAACAAATGGAATTTTTGTTAACGTTCATGACAAACAGACAACGCGATACAAATCTGGAAGACACGGACAGTATTATTGATGATTCCCAATCCCAGCAAACAGACAATGAGGAACCCGCCATCAATACAGAAAATGAGGAACCCGCCACCATCAATATAGAAAATGGGGACGAGGAAATTCTGGATGAAAATTTGAATCAAGATGATGAAATTTTAGAGGTAGAGGAGGAAGCCTCATGCTCCTATACTACCCCCAGAACTGGTACAAAAAGAAGTAAGAAACAAGATTTGAATGCTCTCTTGAAAAAGTCCATTTTAGGGCGAGAAAAAAGGGCAAAAGACAGAGCCCTTGAAAGAAAACGAATGGAAGAGAATACTGCTCCAAAGGATGACTTGTATCACTTCTACATGTCAATGTATGAAGATACAAAGCAGATGCCACCGGCTATGCAACTGGAAGTTAAGATAAACGTATTTAACGAAGTGGCCAAAAAAAAAGGGCAATTTTTAAATAGCCAACATCAAGTGCCCCGCATCCCGCTTATCCCCACATCAAATGCCCCTTTTCATTTCGACATACAACCTCATGCTATTGCTAGCACAAGTAGCAAAAGCAATGCCACTAATGTTAAAGAAAATAACTTAGTGCAGTTCATTAATAATTTTGTGCCTTAAATATGAATAAAATTAATTAATTCTGCTAGTAGTGTTTCATTTTTACTTTTTGCAATTGCTTTTCTTTTCATAATATTTTTCTTAATACATTATGGCGAGTTCAATTTACAAAATAAATTTTACTACTTAGCTTTTCAATTAAATCGAAAAATTTCAAGTACTGTGAATATTACTGAAATTGCCCTTTAATTATAATGTCACTACTGAAAATCACCCAAAAACTTTAAAGATAATTGAAATTTTGTATATGGCTATAATATTATTATATAAATTAAAAAGTTTTATATATTTTTCATAGTTATAATGATTTTTTAAAAAATCTTGTTCCAATATAAAAAATTTATGAATAACATGAAATTTATTAAAAATAGCTACTTATAGGGAGGAGGGGTACTTTTCTCTTACCCGGGTAGCAGCAATATTTATATATTTGGCATTCGGCTAACAGAAAAGTACCGTGAAATTTTGCAAACGGCTATTATATAAAATTTAAAGTTTTCTGTTATATTTTTCAGAGTAATAATTATTTTTAAAAAATCTTGTTCAATATAAAGATTTTATGAATAACATGAAATTTATTAAAAATAGCTATTTATAGGGAGGGGGCGAGTACTTTTCTCTTACCCGAGTAGCAGTAATATTTACATATCTGGCGTTTGGCTAACAGAAAAGTACCATGAAATTTTATAAACGACTATTATATAAAATTTAAAGTTTTCTGTTCTGTTTTTCAGAGTAATATTTTTTTTGAAAAATCTTGTTCAATATAAAAAATTTATGAATAACATGAAATTTATTAAAAATAGGTACTTATAGGGAGGGGGGGGGGGGGGTACTTTTCTCTTAACCGGGTAGCAGCAATATTTGGCGTTCGGCTAACAGAAAAGTACCATGAAATTTTGTAAACGGCTATTATGTAAAATTAAAAGTTTTCTGTTCTGTTTTTCAGAGTAATATTTTTTTTTTGAAAAATCTTGTTCAATATAAAAAATTTATGAATAACATGAAATTTATTAAAAATAGCTACTTACAGGGAGGGGGGGGGGGTACTTTTCTCTTACCCGGGTAGCAGCAATATTTATATATTTGGCGTTCGGCTAACAGAAAAGTACCATGGAAATTTGTAAACGGCTATTATATAAAATGTAAAGTTTTCTGTTCTATTTTTCAGACTAATAATTATTTTTAAAAAATCTTGTTCAATATAAAGATTTATGAATAACATGAAATTTATTAAAAATAGGGAGGGGGCGAGTACTTTTCTCTTACCCGAGTAGCAGTAATATTTACATATCTGGCATTTGGCTAACAGAAAAGTACCATGACATTTTGTAAATGGCTATTATATAAAATTAAAAGTTTTCTGTTCTGTTTTTCAGAGTAATAATTATTTTAAAAAAATGTTCAATATAAAAATTTTATGGACTAACATGAAATTTATTAAAAATAGCTATCTATGGGGGGGGGGGGGAGTACTTTTCTGTTACCTGGCTGCCAGTGATATGTATATATTTATATAACTCGAAACCGGCTAACAGAAATTTACCTACAAAAAATTGTTCTTAATACATTTAATTCCAATTGAAAAATTAAATTTTATTACTTTGCATATCAGTTAAATCAATTTTAAGTACTATAAACATTACTGAAAGTTGTCTAACATTCCAGTAATGGACACTGGTTCTAAAACTTTAAAATTAAACGAACTTTTGTAAAGTGCTTTTATTATATGGAATTAAAAGTTTGATATTCTATTTTTCAGAGTAATAATGATTAAAAAAAAATCTGGTTTAATATTAAATATTTTATTATTCACTCAATTAATTATAACTAGCTATTTATTAAAAAAATGTTCCTAACGCATTATGGTAAACAATTAAAAAATTTAATTTTGTTATTTTGCAGCAGATCAAAATCAAAATATGCATTTTTTGCTAGAAAATATAAATTAAGTAAAACCAGCGCTTAGCTCATTTATTAAAAATTTCAACGAAAACAGTAATGCTGTGAAACATTATTTTCTGTATTAAACATGCAAAAGAGAGTTATGAAAAAAAAAATAAAGGCTGATTTTTTTTTTTTTTTTTTTTTGGTTATTTTTAAACTAAAAAATTAGGAGGTGTCCATTAATAGCACATTTAATGTACTATGTTATTTAATCTATCATGAACAGTCACTTTTTTTCAGTATGTGAATAAATAATTAATACATTTTTAATACTTTAAAAGAAAATTATTGTATCAAATAAGTGTAAATTACATTTTACGTACAATTTTAGAATTAAAAATTCTATTAAAGGTAACAATTCATAGAAATCTGATTGAGATCATATGAAGTAATGCTTTAATAAAATAACATTAAGGGGTAGAATGAAATGAGTGTAAAACAAATTGAAATACCGAATTTTCCCCATTACTTACCTCAAAAAAACAGCAAGTTTTTCATCAGTATCGATGGGTTTTTGTGCATTGCATCCTTCCGAAAAAATTGAATTTTTTATTAATTCATGCACTTCATCAAATTGTTGCCGATTTAATCTGTAATAATTCTTAAATCTGGCATTGCTGTATTTTTTCGTTGCGGTAAATTGTCCGAAACTTTTACGATCTTCCATGTAATTACTCTTCCAAAATGATTTATTTTTTGATCCCAGATATAACAATAAGCATGAATCCATTTCAGATTCAGAATCGGATTCTGAACTTAAATCTATGTATTCAGCCATGGCAGAAAAAATATTCAAAAATCCTAAGAAAGAACTAGTTTCTTATATGTAAAATGAAAAACGAGCCTTGTTACATACGTGTACGTCAGCAATGTAAACAAAAGTGGCGAAAAACCGAGTCGCAATCATGCATCCATGGTCGCAATATGCGCACACCCTGCCGCGCGCAGTTTTTCCCAAGCAATGTCGCTTCAACTGCGCGTGGTAGCTGCGTCTCAATGTGCTTCGCGCCTGGGGCTTTGGCAGCTAGCTTCGCCAACGCGCCAAAGAGCAATATCGAGCTTCCCAGCTTTTCAGAATAGCTCGTCTTTCTCCTTTCCTTGTTCCTTCGCTTTGATGATGACGCTTCGGCAGACCATTCGCATTACTGAATATATAATGCTCATGTAGATCGTAAAAAATGGTTAATATTTATTCTATAGCATTTTTAAATATTAAAGTGTACCAAAGACTTACGAAAAAAAACCTCATATTAGTTTGGAGCTGCCGATAGAGCAAAATAAACGTGACGGTGCACGTGGACTGATTGTCAGCAAGGTGCAATCTGCAAAAGTCCAAAAAATCAAGATCTTATTAAAGTGACGAGACCACCTTAATTGAATGGGTATTGCTTGTGATGTATGCTGTAATTCAGATCATATACATTAGCAATATTTCTTCAATTATGCTGCAGGAGATGGCTGAAAAACACGACATTTTGGAAAATGGTGCAAACGGATTCCTGGATTCGATTAAAAATTCATACAGCTCATATTGTTTTGCTAAAAAAGAATTACATTTAAGTAAGGTAAGATTTATTAATACCGGTAATTTGTCCATTTTTTTTAAATGTATTTAATCTTGCAGTGTTTTTTATTTTCTTTAGTACCGCCTACTATTAATTACTGTATGTCGACAAGAAACTTTATAAAAATATTTTAAAGCAACAGCAAGCTTTTATCTTTATATTCTACTTTTTAATGTGGTTCAAGTTATTTAAAGAATGTACATCTCATGGTAGGGTTCACATGCACAGGTGCAGTTTTGACAATTTATTTAAATATGTGCTTCTGGTTACATATAATATAATTAAATGTACAAACACCAAGCTTTGACTTTCTCCGAATATTTTGTAGATTTCCATCTAAAAAAAAATATTGTGTACATTATTCAGGAGTCGATCCAGGGAAAATTTGGGGCCTATTTAGGGCCCCTTCACAAAATTCTATTCCATAAAAACTTACTATTTATTATTTTGTGATGTTTTAAAATGTGTAATTTGCAAACAAGCTTGTTCACCAGAGAGGAAAACTTCAGCAAAAGGATTTAGTTTTTGTTTATAAATGCTTGGTTTGAATTTGATTAACTGGATATCAACTTTCGTTACAAAAATATAATAAATTTCACAAAAATAACCTTTACTTTCACAAAATGGCCCCCCAAGAAAAAAAAAAGTCTGCATTGACCCCTGTTATTTAACTTACAAATTGACAAGAAAAAAAATATATAAACTGAACAAAATCTGTATACTGTACATTCCTCTTTTTAACAGAAAATATTGTTCCGGATTTAAATCTGATCCAATGTGTTAATGTTTCTTTGCATTATTGTCATTAAAATCCTCAAATCTTAACTATTGTCTGAGGACCCAGGGTTTAAAAACTGGTGGCTAATATTTAATTTACAAAGTAATGCTTGTATTCTAATTATACCATGGAATGGGATTTATAATTAGAGAGTATAGCCATCTGATTAAGTAAGTTTTAAAATGTTTATATTTGTAATATATTATTTGGTTTATTGTAATTAAACCTGTTAGAAAATTGTTTTTCCCCAATTTGAACATCAATTGAAATGATCATAGCATAAAAAAAATTGTTAATTGTGGTTATTTTTAGTACATTCAGTGAATAAGCTAGGGTCAGGGCTGTAGCTAGAAATAAACAATAGGGGGTGCTCAAGAAAATGCAGGGGGGGGGGGGGGGGCTCATACTATTTCTCTCTCTCGACACATGCACACACAAACACAGATATATATGATCAAAGTGTAGAAAGGTAAATTAGTGCATATTCATATTGTAGGCACTATGTTTCCTATTAAATTGTTTATAGTAATAACTTTATTTGATGCTAAGAACAGTAAAGGCTGCAGACAGGGATGTAGTGGAGGATATACAGTGAATACGCCATATAACTTCTGGAATACCCAGGGGTCTGTCCAGACTTTTTTCCCAGGGTCCTGTTTTTGTGAAATTGTGAACAGCTTTTTATATTTGTGAAAAATCTAGTCATAATTTTGTGAATTTGAAATTATCGTTATTTTCAGATTCTTGTTTATACATTTTTAAGAAGAAATATGGATGTAAAATAAATATATTTTCTTTATGTATGTAAAAGTAACAGGTCAAATTTTACTTTTTAAGTGATTAATTTGGGAAATGTCTGGTTTAAAGATGGAAAAATTTGGTGAAAAACCTATTTTTAAGACAAATATTTTTGTGAAGGGTCCTGTTTTAGAAAAAATATTTTTGTGAAGGGTCCTGTTTTAGGGAAAATAATTTTGTGAAAGGTCCTGTTTTGAAATGAATAATTTTGTGAAGGGTCCTGTTTTGAAATGAATAATTTTGTGAAGAGTCCTTTAAAGGACCCAATTTTTTCCTAAACAGATCCCTGATACCGTATACCCTCTTCTCAAAAACACTATAGCATATACTTTTTAGGGTATACCCTCTGTCGAAAGCGTATGCCTTCAGGTTTTTTTACTACTACATCACTAGCTGCTGATAATGAAAATTTTCAATAAGTAAATAAAAATCTGGCAGTTCACCTGTTTCAAAAGAGTGGCAACCTTTAATTTTTTTCTGAATATTCCCTGCCCTTAAGGATTCTAAAGTTATGTTTTTATATGATAAAAAACTTTTGAAAAATCAAGGGTGTATTTTGCATTTTAAAATTATTTTTGTGTCTAGTCAAAAGCTAAAACCACTTGGATTTAAATTGGCTATATAACTCATTAGAATAACTTTGTTTTATGCCAATAATGGAAAACGCTGCAAAATGAAAAATTTCAGTATATAACTAATGCAAAAGTCAATGTTTGCATCAGCAACAGGTTGCTAATTCTGAATATGTGCAGATAGGATGGATGTGTGCCTATTGAAGCATTTATTTGCTGTTTTTAAACAAATACTACAATTTAGTATTTATGCAAAACTGTAAAAAGTCCTCAAAACTAAGTTCAATTTTTGAACAGGGTTTCATTTGGATTTTTGAAGCAGAATTTAAATGATGGCCTTGGCAACTTTCCCAGGGGGGGCTCAAATTTTCAGGGGGTGCTGCCCCCCCTGGCTAGGGTATTATTTTTCCTTAATATTTACTTTTACTACCAAGATTGCTAATTCTCATTTTAACATATACATAAAGATTTTTCTCTGTATAAATTCATAAATCTGTCAAAAAAAATTTAAGGGCTACATTTTCTTCCACAAAATATTCGATTATACGCTGTGATTATGTACTATACTGTGTAAATGTAAAGTAAATTTTTTACATGTTTAAAAGAAAATATATAATTTGCATGATTAATTTTATGGTATGTCAGCGAAAATTTTAAAATGTGTATGGGTAGGGTTAGCAAGTTTTTGCCAAATGTGGAAAAAACCGTTCTGGCAAAAATAGGTAGAGGAGATTGGTAATGAATGGGCCATTAACAAAATATGAAAAAGTGTTTGCATAAAATTATTTTAGATGCCACCAATAGATGAAGCTATTTGTTCTACCAAACTCATAAAATTTTCCATTGTTTGGGAGGACCCATTTTCTCACTAGAGTAGGATGGTCAAGAATCTGATTGAAAAGTAAATATTTTCCTTTTTTCTGTAAAATAAATAAGCTAAAAAGTATCTATTTCATTGCAGATATGTGTATTAGCAAGTATTTGCATATCTATAAACTAATTTTAGGATGTATTTAGATGTTATTTGAATTTAATGTGCTAAAAATGCCTGAATATATTCCAGAAGTATAGGTGGGGCTGAATGGGCCACCTTTGCCCTAATCATGAAAATGTGGTTTTTTTTTGTTTTTTTTTTCCCGATTCTCTTTAACATATGACACATAACTGGCTTTCATGGATTTAGATTAAATTACTGTCTAGTTAGGATAGGTTTATAGCGATGTCTAAAAAATAATTTACACATTTTCAACCTAAGAAGTATTAGTTATTTATTAGAAACATAAGTTAAATTGTATAAATGATTCAGGTGAACTGTTCAGTTGTTGACCACACCTACCAGTCTTTTCACATTTGATAGAAAACTCTAATAATTGTTTATATTCTGAATCTGATGGGTGGAATAAATAATACCAGAAATTTACACAGCCAGACATTACTGGTGGAACATCATGTGCTTTTATAATCATGAAATTTAATAATAATTTTGAAATATATAAATTTCGTTAAATCATAATGTGTATTATCTATTATTTTTATGCTTATTTTATGTTTTTTCTCTCTTATCTCATTATTTTGTCGTTTTTCTGCAACAAATATGTGATTTAATAATATCACTTTTGATTTTTAATAATTTTGATAAGCATTGTGTATTGCTTACTCTTTCAGTATACTTTTAATCATATCATGTCAAGTGCCATTCATTTTGTCATATTTGGTGAATAAAAGATTAATTCCACATTTTTTCATTGAATTCATTTAGTGGCCCATTCAACCCCATGGGTGGGGATGAATGGGCCAAATTTCTATATTTTTTTTTTCTATTATCATTCATTATAAACATTTTCTAATCCGATTTTTATGACTTTTTGATAAAACCAAATAAGTAAAGTAACTGAAGAGCCAATTCTGAGCCAAAAGAATTATTAGAAAAAATTACAAAAATTGAAAAACAAAAACCGGCCTATTCATTACCACTCTCCCCTATATGTTTTATTTACGGGAATGTAATTAAGGTATTTTAACTCTTACAATATGTAACTTTAAATTTTTTAACTTAGAATAATCAATGCATCATTCAAACAGTAATCAGAATTCTATTAAGTTTGCATTGTTTTCAGTAAAATATATTTTAGTTTATGCTATGGGTACAGATTTTGGGAATGGGGAGAGTAAATAGCAATAAAATACTCCCTGGTTTTGGTTTGAGGAGTCATAATTGTGGAACAACTATTTTTTATACTTCAGTTAGTCTGTAAAAAAGTCTTAAGAATTATTAGCTGCTTTGCTGAGCTACTGGAACAATAGTCATTTGAAGATACAAAGTATAATTACTATGCAATTCTTCTCCTCTCTCATGTATATTAATAAGTTTTATCTGGTCCATCTGTTTTTTATATATAAAGTAATTTTTAAGTGCTTTTAAAAGGATTATCTCTATAAAAGAGGTTCAGATAAAAAGGAAATGCAGATTGATTTGATTGTTATAAAGTTATGTGTATATATATATATATATATATATATAGTAAAAGATCTTTATAACGCAAACTTAAAAACGTGAGGTTGTGCATTATATAGAATTTTTGCGTTATATAGATCACATTTCACACATCATTAAACTTACCTCATCAACATGGCCAAATATGTCTGTAACATATCAAAATATAGTATAGTATCTTTATATTTCAGTCCTTGAGACCAAGAGTTGTGCATATAATTTTTTACCTAATATAGATCATTCCATACACTGTTAAATTTACTTTGTAAACATGTTCGAAATATGCCTGGACCAAATAATTCATTATAGTACTTATTTAGAAACATTTTTATTCTAATATCATTTTTCCGTTAAAACGCTCTGAATTAAGGTGATAACAATGAACTAATGTGTCACATTTAATCCTCTAGAGATTAGCAATTTTTTACAATGTGGGAATGCAGGTGCATCTTAACTGCAAACAGTGTTGAATCCAGGGGGTGGCCCGGGGGGGAATGTCCCCCCCGGAGCATTGAAATGTCCCCCCCCCCGGAGTATTTGAAATTTTATGCTTTCAGAGGTCAAAAAGTGGAATTTCCCCCCCGGAGCTACAGAAATCCCTCCCGGTGAAAAGTGTCTGAATTCAACACTGACTGCAAAATTCATTGTTTACATCTGAGACATTGTGCATTATATAGAGAATTACATTACATAGAATTGCATCATAAAGATCTACTGTATATATAACGCATGTATACATATATATATATGTGTGTATGTTACAGGCAACTTTTAATTTAGTAATTTTGTCTTTAATAGTTACAGTGAAACCTCGTTAATAGGTCACTCGAATAAAATGTCATTCTGCATATTATGTCATGTTTTACCTCCAAAAAACACTTTTTTATTGTGCATGACTAAGATTAACAACATTCCACATTCCCTTTCCTTATAAAAATTGTTTGACGTAGCAACAAGTTCTTTGAATGCAACAAGAATTGAAATTGTAGCTGATGTTTTGAAAGCAAAAAAAAACGGACCGGCAGTAACATCTGACAGCGATCATGAAGAGGAACCTCCCAAACCGCTTATTGCAAAGAAAAAAGCCTTTATTGGTAAATTAAGGAGCTATATTTTGTCTTTGATTGACACACAGATAGCATCTATAATATGCTGTATTCCTAAGAGAAGATAAATTTTATTTCAGAAAACTGACATCAAACAAAAATAGGTGGGTTTTTTTGTAGGGCAGTAACAAATGGGTACGTATTGAACTGTACAATTAAATATATAACTTTCCTTAATTTGCCATCCATTTTACGAATTCCAATTCTTGTTCTACCGATTTATATAATTTATAACATAAATTTAGTAATAGACATTCTTATTATATATAAACATTTGGAATTTTATTTTACATTTTAATATAAACTCAGTTTAGTAAGTCATTTTTAAGTGGACCTGAGAGTGACATACTGGTTTGACTGTATAGATTTCTTGAATATATAAATTATGGATTCAAATGTTTTTAATATCTAAAATATTATTACTATTAAAGATAAAGATGACATTATTATATTACAGGGTGTCTAACCACCTGAAAAAGTCAGGAAATTTTGAACTTTCAAGAAAAAAAATAGGAAAATGTTTCTTATAAAATTAAGGATTTGAAATTGTAGTGCCATTAAAATCAAACTGTGTTCTTCATATGGACTGTAAAAATGATTTCAACCTCTTGTGCAAATCATTTTGTCAAACCCCTTTCAGTCCTTCCTTATAATAATTCAGAGATTTTCCATTCCAGCTTCACTGAAATTTTGAACTGAATGTTGTAGGATTGATTAGGGCAGTGGTTCCCAACCTGTTTTTAGCCATGTCCCACCAAAACTTCTCTAAAATGATGAACTTGTATAATCTTCTATAATAACTTGTATAATAACTTCCCCCTATAACATATAATTCTTATAAAATTTTAAAAGAATTTACTCCTGATAGAGTAAAAAGCATTTAACATTGATCCTGAAACGTGCCGAAGTAATGGATGAATCAAATATTTTTTATAATCATCTGATACTCCTCGTAGTTTACTGGCACACGGTCACCACGTATGCGTGATGTATAGAGTTCTCAGAATCCTTGATTAGAAAAATCAATAATTTTGAATAAAACATTTTTGTCTTATTTAATCACAGAATTTCTACGATTAAATTACGCAACAATTTCTAATCAGAATAAAACGTGATAAAGGAAGGTCGTCAAGTAATTGTTAAATATACACTTGAATAGATTCATGTGTAAAATTGATTTTCATGTGACATATTGCAGTGCGACTCATTCAATAAATAATCGAAAAAGTTGTTTAAAATTCTAAAATACTTATAAATCAGAAAAATTATAAAGAATTTTTAAATATATAGAAGGTATCTAGATATGTTAAAAAGTATTTTCTATAATTGTTCTGGAAGAATTGTATTTAAAACTTTTGAATGGATATTTTTTTTAAATTGAATAAAAAACTTATTTTTTTTTTTTTATTTGAATGTGTAACTTTTATTTACAGTCTAGAACATTACTATTAGAAAAACAATTCAGAAGGTATGGGTTCACAGAAATTCCGAATTGTCCCCTTGAAAAGTTAAATTGCCCCCCTGAAAAGTCAAATTGCCCCCCTGTGGGGCGTACGCCCCCCGTTGGGAACCACTGGATTAGGGGATTCAGTTTGTTTACTTCTCTTTGTTTGGGAACTGAATGTTTGTTAGCTTAATTTATTGAATTTTTATTATTTGTATTAGAGTATGTCGATGCAATCTGTTTAAACTGTGACTGATGTGATAAAGAATTTCATAACTAATTAGGCAAAATGGATAGAACCTGATGCTAAAAGTGTGTATCTGCAAAATGTTTAGCATCTAAAATGTTCAATTTGTAAATTTTGCAAAATATTATGTAACAAATCAGGAATTTATTCCTCAGAATCAGCTGTGAAAGTTCCACACTCAAATTCACAACTTTTTAAAGAGTTTTTGTGTGTGACATCACAAAATCTTGATACCTGGAATCTTTTTTATTATTATTATTGGTATAGAAAAGTCAGGGAAATTCATTGTTGATCTGGAATAGATGCCCTGATATTAAGAATGAAGAAAAACAGTTTTTATCTCCATCTAACATCTAACATAAATTTATTTACAAAGTAGATGTTTCGACTAGTACTTCAAATCCTATCACTAATTGAAATTAATGTAAATAACCAAATTACTATCAATAAAATAGAAATTAATATTCTGATTTAAGTCTCAATTATATTATGTAAAAAATTATATTGTTTGTTATATATATTTTTTTTATCCAATAATTTTTCAGTTTTTGCCACTGTCCTACCAAAAATACCCTTTTGCCAGCAAAATGACCAACTCTACATATGAGCTATATGTTTAATAAACTGTATTTTATCTATTCTTTTTCTGTGTGGCATTTTTAAAATGTGGTTTTGTTTTTCTCTTTTCAGTGTCAATTTGTGCTCACCACCATTACCAGCAACTCCCAGTATATTAATTGAATGAGTATTGTCTGTGCCATATGGTTTGTTAATTCATATCATATCATTGACAATACTTTCTCGATTACACCTAATCCTTTATAAATGTTGGCTGTGGAAATGAAAAAGTAGGGAGTTTTCTCCAATGTTTAGAATTGTGAACAATGGAAGATAATATAATCTACTTCAGCATTAATTCAAGAGCTATAATTTTTTTCAATGCTACTGTTGATTAAATAATTTCAGGTTTTATATTGTTTTATAAATTAATTTCATGACTTTTTGAGAGTATAGATGTTTCATTTGTCAACAACATTTTTTCCTTTTATTATGATTTATGACTTTTCAGTTTGTAAGAGAGTTAATATTAACTGTGAGTTATTCTTAAATGAAAAGCTTATCCAGACTCATTTTTAAATATCTATTTGTTTGGTTTTTATTATTTTATTTACTTATATCTCAATAAAGAATAAACAATTAAATTATTCAGATTTCGAAGTTAGAATTAAAATTTGGCTTAATATAAAAAATATGTCATGAAACCAGATGTATTAAAAATTAATTTTATATTGTAAATAATTGTTAAAAAGCCATTCAATAGTATTTCGTGTAAAAATGAATGTAGGAATCATAAAAAACAAAAACCTGTTGTGAATAATTATTGTTCATAATTGGTTTTTAAAAAACTGGGTACTTATCTCAGCTAGGAGATAATCGCTAAAAATGGTTGATTGCCAATCTTGTTTATTGTAACCACATACACTCAAGATTAGTAATTTGACATGTTTATTAAATACATAAAATTGTTTAAAATGGCAAATAACATGAATTTAGTAAACTTAATAAATTTTAAGTAATATAAGAAATGGTAAATAATATATCATAATGTAGTACACATTTATTAAATGCATCATATCAGGTTGGAAATTTATAGCACTATAAGTAACCAACATAATACAAAACAGTATATTTCTGCAATAGTCATGGCACCAAAAATATTGTTTTCTTGTTTTACCATGTAGGGAAAAAAATAAGGGTTGCTGTAATTAGTATTATTATTACCATGCTTGGCACAATTGTATCTGACCTGCCCCAGATAATACGAAGTGCCAATAACTGTTGTTGCTTTGTTTAGAAATAGGTATAGATTGTTTTGTTATTTTGCATGTTTCACTGGTGGCTGTTAGTATACCTTTAAATAGCATTGTATTCCTGCTATCAGAGAGGGGGAAAAAATCTTCATTTTTAAGAGTAAATTGCTAGTATCAATGATTTATAAAATTATTCTATAAAAATGGCATCCAATAATGATGATTGTGTAATTATAAATTTTAATATGTATGGCATAAATTGGTTAGTTTTTTTGTAATTCAAGCCTACTGGAATATTTTTTAACAAAACTTTAACGTATGAGAAATTATTTTGTTTAAATCACCAACAATAACAATTGCGAAGTTATTTTTCAAAATATGTAATTTTAATTAGAAACACATTCTGCTTTTTTAGACAAGGCAATAATTGTACTTGATAGTCACTTTGTCAACATCATCAGTAATCACTACCAGAGACAGTGCAACACAGAATATTTTAACGTTTTCAGATTAATCTTAACTAATATATATATGCTGTTTAAAAGAAAAATTGTTACAATTTACTTTGTTTCTATATTTTTGTATATATTGTATTTGCTTTGCAAATGTAAAATTCCCTTATTAATAGATTTCTATTATTTATTATGATAATAGGCTAGTCTAGCATTGTTGGGGTCACCAATAAATCTTTGTTTGCTGCAAATTGACATATGTAATTCTGAAACTAAGCTATTGCATAGTGATCAGTAAAGAACAGTAAAAAACTTTTGTCACCATGCATTATAAAATGTTGCTGTGGGGCTGACAGAACTTACTTTTATCTTTGATGGGATACCAGATCTTTGCTGCATCTAGCGAAGGGAGTTTTTTTTTAATTAACTATTGCTGTAATTTTATTTAATACTGAACTAGCTGTGTCATGACACCAACAATTGCCTGCCTCTGGAATTTCAAATGTAATAAACCAGATTTTCTTTTTGGCACATGATTTTGGGGGAAAAAAAGTAACATTTATTATTCTCAGGTAATTAAGTATATTAACACCAAGAGAAAAACAGTAACTCAGGATTTTTTCTGACAACCCCCTCCCCTTCCCATGGGAGATAACTTTTAGTTTTGATTTCCTTTATATGTTTTTGTGTTTGAATATAATCTTAAACTGGAGATTCGGAAGGATGAAAAAAAATATTCTTTCAGTTGAATAAAGTTGTTTGAAGTTTATTTTTGGATTTTTAACATGTGTTACATTTCTGCAATGCTTTTTATGCTAATATGTTAAAAATTACCTTGCATACAGAGTTCTGACAAAAGCACTTAGTGGCTTAGTTTATTTCACTTTTACATTCTTCATTATAAAAAAAATATGGCCTTCGCAGTAGACTGCAGGCACATGTTCAAAAATCTTACTCCTCTCTGGATTTGTTCTGCAGGCACTTATGTGCTGGGCGGTTCCAAATGAACCTGGTGTTCAGTGTCCCATTGTCATGGTAGTCAGCAATATAGATACAGGCTTTGCTTATCCAGCCAGTCGAATTCGTCAAAAGACCCTTAAAGTAACCCTCTAATAACCACTCTGACAAATTCTGAGATATGATTTTACTTCTCACCTCCTTAAAAAATATTACTTAGTATATTTCCAAACAGTCTGGCAAAAAATAAACCTAAAAATCAGTAATAACAGATATGCCAATCAATGATCTGAATCAAATGGCACTTTCACTTGGCATGATGTAAACTGGGAGAAATAATGATTTTCAATGCTTTGTTTTTTGTTGTTGTTGTTTTGTTAAAAACTTATCTACATTTTGTCTAATATATTAACAACATTTTTATAAAGAAGTAGGAAAGAGAGGGGCTAAAGCCAGCCCCATTCAAATGAAAACAATTTTGTAAAGTCTCATCAGCTTTTGCAAAAACTTAATTTCTATTTTCTATGTTTGATAATTCATTTGTGAAAAACAACTCTGTACATAAAGAAAAAATAAATATTGACTAAATTTCTAACATGTAAATCTTTAGATCCAAGGCCTCAATGGCAGCACTTCACTTTTTTTAAAGAAAAACTCATTTTATTTAATAATAGAAGCAGAGTTTCCCCCAGACAGTTTTAGAAGGAGGCTGCACCCTGCCTGCCCTTTGGTTTACAAAATAGCACCTTTGTTGCCCCTCATAAAAATAATTAGCACCCTTCTTGCACCTCATTAAAAAAAGTGCCCTTTCTTCTTTTTGCATTAAAAAATTTGCTTTCTTAGTAAAAACTGACTCAATGTCTTAAAAAGAGTGCCTTGACTTTTAAATATCAAAAGTAGCTTTAAAAACCAAAAGAATAACCTTTAACAATTAAAAAAGTGCCCTTGAGAATAAAAAAAGTGCCCTTTTCTGACCAGCAGCACCCTGCCCTTTTTTAAACCTGGGAGGAAACTCTGTTAAAAGCTTGGGAGGGGGGGGGGGGGTCGTGAAAATATTACTTTTTATTTGAAGATCGTGAAAATATTACTTTTTATTTGACGGGTCTTATATTTTATTTATGTTAAAATTTGGCTAGCTTCAATAATAAAATGGCCGTCTTATGATAATTATGTATTCTTGCATAAAATTTGGGCATCCTTCAATAATTAGAGCTGAAGTCATAGACATTTTAATGTGTCAAGACCTTATATTGATATTAATTTATATATATTGGGGTGGTGGCTTAAACAAATAAATCCATCCATTTATATTTACAAAAAAAGAGCAGAGCTACATCAATTATAACCGAGTTATAATCATCTAAAATTTAGGAGGCTTTGATTAAAAAAAAAAAAAAAAAAATCCCTTCCTTTTATAAAATGTGTGTCTGTTGCATTAATCAGAGCCCAAGTTATAGTTATTTTGTCCTTATATTACAATTACATTAAAATTTGGCTGGGTTACATCAATTAAGATCTGAATTATTGCTATTTTAATTTATCGGGTCTTATATTTATTGTATACTAATATCTGAAGGGACTTTTGAAAAAAAGCCAAGAAATTTTTCTCTTGTGATGATTATGTATAAATATTATGACATGTTGTGTTAATTAGAACCCAAGTTGCAATTGTTTTAATGTGTCAGCCCTTTATATTGTAATTAGACAAAAAGTTGGGGATTTCAACAACTAAATCCCTCCTTGTTAGGACTTCTCCTTATGTTTATTGTACAAAACATAGCAGTGCTACATCAGTTAGACTCCAAGTTATAGTCGTTCGAATATGTAGTCTTATATTTATCTTATGCTAAAATTTTAGCGTTAATTAGAACCCAAGTTATAGCCATTTTAACATGTTGGACCCTTATATTGTAAATTACACTGAAATTGGGAGTTGCTACTTGGACAAAAAAAAAAATTACAAAGTTTTTCTTTATAATGATTATGTTTATAAATGTAAAATTTGGCTGTTTTACATTGATTTGGACCCAACCTATAGCCATTTTAATTTGTCAGCTTTGTATTTATTTTATATTAAAATTTCGGGGTGAAGCTTTAATACGGTGAAGCTTACGGTGATACTTCGGGGTGAAGCTCTCTTGAGGTACACAGAGACACTGACAAGTTAATATTAAACCAATGGGAGGATTCTTTTTAAATTTCTCATTTGAAATTTAATATTTTTAAAAGATTATTTTTGCATAGAACAGCTGAGGTTGATCTCGTTATTAACTTTTTCGATTTTGGTTCCAGTTTTCTTCTTTAATAAAGATACTTTCACTTTCAAAACTAGTTCTGAGAATAAAACTGCCTTTATTAAAAAATCTGCAACCAAAATCGAAAAAGTAAAAAAAAGATTGACCTATGCAAAAAAAAATTCAAATTCAAATGAGAAATTTGGAAAGAACCCTCCCAAGGTTTAACATTAGCTTGTGAGTGTCTTTGCATGACTGGAGAGTCCCTTTAAGCTGCAACGCTCTATTAACTGAGCTATCTTGGACAAATTTGGAGAACACAATTCACTCAGACAACCTTTTAATAACATCTAGTCTGAAACAGTTCAACAGAATGAATCACAGTTAATGGATTTCCAAGTAAACACTGGATGTGTAATTACATTTCATTAAATCAACTCAATTATTCTAATTGGAAAATAAGTCATAGGAGTTGTAATTTTTCAACTGAGTGAAAAAATATCTAGGCAAGGATTTGTACTGATTAGAAGAATCGGGTTTGATTAATGAACTGTAATTATGTATCCAACATTTACTTGTAGTTCCATTGTCGGCAATTTATTCTATTGAACTGTTTCAGATAATAACAGAGCTGATGTCATTAACAAAAGGTTACCTGAGTGAATTGTATCCTCTTTATTTGTGCAGAATAGCTCAATTGGTAAAACATTTCCGCTTTAGCCAAGGTCCTGGGTTTAAATCCTGGCCTGAACACTTTTTCATTAAGTTGGGAAACTACAACTCCTATGATTTATTTAAGAGTTAGAATGGTTTTGTTGAATTAATTAAATGTAATTAGATATTCAATGTTTACTAGGAGTTTCATTAACTGTGAGGTAATCTGTTGAAATGTTTCAGATAACAGACCACATATTATCAAAAGGTCTGGGTGAATTGTATTCTCCAGATTTGTTAGCTCAGTTGGTAGAGTGTTGGATGCTTAAGCCTAGGTCAAAGGTTTAAATCCCGGCCTGGACACTTTTTTACTCAGTTGGAAAATTGCAACTCCTATGATTAATTTACCAATTAGAATAATTGTGTTCATCTAATAAAATGTAATTGCGTATTCAACATTTACTTGGAATTACATTGAATTATTTCAGATAACAGACCACATGTTATTATCAAAAGGTTGTCTGAGTGAATTGTGTCTACCCAATTTGTCCAGGATAGCTCAGTTGATTGGTATAGTGTTGGCAACTTAAGCCAAGGTCCTGGGTTAAAATTCTGGCCTGGATATTTTTTCACTCGGTTGGAAAATTACAACTCCTATCATTATGTATACTTGTATAAATTTTGCCCTTGTTACATTAATTAAAGCTAAATTTTAGCCCTGTTAAGGTGTTATGTCTTTCTATTATAACTACAATAAAATTTGGGCAGGCTTCCACAAAAATAACTCTTTTTTTTTTTTTTTTTCATGATTATGTATAACCATACAAATAAATGGCAGGTCTTCATCAAGTAGAGCCTCAGTTATAATTTGAATATATTTCTCCTTATATTTATTTTATACTAAAATTTACAGATAAAACTTATAAAAAAAAAAAAAAAAAAAAAAAAAAAAAAACCTCTTATAATGATTATGTATACTCAAATAAAATTTAGGTGCAATGTTGAATTCAGATGTTTTTCTCCAGGGGATGCATTTTGCAGCTGGAAAAAACATTATGTAATTCAGCGATGAAAATTGTATGTTTGAACCATTATCAGATACAAAATCTCAAATCATCTCGTGTGCGGGGTCTGTAACCAAAATCGAAAAAGTAAAAACTAACAACATTAGATTGACGTCAGCTATCCTATGCAAAAAAAAATAATTTTAAAATTTTAAAATGCGAGCTATAAATTGCGAAAGAACCTTCCCATAGACTTAACATTAGCTTGAGCGTTTTTCCGCATGACTGATGTAGGCTCTTAACTGCATACTACAGATCAGTTTAAACCACGTGATCCAACCAGTCGAAATTGTTAATTAATCAGCCTGTATTATCGCCCAACCAATCAAAATCCACAAAAACCGATGGGCAAACAAAATTCCCATCTGGTTGTTAAAGTGGTTGCTAGCGAGGCTAACGAAAAAGAAAGGCTGCCGCGGTGCTTTACGCGTATCTTTTTTTACAGACTGTCGGAGTCACGTGATGCTCAAATGCACCAATGCAGTTGTACGAAAAGAGCATCACGTCACTCTAGCGGTCTGTAAAAAAAAAAGATAAGTGGAATGCACTGCGGTAGCCTGTCTTTTTCGTTAGCCTCGGTTGCTAGGGTATGACGTCAGTTAAAACTGAATCACTGAGTGCGTTCAGCAGACCTAACCAATGTGACCGGTTACTTACAGTGGCGGTAACTAACTGGACGAACTGGTATTATTTACTAGCAGCGCTATCTGTATTACATCATCGTAATTATAGTCGCCAATTCCTTTGAGATAAATTTTCATGTAACCAATCACGTGACCCACCTAACCAAGATTTTTTTTCGATTAGTTCGGTCCTTTACCGGTTACTTGCGCTGAACGACGTTGGTTGCGTATCGGTTAGCAGCACTGAACGCCTTGGTAACTAACCGACCTTACCGGTGACATTGCTGGACACGAACAAAATGTTGCATTCCATATTTTTTACGAAAAAAGAAATATTGAACTTATTAGTCATGATTACATATGTACAAATGGAAACTTTTGAAAAGCGAAGACATTTTATTTAAAAGTGTCATTCATAAAATATTTGAACGCTATATGTTTTAGGCTACAACTTCTAAATTCTTTAAAAAGATGCCCAAAGGTCAATTCAAAAAACAAATGAGAGTTTAAAGAACAAACTCTCAACATTTGAGAGAGTGCTTGTTCTTGCCATGCCACCAATCTGCACACAAGTGTTTTACTACAAAATCGTCTCAATCAAATCAATTTTCTTTCCTGTATGTGGTTACTCTCACATAGAGATACTCTAGAAACAGGGTGCCTCGATATGAGAGTGGCGACATACGGGTTATACACGTTTGATTGGTTGAGATGATTCTGGACAAAATCGAATCTCCAAGCATTTTGGACAGACCGCCATGGACCCTGTTCTCCGTTTGGGTTCGAGGCTACAATTTCCGAAATGTTTCCCCAAAGCACGTGACTCAACATCACGAAAATCTGGTCCGTTGCTGCTCTATGACATGTAGGATTGCGTTGCAAACGAGTCGTTGCATAATAAAGGACTACAATGTGGGCAATGTTTACGCAAAGCACGTGACTGTCAGTAGGAATAGGGTCCATTATCGCCAAGCTAACCTAAACGTCATACCTTGGTCATCGAGGCTAACGAAAAAGACAGGCTACCGCGGTGCATTCCACCTATCTTTTTTTACAGACCGCTAGAGTGACGTGTTATTCTTTTCGTACACCTGCATTGGTGGATTCGAGCATCACGTGACTCCCACGGTCTGTAAAAAAAGATACGCGTAAAGCACCGCGGTAGCCTTTCTTTTTCGTTAGCCTCGTTGGTCATACACGACCGGTTCGTGACATTTTAAAACGGCACACTGAGTGTACATCTTTATACGGCGATTGGCACAAAGTTTTGTGCCAATGCCGTGTAAAGATCATCCACGCCGTGTGACGCTTTAAAAGTCATGAACCGGCCACGTATACCGTAGGTCGCCATCGAACTCGTCCAGGCGAGTATAAGGAAAAGGCGAGGCTAACGAAAAAGAAAGGCAACCGCGGTGCTTTACGCGTATCTTTTTTTACAGACCGCGAGAGTCACGTGATGCTCGAATCCACCAATGCAGGTGTACGGAAAGAGCATCACGTCACTCTAGCGGTCTGTAAAAAAAGATAAGTGGAATGCACCGCGGTAGCCTGTCTCTTTCGTTAGCCTCGAGGAAAAGGCATCTGACATCACTGTTGGTTCAATTACGGTTGGTTAGCAAAAAAACCTGTTTGTTCGTTTTGACTCCTACTATACACATGAAATGGGGAAATTTGATTGGTCTACGTTGAACTGTTCTATAATATCATTGGCCTATGTCGTCATGACGATTCCTGCAATGATAGCTATGACAAAAATGAAGTGGAGATTGGTTGATGGAACAGTTTGTTTGTAAACATGCCCTTTCCTTATTAAGAAGTTCTTGTTCTTGAAATAGAATATGCATAGTTTGGACAAACGCGTATGTCTATGCAGAATCTCAGCATCATATGGCGCCACTCTCATATAGAGGTACACTACAATACACCGCTAGGGTCGCGTGGTATCACGTGACTCAAGAAGTCTGAAAAACAACTGTAACGCAATTACACCACACAAAAAACACTGACGCAAATGGCGAATTCTCAGCCTGTGCTTAGGCTTAGATACAGCGCCTAGAATACATAGTGTGGAAACCGGCTATCCTTGTAATGCTTTAAAAAGTGCTAAAAAGTTGTAGCCTGTAAATGTGCAACGGTGCTCCGACGATAATAAGCTCTAATAGCATCGTAATAGCGCGACCCTATTCTCCGTTTGGGTTCGAGGCTACAATTTCCGAAGTGTTTCCCCAAAGCACGTGACTCAACATCACGAAAATCTGGTCCGTTGCTGCTCTATGACATGTAGGATTGCGTTGCATAATAAAAGACTACAATGTGGGCAATGTTTCCCCAAAGCACGTGACTCTGACGTCAGTAGGAATAGGGTCCATTAAGCTGCTTTCTGTATTATATAAGCTAGCAGATGGCGCTGCGATCCAATCGTTATCTTTTCAACAACGTTGTACATGTATTGGATTCAATTTTTTAGTACTATTTTGTAGCAGATTTCCACACTATGTATTCTAGGCGCTGCAGCTTAGACAGTTGTTTTTGTCCAAACTATGGCAAAACTACATTCTGGACTTCACGATACTCGCCTCGACGAGTGAGAAAATTTAAGAAGCATTAGCTTGGCGATAATGTCAAGCTCTCTAAGATGCTTGGTGATTCGTTTTAGTCCAGAATCGTCTCACAACATCAAATTTTATATACAGTGTGCCCGCTAAAGTCCGTTGTCACTCCAATAATTTCTGAACGGCAAGAGCTATAGTCATAAAAGTGGGGTCTAGGTATAGTAAAGTTTCCATGCGCTACGCAAGGAAATCACTTACAGCGCCACCTGGTGGCTAAATTTGGAGTTAGCGTTCTTATTTCAAAAACGGTACGAGATACGGGAAAAAAGTCAATTACAAAGTTGTTCAGCATCATTGATTTATTACAAACAAATCTTGCTCGCAAAAATGATTCAAATGGTAAGCACAAAGCGCTCATGAGTTTGATCGCGTTGTACAAAACTGCACTTATCGGACATGAGGTTCATATATCTGTGATACTCAAAATGGTGTCCTTGAGCAACAATACACGTCTGGACACGGGATTGAACTTCCCGCTTCACATTGTACAACATGGCAGGTGACACGCTGGCACAAGCATCCATAATATGGTTTCGAAGCTCCTGCAATGTTAGTGGAGGTGTTGCATACTCTCGCTGTTTCATGTATCCGCACCATTTATACAAAATGGAAAAAAATACTTTTTCACGGTATGGGATATTAAGATTTATTTATCTAAAAATGAATACTGTATATCTACTCACAATTGAAACTCTGGAGTGTGACCTTTTCTCATTTCTTCCGCATTATGTCGCGTTATAATTTTGGAAGTTTCGAACCAAATAAATTTGCATTTTATGCCTTCTACTTTAAACATTACTTACTTTATGGAAGGTGTCTTCTCTTACTAAATCTATGATGCTGAACAACTTTGCAATTGACTTTTTCCCCGTATCCTTTACTGTTTTATAAATAAGAACGCTAACTCCTAATTTAGCCACCAGGTGGCGCTGTAAGCTGTTTCCTTGCGTAGCGCAGGGCAACTTTATTGTACCTAAACCCCACTTTTATGACTAAAGCTCTTGCCCTTCAGAAATTATTGGGGTGACAATTGACTTTAGCGGGCACACTGTATAGAGGCACCTTTAGTCTCACTCATATAACTGAACTAATCCAGGCAAGTATTGCTAAGTTCTGGAATGTAGGTAGGTTTGCCATAGTTTGGACAAACATGTCTGTCTAAGCACAGTCTGATCATCGTATGCGGCCTGTCTAGGCTCTCGGTTAGTCTAGGCATAAAGGCACTCTAGGCTGAACTTTTCACATGGTTTCTCGGATTGCTACTCTATCCGCATGGGATCACTTGATACTGGCTCGGTGGGGTTTTTAGTTTTACAAAATGCAGGGCCTGAATATCACAGGGACATGTGTCCCGAGGCCACATTTTCAGGCGATCTCAAAATATATTTTCTCCACTCTCTGTTTCAAATTAACACAAATTTCCTTTTATCGATCACATAAAAAATTAATTTTTACCATTCATGCAAACAAAACTATTGCAATGTTCTTCAGTGACGACAATAAAATGCAATGTATATTTCGAAATTCAGAGAAAAACAGATATTACACCAAACATGTTTCATTCAGTCCCTTAAGTTTAGAGTTTTACTTACTCTAAATAGCATTATAGCGCAGAAGATTTTACAGTCCCATAAATTTTGAAACAGATGTGTTACACTCACGCACAGAAGTTTGGCGACTTTTGATTGGCGCGATTTTCAAGCCCGTGCCAAACCAAATAACTTAATACAATAGCCAAGTTACCAGTAAATGTAAAAATCTCCAAAATTTGGCGACTTTTTTCCTTTTTATAAAAAAAAAATGGTGCGTGAGTGTACAACATCATCGCCAATTTTTTAATACATTTTTACATGTGTCTATAATGTATTTTTCTTTTAAAAAGCTAGGGTTAAAATTTTGAGCTGCACATAAAGCAATTTATCATGTTTAGAATACAATTTTTTGAGAAAGGGGAGCTCCGAGCTCCAACGCTATCTATGTGGCCCGGTTCCACTTAAGCTCGTATTCACAGTCAACCTCAACCTAGAAAACCTGTGTCGAACGCTCAAATAGCATCCATCATTAATCTGATTGGACATTGGCCGCAATCAGGTCTAATCAGGTTAATCGAGAATTTCAATTAGGCATTCGACCGAGGTTTTCTAGGTTGAGGTAGATGGTGAATATATAAGCATTAGGGTTGATCAGGCTATGACCAAATGCATCCAGACCGCTTCCTTCTACAATGGATGGATAGAGTGATATCGCTAGCGAGCACAGAAGAATGCGGAGAGTTTCTTTTAGAGCGCATAGAACCCCCTTGTCGATGCGTAATGAAAAAACAAAATTTACAAGATCCACTTCACTGATAAAACATTTAAATGTGACCAGTTGACGAGCTAGAAACAACGTTTATGTTGAGAACAAGTACGTAGAGTGCCTCCGTATGAGACTGGTGATATATGGGGAAATACAAATTGATTGATCGGGACGATTTTGCGCAAAATCGATCAAGAAGCAACTTGGTGACTCTGCCAATATCGCCAACTAATATTTGTCGACTTCTCTCATTCGTCTAATGGATCAATTTCTTTTGACACCATAGCCTAGAAACTATAGTTGCTACAGTATTTAACTTAGCAATCAACAGTATTTAACTTAGCAAACCCTGGGCATTTTGCTACCCCACTAGCTTTTGTTGATTTTGATTGGTTGTATGCAAATTGGAGAATTGTGGTCACGTGTTTGAAATTGACCTGACGAACTCGTCCATGCGAGTATTACTACAGTGCCTAGAAGTAAGTAGTGTGCTTATCGCCAATACAACCGCAATAAAAAAAATGTCCCTAACCAGGAGGAAAACCAGATTCTCCGCGAGAGGGCGTCGAGTTCCCACCGCCGTTATTAACGTTTGAAGTTTCATTTAACAGGCTTGATCCTAATGTTAGTTTCAATATAATTAACGCTGTATTTTCAAACAAACTATACGTATGTTTCTATTTCTATAATATTTTAAAGTAAACATATATTATGCCTGTTTAATGATAAATCAGTATGGATAAATCTGCAAATACTAAGAAAAGAAAAGCTGATCGAACATGCTCCGGGCTTAATTTCTAAGAAAAAAAGTGCCGGAGCCCTAATATTCTGCGGTACTAACACGCAACCCCCCCCCCCCCCACCGTCACTCCAGTCTGCCTATTTATATTTCATACATTATCTTCAAAATTTAAAACAGTTTTTTTTTAGCAAAATAAAAATAATTAATAATTAATAATAATAATTAAATAATTATATCTATCTGCGTATACTTAGATATCAACTGTTCCATTTTTTTGTTATTACTACTTCCAAATAGAAACCTTTGCTTTACCTAATCTTAATGTTAATTGATCGCAGAATTCTGCGATAGAATATATATATAATCAGAATATATATATAATCGAATGGCGTTATCCCTTTTTTGGTAACGGCAGATGATGTTTCAGAAAACACTATCAAAGTCGGTGTTTTGAACCAAATTTCCGACGCGCAGCGTCAGAAACGGGTAAAACGTGACCGACATTGATCTTAAGTATTACATTTATCTAAAAATGGAAAACGCTATTCATTCCAAATAGCTTTAATAATCAGGCATGCAAGTGCCATGCGTTTAAAAGTTTGTTCATAAATGTGTCAGAAAGTTTCGTGTTAACCGGTTTCTCAATCAGATGCAAAGTTTTAATTTGAATACGAGTTGCATCAATAAAAATGATTGCCGATCCAATCCTTATCGTCGATCTTATCCGTATTTGGTGAAATCTTGTTATCCGAATCCATGCGAAATCATTTATCAGGTTCGGTCGGGTTGTGGGCTTACAGATTTTTTGTTGTTGTTGTTGCTGGGTTAGGGTAAGAATACGGGTTGAATCAAAATATAGTTTCAGTCAACCATAATTCATGTTCAAGTTGACATTCAATCATGTTCAAGAAGTATATAACCGGATTCGTGTATGACTCTAGATCCGAGCCGACATCAGAAATTGTATCGTAACACAATTTCTGATAAAATCTGGTTACTCGGTCGTATGCAAGATTCTATTCCAAACAAGACTTACAGTAAAAACATTATACCCGACTCGGGTCAGATCGGGTTCACGAAAATCAGGTCACACGACAACTAATCCAAATCTATTCTGTAACCAAACAAATCCAAAAAGATCGATCCGAAGTTTCTGGATTGGATTCGGGTAAAATCTGGTCACCCGATCCGGTGCAGTGTCGTCACAAACGTCAAAAATTTGAACCATAAAAAAATTTTGATCCGAACAATCCGTATAGGATTCGGGTAAAATCTGGTCACCCTATCCGATGCAGATTCGTCACATTTTTCACATTTAAGTCGCACGGTGACTTCACAAAGTAGTCACATTGTGAGGTCACAGAAAGCCTTGAAAACGGCCATAACGACCTCGCATTTACGTCACAATGACTTCACATCGACGTCACAATGCCTTACGGGTAGTGGATATAAAAGCAACAAAACTAACATAACTCTATCCCCCCCGACTCCCCCAAAGACTAAAACTAATTTGAAAATGGTTAAAAGTCATTCCTCGTGCCGACAAAGATCTGAACCAACATTCAGTTGCATGTGAATTAGAGTCCTGCACGGGTCGGGTTGTACCCGACCCGAACCCGCAAATTTCATTTGAAGTCAACTAGCAACCCGACCCGAACCCGACAAAAAATTTACCTCGATTTCCTTAATCTGAAAAAATATTGGACATTCTTTTGAAAAAGCGGGTCATCCCGAACCCGACCCGCAAGAGTAAAAACCCAACCCGAACCCGAAAAAGTGAATGTCAACCCGACCCGCAGCAAAAAGTAGAAGTCAACCCAACCCGAACCTCAACAACAAAAAAAAAAGAGCGCCAACCTGACCCGAACCGCGGGACGGGTCGGGTGCGGGTAACCCGACCCGATGCAGGACTCTAATGGGAATCGCATTTTCATGAGCGATTTATTGAGAGAAATTACAAATACACTATTGAAGGGATAGAAGATTTGCTCAATTATTTTTAATTTAGTATTTTAATTTTTCTATCTAAAATAATTAAAATATTTATCTTGTGATAATGACAATAAATAATTTAAACAATGAACATTATCATAAATATTTTATTAATTATTGATATCCTAACTTTAAAATTTATTTTAACATGACTATTTTGTTTCATTAGTATGCTTTCATTCAATCATGGTTTAAAATACATTCACAAAATCAATGTATTACTTTTTGTAGGGTGTCTATTACTCGAAAAAAACTGGAAAGTGTTTGATTTATTTCTGTTATTAAAATTTTGATTCACATTTGAGAAATGTGAGTATGAGAATGGTTAAATATTGTTGATAACTTAATGTAATAATAATAATAATATATATATATATATATATATAATAACTATTAATCAAAAATAATTTTTAAATAATTTTTTAAGGATGATTGGCACATCTACCCTAATTTAAAGAAAATGCATTCTTGTCATACTTTCAGGAGAGTAATTATTTTTTTTTTTCTAGATTTGAAATTATCATTAATTTAATGTTTGATGTTTGCTAGTATACCTTAAATTATTTTACTCAAAACTAAAGCTCCGAAATGTCAGAAATTTTTAACAACTCAATTTACTCTTAGTTTGTTAACAGGATGTAAACAAGTTATGTAATAATGAATACAGATTAAAAAGTTGTCAAAATAGGGACATGTTTTTGCAAGAATTCATCATAGTATAATGTATTTATCCAATATATTGTATTTATCCAATTTTAGAAATAACTAAATATTGTAGGAAGAAAAACATTGTCCTATGATAAAGTTTGTAACTGTTTGAGTTCATTACAATTAGTTGTTAAGAAATCAATTACATTTCTCTTCAACTGTATTTTCATTATTAGAATTTTTTTCCTTGTTTATTTTTTATCTAGAGCATTAGTACTGATTTATACAGAAAAAAATAGATTTAAAATGAGGTGTATGTAAAAACGAAAGTTACCATAGCCGCGGAGAGAACACTGGCGCCATCTATCGGCGTCCTCTATTTCTGAAGTATAATATTGACGCCGATAACAACACTATATACTTCTAGGCACTGTAGTATTACCAAACTCTGGAATCTAAGTTTGTTATATTTTGGACAAAATATCTAGTCTGAGCATGTACATATTGCTGCTCTCTTATAAAGACACCCTATCTTTAAAGTACCTGGAACTTATGAACCGTTTAATTTTGAAAGGTCTGTGTTTATTGGTCGTAAGTCGCCACTCTCTTATAGCGAGACCAACGATACCAATCCATCGTTTTGTGCCAATCGGCGTGCAAAGATTATCCAACCGTGTGAGGTTTTAAAAGTCAGGAACTGGCCGTGTATTTCGTTGGTCGCGCTTAAGGCTCCTACAATCCGGGCTGACTCCTTGATCCGGGACCGCCATTTAATTGCCCGTAGGAGAAGAACGATTGGCCATGCCCATGGGCAACAAAATGATTGATGATTCAACTTGTGTTATCGCGACTTACGTTATACACGACCAGTTCGTGACATTTAGAAGTCACACTCAGTGATCATCTTTACACGGCGATTGTTACAAAGCGGCACGCCCACCATTTTGTACCAATCGCCGTGTAAAGATGATCCACACCGTATGACGTTTTAACCCTCTAACCGAGGCTAACGAAAAAGAAAGGCTACCGCGGTGCTTTACGCGTATCTATTTTTACAGACCGCCGGAATCACGTGATACTCGAATGCACCAATGCAGGTGTACGAAAAGAGCATCACGTCACTGTAGCAGTCTGTAAAAAAAGATAAGTGGAATGGACCGCGGTAGCCTGTCTTTTTCGTTAGCCTCGCCTCTAACAGTTTTGCAAAAGGGCAAATCTGTAATTTTTTTTCTCTGCATTTTGTTTTAAATGCTAAGAAAAACTAATTTTTCAGCACTGAATATAAAACAAGTTAATTGATTATTATTCATTGCTCAACCCATTAAAAATGCATTAAATCAATAGAATTTTATTACTTTAAATAATGCTTATATTGCAATGAAGCCTGGAACTTAGTGAACGTATTAACACGGGCTTGTCAATGAGAGGGTTGTTAAAAATCATGAACCGGCCACGTATAACGTAGGTCACGATCGAACTCGTCCAGGCGAATATTAACAAGTTCTTGTTATTGAAATAGAATATGTCTAGCTTTGGCATAATTTGGACAAACGCGTTTGTCTAAGCAGAATCTCAGCATCGTATGGCGCCACTCTCATATAGAGACACACTTCATTAGACGGCTAAAGTTACGTGGTATCACGTGACTCAAACGGTCTTAAAAAATTTATAACGCAATTACACCAAACAAAAAACACTGACGCACGCTCATACTGTGCTTAGGCTTAGACAGATGTTTTTGTCCAAACTATGGCAAAACTACATGGTCTTTATCCACGAGTGGCAACAGCCACGCCTCTTCGGGTATTTGCCCTCCGAAAAAGACTGTTTATTGGAGGCAGGAGAAGCAGTGTTAAAATGCTCTTCACGCCTATTGCTGTTTTGTCTTCTATATACCCGCAGATGACGTGACAAGGGTGAAGTCCATTCCAGACTTCACGATACTAGTCTTGACGAGTGAGACAATTTAAGAAGCATTAACTTGGCTATAATGAAAAGCTCTCTAAAATGCTTGTGATTCGTTTTAGTCCAGAATCGTCTCACCGCATCAATTTTTATATATCGAGGCACCTTTAGTCTCACTCATATAATTGAACTCGACCAGGCGAGTATCGCTAAGTTCTGGAATGTCGGTTTACCATAGTTTGGACAAACGCGTCTGTTTAAGTACATCTAAGTACATACATTAAGTTTGATCTATGTCACCTGTCACCAGTTTCATATAAAGGCACTCTAAGCTGAACTTCACATGGTTTCTTGGATTGCTACACAAACCGCATGGGATCATTTGATGTTGGCTCGGTGAGCTGCTGGTCTGGCGTTTGTTTTATCAAATGCAGGGCCTGAATATCACAGAGGCACACCAGGCATGTGCCCCGAGCTACATTTTCAGGCGACTCCAAAATATATTTTCTACACCCTCCGATACAAATTTCCTTTCATAGGTCACAGAAAAAATTAATTTTTACCATTCATTCAAACAAAACTATCGCAATGTTCTTCAGTGACGACAATAAAATGCAATGTATATTTCGAAATTCAGAGAACAGATATTATAGACCGGGAGGCGACAGCACAAACAATCACCTCATCGAGTTCACGGCTGAAATTCCAGAATTAGTTAAAACTCGATTCGCATATTAAAACGCAATCGGTCTGCCAAGTCATATCTTGGTGGAAAACACCTTAAAACCTGATTTTAGCGGTTGATTTGTAGGTTTACCATTGTGTTTTCCTGCACCCAAAAGTATGAAAACGTGGAGGACTGGGAGCAGGAACACACAATGTTAAAAATCTTCAGTTTTTGCTGCAGACACACTCCACCGCTTTTAGAGAAAACGGTTACTTTACTATATTATGAAACATTTTCATTGGTCAAAATAGGGATATTCTATAGGAAAGTTGCAATCAGCTGATCAACCATTGTACTTCAATTGGAGGTCAGGGGAGTTAAACCAATCAGAACTGCCTATTTGAACCACGAGGCTAACGAAAAAGAAAGGTTACCGCGGTGCTTTACGCGTATCTTTTTTTACAGACCGCGGGAGTCACGTGTTGCTCGAATCCACCAATGCAGGTGTACGAAAAGAGCATCACATCACTCTAGCGGTCTGTAAAAAAAAGATAAGTGGAATGCACCGCGGTAGCCTGTCTGTTTCGTTAGCCTCGCGTGCGAACCATGTGACGTCAGCTGCCCTTTCCTTATACTTATGTATAACGTAGGTCGCGCTTATAGTGTGACGTCAATCATGACGTTTAGCTTGAAAACTGACTCAAAAGAAACGGTTGCTACGTTGTATTCTCTTTATCATTTGTATATTATAGCTATATCTCACAGCTAAATGTTTTAATACTTTATAAACAGTCGTAACATTTCCTACGATTTATATTAAATAAGAAATGAAACATTGCAACCATTTGTTTGGAGTCATTTTCCAAGCAAAACGTCACGACTGAAAGCCCCTATTTACAAAGATAGATTGCATTTATTGTTCACTGCATTATCAAATGTTCCCAATACTGGAAATTACAGTATTGCAAACGTTTGATATCGCAGTAGGCTATGTTATATTAAAATAATTGATATGTTCCTGTAAAAGAATTCACACACGATGCGATAACTACTCTGAGATTAAAACCTTCCCTAATGTACTAAAACTGTAGTGTAAAAAGTTACATTCAAATAACGATATTTTGACACTATTTATTGATATTTTGACACTAAATAAACCCTGCGTAAATGGAACCTGTTTATAATGGAATTATGTTTTATGGTAAAAATTGTATTGTCCCGACATTATGAATACTATACAATTAACCTTTCACAGGTTTTACTGTATAAGTTCTTTTTTTTTACCTATTTAAAAACCTGCTAATACGAAATCACAAGGGACAAGAGAAAAATCTCGTTTTTTAGGGTCTTTCATTTTAGTAGGTATGTATGGTAGTCCTAATGTAGAGACAATGAATTTTATATGTTTAAGACAGGATTTCATATTCATACAATGTAGTATATTTTTGTGTCCCAATTTAGAAGCCACTGTCTCACGTTTTGTGAGATTGTACCTGGCAACACTATGTGGTGTTCTATTAACTGAAAAACTAAGAAAAGCTTTTATTATTATTACTATTAAGCATAAAAGTTTGTATTAAACATTAATTTTTAGTGAAATTATTTTCATTAATGTTCAAAAATTTTAAATTCCCTTAAAATACAACTTCTATTTTTTATAAAAATTGTGACAGAAAAGCAATAATTTTATTTAAAAAAACCTGATATCAGCAACTTATTTATATCCTGTTTTTTTCAGACCTTTTTTTTTGCATTTCACTGAGACCACTTAGGAGGGGGAAGGGAGCTGTAACCCCATAACTCCCTTCTTTAGGTAGGGTATGCTGTAGTATCACTGTGCACTAATATGGGACTATAATCTAGAATAGTTAGTCTCTTGTATGATAAATAAAAAATTTAAAAAGAAAAAATAGCACTTTTTCATTTCACTGCGATCGTTTCAGAAGGGCGGGAGGTCATAATCCTATCAGCACCCACTCCCTCTTTATGTATGCGGTGGGGTCACTGTAAACTAATATGGGATTGATGAGAATGGCTAATTCATAGTGCTGGAGTCGTAAAACAAAAGTGCCAGGGGGTATATGCTATAGGCTAAGGGTATACACTAGAGAGTACATGCTTTAGCATTACTTGAGAAAATCACTGTATACGTAAAAAATCCAGAAGATATATTGCGTATACCACTGTATACCCTTCATTACATCCATGCTAACTCGTAGTATTATGACACAAAAAAATTACAAATTTAACTCAAAAATAAACAAAAAATCAGCACTTTTTTAATTTTATTGCAACCATTTCGCAGATGGAAGGGGTTATCTCATCAGCACCTTTCCTCCTTTTTGGGTATGCTGTGGTGTTACTGCACAGATATAGGAGTAATGAGAATGGTTAGTCCGTTGTTGTAGTTGTATGACAGAAAAAGAATTATAAATATACCTTGAAAAGCAAGAAACAAAATCAACCATTTTTTTCATTTCATTGCAAGCATTTCGGAGAGAGAAGGAGCGTGATAACCCCATCAATCCTTTTCCTCCTCTTTGGGTATGCTGTAGCGTAACTGTACACTAATATGGGACTAAACAGATAGACTAGTGCATTGTATGAAAAAAAATTAAATTTACAAATTTATCTAAAAAAAAGTAAAAAAAAATCATTCTATTAATTTACATTTCTACTTTAGATAGACTATTTTTGGGAGGGGGTTGGTAGCTGTAACCTCATCAGCCTTTTTTTTGGGTTTACTGTGGTGTGACTGTGCACTATTAAGGGAATGACGAGTATGACTTTAACCGCATCAGCTCCCCTTCGCCGTATTTGGGTATACTGTAGTGTCACTGTACACTAATATGGGATTAACAGAGTGGCTAATCCATTGTATCATAGAAAAAAATTTAATCTCTAAAAAAAAGAAAAAAAATTAGCACTCTATTGATTTCTCTCTTGACTATTTCGGAGGAGGCTGTAGCCCCATCATCCCACCCTTTGGGCATGCCCATGGTTATATTTCTACAATACATTCTTTCAAAGTAGCTGTTGAACAACTGTTACTATTCTTTATTTTCTTTTAGCTGCAATTTGTATGCTTAATTTATAGAATTATAAGGAATCAAGAAAATTACTAATTACTATTTTACTTAAAGAAATTTATTGTGATTGTTTTATTTAACCCTATTACTATGTCCTATCAAAACATGCCCTGTTGTTGCCCAGGACAAATATGCTATCTATTTTTCAAATTAAAACAAAACGAGTACCACTTATATTTGTACAGTTTAAGTTTTACTGTGTGTTACAAACATTATGATATGAGATGTCACCGGCTGAGACTACTTAGTGAGTGATAGATTTTTTTGACAACTTGTTGAAAGTGCTTGGGGTCCGTGTGGACCCCAGGACATAGTGATAGGGTTAAAAGAAAAATAATTTGACTACTGAAAGAAAATTTTATGACATAATTGCCGAGACGTCAATGAGGTAATAAATGTTTGAAATGCATTTTAATAATATAATAACATTTGAATATGAAATGAGTTATTGTGGTGAACAACAAAAAAAAAAATATTTTATTTTTATTTTGGATCCAGAACGGATGTATAGTTATACTTTCTGTATTTTGTTGAAAGATTTTTTGTAGCTGGAGAAAAAGTAAATATTAACTTTTGTATTTATTATAATAAAGTTTTATTGCATTTTATTTTGTTGTTTTATTCAAAAGAAATACATATATTAAAAGGTGATATACAAATAAGTATAATCAAAAGTTCTTATAAAAATAGTTTTCTATTCAATTTATATACAATTAAGTTTTATTTTAACTATGATAAATGCATTTTAAATATGATATTCCTGAAAAGACTATAAAAAATAATAAAAGTAACCAAAATATTGAAAAGAAGACTGTGAAATATGAAAGGTGTTTCAAGGTGTTTGATGAAGTTTTTAATGTATGGAATTATTAACGATTCTCAGAAACAGAGATAGAAGTATTCTCTGGCAGATTTGGATACTTATTCTAATCTCTATAGATTTTCACATTATGTAGTTTTTTGAGCAATTAAAAAGCAAATTTAAATTAAAAAGAAAAGTTACTAAACAAGTCTATAAAACAAGCATAACTTCTTTGATGGATATTATTGCAATTATTTCGACTTGCAGTATTCATATAATTCCATCAGGGATGTTGACAGAAGTTGTGTCATCTGATAAGGATTATACTTAAGGGTTACTGTATACACATATATCAACTACTAAAACTTCTTTTTATAAGTATTCATGTAAGAATAACAGGGCCCTGAAAAGCTCAGGGTCTAGTACAACTTTCTTCAAAGCTACCTTTCCTATCCCCTGTAGTAGAATTTTCAATATGAAACTTCAACAAACCAAAATTTATTAGGTACTTTTATGTTAGCTGGGCATCAGTGATATATATATATACATATGTATATGTACACATATTAATATACATATATATGTAAACTTTTTACAAAGATGATTTAATATTCCACGAGAAAATGGCAGTTTGTTAAAGATGGCAGAATGATTGCAGTCGATATTAAGAATCATGGCGAGGAGGTTAGGCAATGATGAAACACCACAAGTCTCTTCAATAATCAGCAGCCAATTTCCAGATAAATTGTTTATTAATGAACAGGAGCGATGCCAGTAACAGTTCCCACAGTATCAGGTATAAACTTATAGCCCTCCCCTCAGGCTTGACGATAACTCATTTAATAGATCTTAAAAGGCTGTTGTGAAATTCTAAGTCGCAGAACACCAGATAACGATTTGGTCAGCACTTCCAAACACGACAAAAATCTGCTCTCTAAAAGCTTGTAATGCAGTTTTGTTAACCGCGTGTAGAGTTATTGAAACGACGTAACGTATGCAGGAACCAATGAGTGACAGACAAAATTAAGCTAAGCGAATGAGGTGCGATGGAGAAGATTTAACAAGAAAGAATTCCCAACACAATGGCACATTGATTTTGATGTGAAAAATACCCAGCGCACGAAGCAAAGCGTGGAATAAAAAATGGATCTTAAAAACATTCGAAATGACAATAAGTGTCTCTCAGAATTTTATAGATTGGGGAGTTGATAAAAGTTACGAATGAACTTAAAGTTTTAGATTAAGATTTGGAATAAGATAATTAAATTAATATACGTGTTACTACTTTTAAAAGGACATTAAATAGGAATAAATATTATTAAGAATTAAGGAAATAATGACTATGTCAGAAATTAAGATTAATTTAAAGGTATAATGCGAAATAAAATTTTTATATAACATATATATGTGTATATATCTATATATATGTGCATTATATATGTATATATATCACTGGCACTCAGCTAACATAAAAGTACCATTTATCAATATATATATATATATCAAGATAGCTCATTTGATTACTTAATTCTCAGTTGAGTAACTAACTTGCTCTAATTAAGCATTAGTCACACAGCATCTCACAGATAAACAATTATAAGTGGGATAATGTAGTCTTGAAAGTACTCCTCCGATACTGCATCAAGGAAGAAGGTTAGAAACTTACTTTTAATAAGACTTGTTCACATTAATTAGATGATAAAATCAGTGAATAAAAGCAAACAATTAAAATCAGAAATATTCTCTCTCTCTCTATATATATATATATCTACCCTATATATATAAAATCCTAATGAAACGAATTTGTGAAACGATTTTATGAAATGAATTTATGAAACGATTTTATGAAACGACTGATTAAACGACTGATTATGTTTCAGGGCTATTTTTAATAAAATATTAAACGCTTGATGGTGAAATTAATACCAATTGTCGATAAAAATCCGCGGATGTCAAAACTGGTAACAGAATTTTGAAATTGGAATTAGTTTTCGAGATATTAATTTTTTTCTAATTTTAATGACATTTCTGTAATGATGGCAACTAATTACTCAGTCTTTTTGTGACAAAAAAGGGAAAAACATTGAAAAGGATCCCAATAGGGATTATTAGTTTCTTTTTATTCGTCATTTTCAAATTGAAATTGAATTTATCTTTTATTTCAATCGATAATGAAGACAAGATTGTGATTAAATTATGTTTTTCAGGAAAATTTGAAAAAAAAACCTCATTTCTATTGTCAGGATTCAATCGTCTGTCAGCATTTAATTTAATTTATAAACTGAAAATATTTTGAATAAATTCGTCCAAATGACGTCATTTATGTAAACGCAAAAGAAAGGGGGGAAAAGGAATTAATAGTAATTATTATTTATTGATATCATTTTGTTATTTTTTTGTAAAATTTAATTAAACGAATTTATAAAATCACTAATTCGGATATTTGAAACGAATATATAAAATAATAATTGCCCAACTGAACGGAAGAAGAATAAAATATGCTGCTTGGTTTTCTATCCTGCTTGGTTTTTTCGGCCAAGCTTTTTAAAAAAGCGTCAAGACCCCTATAATAGAAAAGCATCAAAAGTTCATTGGGTTTGTTTTCATAACTTTTGGCAACAAATCTATGTATATTAACGAATCTATCCCTTTTTGAAGCTCGAATTACGCCAAACCTAAAAGCAAAGAATCCTATACTGGAAAAGTAACCGATTTTCTTATGGACAGTTATTCAAGTGACATAACATGGTGTAAAATTATCGCGGATAGCAAATTTGTTTAAATATCTCATCAATTGATGCCGAATAAATGCAGGCATGCATGTACAAAATATTTAATTAATTTTGTATGATAAATAATTATTAGAAAATTTGTATATACATATTAATTAAAATAAATAATTTACATATTTAAAATAACATGAAAATATGCATGATGGTGCACTAAAATAGAGAGAAAATTAAAACCTGTTACTGAAAATGTCTATAATATGGTACTTTTCAATACAGTGGTTCTTAATGTTATTCACAAGCAGAGGGAATTTTTCTCATCCTTAAACGCAAAGGAAGAATAGAATACAGATCGTTGTTATAAAAGTCAGAGAGGTAGCCGCAATTTAAACCTAACCATTTTATACAAGCTGGTTTTCAAGTTGTAATTGATTTTACTTATCAATCCTGAAAACAGTCGTCAGTTGTCGCAACAGCTGTGTATGAGGCCATGATAATCAAAAAATGCCCCATTAAAACGTTAAAAGCATGGCAACCCAATTACAGATTTACCAATATTTTTTAAATAAAGCACGCTGTCATGTTTTTAGAGGCCTCGAAGTCTGAGCGGGGGTTGGCGAGCGTAGCTCGCAGGGGGTAGGCCCCCTAGTATATATATATTTAAAAAAAAAAAAAAAAAACCATTAAGGGGAGGATACTGCTCATGAGCCCGAAATAAAGGTCAACTTCAGATTTTTTTTTTTTTCATGGAAAGAATAAATTCAACCCAAACAATAATCTTTAATTTCCGAAAAGAAAAAAAAGCTGATTGTTTGAACCATTTAAATGGTGCTTTATAAGGCATGATGAAAAATGTTCTTTCAAGAAAATAATGCTTAAGATTTTACTAATAAAAACTGTATAATCATTATTTTGTAACTTACAGTTAGTCTGTGATTTTTGGATTTACACCTACGAAGCAAATAATTCATCATGTGTGCAGTTATGTCCCATTATACCTGTTTTTTAGTTAATCAGCACTTATTTCAATGGACTGTAACTTAGATTTTTGTATAATTGTTTTAGGGCTTATTCTACACACTATAAACAGGGATCCAAAATTTGCAAAAATAAATAAATACATATTATATATATTATGAACGGTACCTTCCACCTAAATAATAGTTTTCAAAATTAATTTCTTTAAGTGACAATACACAATACTTCTTGAAAGAAGGTGTAAAAACTCAACTATTAAATGTCAAATCATTCCAGGAATTCGTTATGAAAAGCTTTTTTTAAATAAAAAAACCATAATTGCTCATTTCGTGTTCTGACAGAAAAATCAGGCATCCTAGATAACAAATATTTCATTAAAAAAAATTTCAATAGCTGTGAAAAAATTAATTATATTCATGAAACTACATAAAATATTTATTTATTATTATTAAATCAAAAGATTCATGATAAGATTTTTAAGATATCTATGTTTCACTGTGTAAAGCAGTTTATTCTTTGAACATAAGACATAGCTGTTACCAATAATGCATAATTTACAAATGATTTCAACTTTTTTCCATAACTGACTGTAATTATATCATTTGAACTGTAATTATATCATTTGAATTTCAAATTAAGTTATATTACCTATCTAATATCCAAAAATATTTATTTTTATGAACAAATATGTGTCTATATGTAATAGAAAATAATATTTATTAAAAACAAAACAAATCCAGTTTAAACAAACAAACAAAAAAAAAAAAACAGTTTTTTTAAAACCCTGTTAAATAACATATGATGTTTAAAAGACAATGTCCTCGCCTTAGGAAAGACTTCAATTATATACCTCTGAAATAAAACAATATTAATTAAAAGCCTCTTGAATTACTTCCTTTGAGATCTGCACCCCTATTCTTATCCCCTAGTTACAGGGTTGCCAGATTTTATTAGCCAGGCTAAAAAAAAGCCTAAAAGAAAAAACAGTATGTGCGATTTACAGTTAATTCACAATAACTTATTGTTAATGTAGTTATAAAAGTTTTCTACAAAAAAAATATAAACTTTTATTAAATATTAAAAAAAAAGTCTTTAGGACTCCTAAAAGGCAATTATGAATGAAGTATGTCTAAAAGAAAAATTTGAGAAGAATGTATTAAATTAGACTTGAAGATATTTTAAAACTCTAAATTACATAGCTCCGCATATTACTATACATTAAAAAATTTAGTTAACCAATGATAAGTCTCCACACATAAAAAATACATACATACTGCTATTAACGTTAAAAATTGAATTAAAACTAAATGCTATTTTTCCGATTATGTATTTGTATCTATTAACTGATACAGTATTTGACAAAAGAAAATATTTGATAAATATTTAATAAATAAAAATTATCTGACTAGAGAACACCCATATTTAGTTAGTAATCAGTGGGTCTAATGACTTACAGAAATTATATATTTTGATGAATATAAAATAAGGTTTTCGGATACTAAGCAGATTCATTACTTATTTCAGGTAAATCCATATAAACAGATTAAAAAATGAAATAATCAATATTGAAAGATGAATGAGGAAGGAGATAATATTTGAGATTTTACTACATGTAGGTATGTAAAAAAAGAAAACTAAAATAAAAAAGAATGTTTTCAAAATAAAATGTTAAAACAAAATAGGAAAATACTTTTTGCTATTCAAAAAAGATATTCATGCATATTTTATTCCTGAAAACTGTTTCAATATTGAGAAATAGTATTTATTACGCTACTTTATGCATGATTTTAAATATTTATGAAAAAAAGATTATAAGACTGACCAATACCCCTTAAATTTAGTAAAAAGTAATATAATATATAACAAAACAACTATTGTCCTAAAATTACAATATTTCATTATTGAAAGCAGTAAAAAATAAAAACAAAATCACGTTAAAGGCCAGTGCACACACACAAAAAAAAAAAAAAGCAATTGGTATGCTTTTTTAAAATTTAGCTGACACATTTGCAAATCTGGGTACAAATCACTAACTCCATAACTATTCCAATATTAATGTTTTCATTATTAAGAAATTGGGCTATTTATTGAAATTTAACTCAATAAAATGTCTTTAAAATCAGCTTAAAAATACTTTAACAAGTGCAGTTTATAATTAAAAGGCTTCACTGTATAAAAGCCAATTTTGGCCAAAGAGAAAAAACCTGTTTAAACCATTAAAAGCCAACCACCTGCTTTTAGGTAGATTTCGTAAGAAATACTACCTATTACATTTTCACCTAAGTTGGAAATTTTGAAAAATTTTTGCAGATTTACGCCGATCATGACTCCCAGAATCCAAAACCACCCCCAGTTCAAAATTATATATATATATATATATATATTAGAGATGAGACGGGCTCAGCCTGAGCCCGAAAGCTCGGACCCGACACGGGCTCGATTTTTATACCAGTCTTCGGGCCCGGGCTCATTCTTTCCGAAACTGACAATTTTATTTATTCTTATATAGAAAAAATAAAAATAAACTTTCTTTTTCTCCTAAAAAATTACATAATGTTTTTCAAATCATTTTAATGTTATTTTGATCAAAATGAATAGAAAAAATGTTTCTAGTATACTAGACTGCTACCTTAAAAAAAAAAAATGTTGATATTTGCAGATTTATGTGTGGCATTGACACGACGCAAAGACTGGGTGATAGCACCAGTGGAAAGTGGCGTGAATAATTTGTTGCTGCATTTTCGTTTTTGACGGGATATTTTTTAATTGGAACGTTTAGTTTTTTTTTTTTTTCAGAGATCTAACGTGAAATGAATATTTTCTTTTATTTTCAGTCAATCAGCATTAGCTTAAGGTTTGCAAATTTTTAGTCTAATAATGTTTTCGAGTCATAATCGCTCTTCATATGAAAATAACGTTAATGAATCTATTTTTCATAGTGAACTCTGTTCGTGCTTAAGCTCCGCTCTGCATATTTCCGAAGTCACTTCCATTCGTAAATAGATATAATTGTCATGTATTGTTATTCCAATTCCGATAGCAAACAATCGAACAGTGTTCCTCCTTTTCCTATAAAAGCATAGAATCTTTCCGATAACGGTGTAAAACTTTTAATTTAAGCTGATTTTCAGGAACACGAAATATTGTTTTAATTAAGGGATCAATTATAATTTACGATATACACCTTTTATGAGAAGTAGAAAAATGTTGTTCAATTTTTCTGCATAGAAGAAGTAATTTCTTTAAATTCCATGCCTTTATTCATAAAACTCACTTCGTTAATGTATCCATCATATTTGCTTGTTGAGAGAGAAAAATATGAGAATCCTTTTAAGGAAGTATATTTTTATTTGCTAGAAAACTTCTCTTTTGATAAGATTAAATGTAAATTTCCAAAAAAATAATTATGTACTGGTGAGTAACAGTTATTTTCATGTATAAAGTTTTTCAAAAATGGATTATTACTTTTGAAACAATTTTTAAATATTATGCAATTTTTTTTGGTATTGGGCTCGGGCTCTGATGACATAAAATGTTTCGGGCTTGGGCGGGCTCCGATTCCAAAATTGTCGCGCCCGGGCTCCAAAAAGAGAGCCTGAACTTATCTCTAATCTATCTATCTATCTATGTCACTTTTTTATGACCATGATAACTGGTAAAATTCTGCATAAACCTCTTCCAAACTGATACATAAAATCTCGGTCAAGTTCGTTAATGGGCAAAATCGAACCAAGGGGGGGGGGGGGGGAATTTATGTATGACAGATTTTTGATATAATTAAAAATTGCCTTAAGGGGGGGAAGGGGAGGGGGGGGGGTTAGAAGAAAAAAATTCATAACTTCGTCAATTCCCAACATTTCAAATCCGCTTAAATTTATTATAAATCCTCTTAATATTATCTAAAACTTTTATATTGACAAGTTTTTTATAGGACCAACCGTTATAGCAAAAAAGAAAAAAAAAAAAATAAATAAAAAAGAAAAAAAAAAAATCCCTGTTGGCTCCGCCTGTAAACAAGTTATTTTTCGAAGTAGGCGGTTCCAACTCCCGCATCTTTTCGAAACTGATACATAAAATCTCGGTCAAGTTCATTAATGGGCAAAATCAAACCAAGGGGGGTGGGGGGGGGGGGATGTTTGTAAAAACAGAAAAAAACCCATAATTTCTTAATTATGATACGTATCGAATCCGTTTGAAGTTATTATTACTTCTAGGAGAAGGGCCGAAAATTTATGTATGACAGATTTTTGATATAATTAAAAATTGCCTTAAGGGGGGGGGAGGTGGGTTTTAGAAGAAAAAAATTCATAACTTCGTCAATTCCCAAGATTTCAAATACGCTTAAATTTGTTATAAATCCTCTTAATATTATCTAAAACTTTTATATTGACAAGTTTTTTATAGGGCCAACTCTTATAGAAAAAACAAAAAAAATTCTGCTGGCTCCACCTGCAAACAAGTTAAGTTTCAAGGTAGACGGTTCCAACTGCCACATCATCGCAAAAATGTAATTTCTTTCGCAATTCCCGAAAAACAGGCGCCCCATTGTCTGAGTCTTCGAAATCTACCTGTGCCTGTAGGCCGAGCCGTCAGGGATTTTTTTAATTCTAGCTGCTAGCTGGCTTTTATTGCATAGTTATGGTGCTCAGCATCCAAGCAACTCTTAGTGTATGGTGATAAAAATTTATTTTGTATTTTCACAAATTGTCAATACATTAATGATAATTCACTGCACTACTTTAAATGACCTTGGCACCTGAAGCTAGGTCGCCATCATCAGCACACTTTTTTCTATTCAAACAGTACTACGTATATCATAAACAAAACACTCAAACAAATAGTAATTCAGGGAAACAACTGAAAATTTACAAAAGAAGAGCTCATGTATGATTTGTTTACTACTCTTAAATCAAATACAGTAGAACTCCAATTATCCGAACTCCGACTATCCGAATCGCTGATTATCCGAATCGTTTTCAGAATTTCAGAAAAAAAATTAAGATGGAAACGTACTGCAATTCGCAAAATAAGGATTCTGTCTACACGCGCTATAGATCAGTTTCAACTGACGTCACACCCTAGCAACCACCTTAGCAACTAGCTTTGTTTTTTGTTTGCCAGCCAAAGATGGTGGATTGTGATTGCTCGGCTCGTAATACAGGCTACAAATCCACGATTATGATTGGTTGATAACTTTTGGTGGGCTGGTGATCAAGTGGTTGAAACTGATCTATTGTCCTTCCCTCCGCGAATATAGTGTATTCATAGAACGAACATTATTGGGATGTTGAGTCACCGTCTCATAGTGCAGTTCGATTATTGGCTATCGTCCGTCGCCAGGTGGCCGGCCCACCTGGTCCACCTGGGTTTCAGACCCTGATGATTCAAATTCTAAATGATGATGAAGTTATTGAAAGTGTGAGAGAAGAAAGTGTCAAGGAAGAAGATGATCTTAGAGTCGAAGTTGAAGCCGACACGGGACCATCAGCTAGTGAAGCATTTGCCGGCCTTGAAACTGCGTTGAAGTGGATGGAGCGTGAGCCTGAGTGTGATCACATGCAACTTCTCCCAGTCAAGCGGAATGCTTGACTTGGTTGCCCGAAAACGGATGAAGACTTTCAAACAGCTTACTTTCACCGAGATGTTCAGCAAGCAATGATTTTCATTTACAGTACGGTACGTACATACTGTACTAATGTACAGCGTTTGTAAGTACGCTTAACATGTAAAAGTGTTGCATTTTCATTTAATTAATTAAAAGATCTTTTTTTTTTTAAATAGTTTTTTTCTCCCGTTTTCAACATACATACAGTAATTAATTAAAATAGACCTTTTTTTTCGGAAAAAATCCAATTATCCGAATTTTTGATTATCCGAATGGGGTCCGGTCCCAATTGATTCGGATAATTGGAGTTCTACTGTATATAAATAAATTAATGTTTTATGTAGAATTTTATAACAAAGAGTCAAGTTTGACTCATAAAAGCATACACTCGGCAAACATTGTCTAATTTTTTATCTTAGCAATTGCGTTTAAAAGTATATTCTAGTGGTTTGTATTTTCTCTTATTCAATGAGTAACTTTAAAAATGTATATCTAAATGGTATTTCCAAACATCTGGAGGCACAGCAGTGCCTCTGCCAAGTCGAGAGAGCACAGCCATAAGCATACTTTTCTGGAAGCAACTTAGGGCACTTTTGACCCCTCCATATCTCTGCGCTGGAGTTTCCCAAAAACCCGGAACTTTATTTTTCTAGAGTATTTGGCACACAGAACCAAAATTTTAAATTACAAGTTTCTGTCTTTTCTAGTTCAGATGATATATGAACACAAGCATTCGATTTTTTGTCACTCACTCACGCGTCATCAAAAAGATTAGGTAGATCCCATAGTCCTAGAAACTTGACATTTGGAAAAATGGTTTAGGATACAAAGAAAGAAAAAATTACAAAATCTGGAAAATTCGAAAAAAAAAAAACATTCGAAAATTCAACAAATTCCATCAAAATTGAAAATTGAAATTAATACGATCTTGTAGTCTTAGAAACTTAAAATTTGGTGTGAAGGTAGTGTTTAGCATCCAAAAAAAGAAAACATCAAAAACATCAAAAACACCAAAAAAATCGAAAGGAAAATTGAAAAAAAAAAAGAAAAAATTGAAGACAATCTGATTTTGTTGCGATAGACACTTCAAATTTGGAATAAAAGTAGTATTTAGGATACAGAAAAAGGGAAAAAAAAAAAAAAAAAAAAAAAAAAAAAAAAAAAACAGAAAATTTGAAAAAAAAATTGAAAAAATGAAAATAATTTGATCTTTTAGCCTTAGAAACTTAAAATTCTGCGTAAATGTAGTGTTTGGAATTCAGAATAAGAAAAAATTAAAAACACAATAAAAATCGAAAATAAAATTTAAAAAACGAAAAAATAGAGAAACATCGAAAATTTGAAAACAATTCGATTTTATAGCGCTAGAAACTTAAAATTTGTAATAAAGGTAGTATTTAGGATACAAAAAAAAGAAAAAAAATCCAGAAAATTTGAAAAAAAAAATTCAAAAAAAATTGAAAAAAAAAAATGAAAATAATTTTATTTTTTAACCTTAGAAACTTAAAATTCGGCGTAAAGGTAGTGTTTGGAATTCAGAATAAGGAAAAATTAAAAACCGAAAATAAAATTAAAAAATCGGAAAAATTGAAAAACGAAAATTTGATAATTCGATTTTGTAGAACTAGAAACTTGAAATCTGGAATATAGGTAGTACTTAGGATAGAAAAAAAAAATTGAAAAATCAAGAAAAATTAAAAAAAAAAATTTGAAAAAAATCGAAAAAAAAAATTGAAAAAAGATTGATTTGTTGGAATTTTCCTGAATTTTTAATTTTGTATCTGGAGGCACGGTAGTGCCTCCGCCAAGTCGAGAAAGCACAGCCATAAGCAAAAGCATCCTTCTCTGGAAGCAACTCAGGGCACTTTTGACCTCCCCATAGCTTTGAGCTGGTGTATCTCAAAAATCAGAAACTTTATGTAGTGTATGTGGCAAATAAGGCACAAATTTAAAATTTCACATTTCTGTCTTTTCTAGTGCTAATGATATATGAACTGAAGGTTTCAATTTTTTGTCACTCAGTCACTCACTCACACGTCATCAAAAAGATTAGGTGGATCCCGTAGGCCTAGAAACTTGAAATTTGGAATAAAGGTACTGTTTAGGCTACAAAGAAAAAAAAAATTATAAAATCCAGAAAATTCGAAAATTCAACAAAATTGAAAATAATATGATCTTGTAGTCGTAGAAACTTAAAATTTGGTGTAAAGGTAGTGTTTAGAATTTAGAAAAAAAAATAACCAAAACACAATAAAAATCGAAAATAAAATAAAAAAAAAATCAAAAATTTGAAAATAATCCGATTTTGTTGCGCTAGAAACTTTGAATTCGGAATAAAGGTAGTATTTAGGATACAAAATAAGGAAAAATTTAAAAATCCAGAAAATTCGATCTTGTTAGAGACTTAAAATGTAGTGTAAAGGTAATATTTACGATAAAAAAAAAAAAAAAAACTTTTAAAAATTTCTAAAATTCGAAAATAAAATCGAAAACTCGAAATATCTGTAAAAAATTGAAAATTCAAAAACAATTCGATTTTGTAGTTCTAGAAACATGAGTTTTAAGATAATTGCCCGATTAGCTAGTACACCGCCCGTAATTGTTTTATGATTTTTTCTCTGGATTATGCTGTTTTTTTTTTTTGTTTACGAATTTCGGTATAGAAAAGTTCCGTTATAGACCGGCTACGTTATGGGTGGTTTCTTTATAGACATGTTTGTTTTCTTTCACAGGTTATACTCTATTTAATTTGCATAGGAAATATGGATTGTTAAAGGATGACACCAAAACAATCTTCAGAGCTCCCCCTCTCCTCCCGACATTACTGGCTGGTTATGGCTTGATAGTCCTTTCTAAATAAAATCATGGTGACTCTAAGATTATCTTGATTTATCTTTAAATTGAACCTAAATGATCCTAAGAGGACGGATCAAAGAATTACTATATTGGCATGACAATCAGGAAACTTAGAAGTAAAATCGAAAAATAAATAAATTTATAAAAAGTCGAAGGTTTGAATATAACTTGATTTTGTAGTCCTACCATTGACATTTGGCAGAAAGGTAGGGTTTAGGATACAAAATAAGAAAAAATTTAAAAATCCAGAAACCTTCGAAAAATCAAATATAGTTTGATATAAAAACTAATGAGCGCCGTCGGCGCCGAGCGAGCCCAACTCCTCATCGTCCCCAAGTCCTGAAGGACTTTTAATGCAGACCATGGCTTTGTCTCGCCAGGTCGCTACGATCGATTCAGAGGGTTCGCGTTCCAGCGACGCCTCCTCATCTTGCCCCAGAGTCGACGACAGAGGTCGTTACGATTCGGCGGAAGTTCCCACCATCAAAGGAGACTTCCCCACGCGACACCTGATGACCCGTAGAGACTGTCGGACGGCTTCATCGCCGAGCACCCATAAGGGAGTCGGGTCATCCACCATATGTCCGGCATCCCTACGGCCCTTGCTTTCCCGCAGAGTCCGATCATGAAATGTATGGAAGAACAAGCCACTGGTCTCTTCTTCTGTGGGCATATAGTTTGATATATTGAAAATTTTAATTTTAGCTTTCTTTTTATCCTAAACAGTACTCTTGTGCTAAATATCACGTATCTAGGCTGCGAGTAATATCTCAGATGGATAGCCCCTTTCCTGGAAGCAGTTGAGAGTACTTTTGACTCCCCCCTCCCATAACTTAGTGCTTGCCTAGTTACCTGAAATTCCTTTAAGGTAACTTCATCGAAAATCAGTGGATGATCTCCAAAAAGAGCCCAAAATCAAGAAAAGGAGGATTACTTACAAAAAGAAGTGAAATCTCATCAAAAAGTCACCTGTAAAAAATGCAGCCAAGTCTTGTAACTCATTTACCGTAAAAAGTACTGAGATCGTATAAAGCCAAGTTTAACAATCTTATTAACTCTGAAATTTTCATTCACAAATCACTCCTAGTCTCTACATCTTTTGTTAATTATTATTTTGTGACTTAGCAATTACGTAGCACAAGAATGTGATGTATGTAGTTAGTCTTAATCAAATAATACTATAACTTATTAAGGTGTAATAACTTCCCTGTGCGTACATAATTTGCCTTAATTAAATTATCCCATCCCATAACATAGTAAGGTGTAATAACTTTCCTGTGCTGCGTAATTGCCAAGTCACAAAATAATAATTAACGAAAGATGTAGAGACTAGGAGAGATTTGTGAATGAAAATTTCAGAGTTAATAAGATAGTTAAACTTGGCTTTATACGATCTCAGTACTTTTTACGGTAAATTAGTTACGAGACTTGGCTGCATTTTTTACAGGTGACTTTTTGATGAGATATAGTTTACTTACACATCAGCACTTATGAATAGGGATTACAGTGCATTTCTCTGAACACTGAGTGATCTGCAAATTAAAAAAAAAAAATAGCACAACAGTGCCCCAGTTTGCATGCATATGGTACATAAGTTTAAATTTATGTAATTAGAGTAACTGTATAAATTGCAAATGCGTCATTACAGTTGCGAAAGAGCTGTCATATTTTATTTCCACTGCTAATTAATGAAATAACTTATTTGCAGTTCTATTATACCTATAATTATTAATTATAATTCTTTTAATGGTAAACAATCTAGGTAACCATATCATCTAATTAGAGGCTTAGTTTTTTACAAATCTTGAGTCATCCATAGTTTAATGGTGGAAAAAAACCCTCCCCCCCCCATAAAAATCTAATTTAAAAAAATCTTAAATCAGAAAAAAAAAAAATCCCTTTGAATTTTTTTTTTTTTAACTTCCTACTTGCTTGTGAAGATAGATATTGGAATTTTCTAGGGTCACATCCTTTTATAAGTGAACAAAAACTTCTAACTGATTGCAGGTTTCAAGAAAATATTTTAAAATAGAAAAATGAATATTCTAAAACTAACTGTTGATTAAAAATTTCTAACAGTGAGGATAATTTCCAAAAATTGTTCATTAAACAAATAGTTCTTTAATGAATTAATTCAAATTTTCATAATATATCTATTTTTATTAGCATTCAGAACATATAAATAGCTGTTTCACAAAGATATAACTATTCTGGCGAGGTTAAAATGAACACAAAACAATGACCACAAAATTAACAAAATCCTCAGTCCCAAACTGTGTACCTTCAATGAAATATTACATTTCATCTTACAACTTATGAAAATAATGTAGTATTAAACATTTGTTATGAAAAATAAAAGGTTTAAAAAGTTTTTTTAAGCATCAATCAGTATGGTCTTTTAAACCAAAAAGTGATTTGATTAAAATTTTAGTCTTTTACATATAAATATTATAGTAGTTGAAGAAAAAATAAAGAAAGAATAAAGATATTAAATCATCTTTAGAGCTGTACTGTAACAAATTAATTCACTAATATATCATATGAGCAAAATTTTATCTAAAATAATTATTTGAATAGTATGCAGGTGCAATGGCACTTTTTTTTTTTCACAGTAAAATGAAAAAGTTAAAATACAGCATTCCTATCAAGTTTGGCTTTTTAGAAAGTTATTAAATATTATTAATACATTCTAAAAAAAACGGTCAGAATCGAGTTACTTTATTTCAATGGAATGTATAAAGGAAAATCATACCCAAAGCGAAATCATTATCAAGCTTCAGTTTAAATTAGCCTTAATGAATCATTATATTGTTTGGGAAGTGAACACTACCATTTTCTATGCACATATAAAACACACAACAAACAATAAATGAGATATCGTATGAAAGGATTTTGACTTAGTACACTTACATTCATAAAAACATGTTGTTTGATTAAGAATTGCAGAAAATTAAAAACTATTGAACATACTCATCAGCAAATCGAAAAAATTACAATGCGACAGCTTCAAACACAGTTTATCTGGTTTTGAATGTAAAGTGGTAGAAAATGTTTTACTTAAAGCAAAACCTGCAACAATTATATGAGAAAGAGAGGTATGAAAACATCTACAGAGAAAAAAAGATGAAAAATTAACTTTAAATCTGATAAATACAGCCAGGCTTTTGTTAGAAATGGACTCCAACGATACGATAATTCAGCGAAAGAGATGTGTTTTATTTACTTCTGTATATAACGCAACCCTATGCTATACAACACCAAGCAAGGTTACTAAATAACCATTTTATCTCATGTTGGCAAAGCTTTGGCTTCGAATCACTGTGATTGGTTGCTCGAGAGCCCGAGCATCCCAGCGATTACCGTCTAGTCCTCTAAATGGCAACATGTTTATGCAAAACATTCGCCGATGGTGTGTTTAAAAGGCTGGACTTTCCAGGATGTTTTGCCTTCACTTTTCCTTCCTCCAGCTTGTAATGCTGGTTGTAATATAAAATGTAGCTGCATATTATTTTTCTTCAGTTCGTTTATTTAACAGCGAAGTTATGCTGTCTTATTGTATGTCATCATGTTCATAATAAACTACTATGATTTTAAAGGAGCTGTTATTTTTAAGTCTTCCACATGTCACATGAAACACAGTTTTTTATTGGTACGGCCAACAAGTGGTAGCAGAGCGTGGTTGTGTTTTTTAAAGCAGTTTAAAGTTTGTTTTGTGGAAGTGAAGACGTCGTCGCCGATGTGTTTCTCTAAGTCGTTGCGATGTTGTTTTTCTGCTGACGTGTCGCCGATGTTTACAGCTGATGTTTTTTTCCCTGGAGTGCGCTTTTAAAGAGACTTTTGCTTTTTCTCATGTGTATTAAAGTGTTTTTCCTACTTATTTGACGGAGGCCGTATAGAAAATGGAGTTTCAGAATGTTGCTCTTTTGACCTCGTCAAACTGGGAGACGTGGAAGATAGAAGTAAAAGTTCTGCTAATGCATTATGGTGCTTGGGAATATATCGAGAACGTCAAGAGTGGAAGCGGTGAGACATCGGAAAAAATAGTTCCTGTGACAGACAAGCTGACATGGAGAGAGCAGAGTGAGGTGAATTTAAGAAAAGCCCGGTCCTATACCATTATCTACCAGACCTTGTCATCTGAGTTTAGGCCATTAATTTCGCATACAACGAATGGAGCTGAAGCCTGGAAGATCCTTAAAGAGCATTTTGAACCTACCACAAGAGCTCGTGTTATACAACTGCTAGATGATTTTTTTGGTGTCCGTTATTTTCCTGGAGAAAATTTGGGACTATTTTTGTGTCGTGTCAAGCAAGCAGCAGAGCGTCTGCGTGATGTAGGACATACCCTTCAGCCCTTGTATATGGGTTACCAGATGATTAGAAGTTTACCCGAGGAGTTCCAGTCTACAGTCCAAGCGATTTACAGGTGGCCAGATGCAGAGTTTGTACCGGACAAGATTGAGGCTGAATTGCTACTGGAGGAGAATAGATTGAAACTGGCCAAAAAGGACATTTCTAGTTCTAGTGTTGCTTTTTCTGGAGAAGTGGTAAAGTGTAAAACAGGTAAATTTAAGAATTATAATGTTAATCAAAGTAAATTAATAGGTCCTTGTTTTCTTTGTAAATCTTATGGTCATTTAATTGCTAACTGTAAATTGAAAAATCAATCTAAAAATTTTCAGTCTAAAAATTTTCAAACTAAGAAATATCAGTCAAATAGTAAATTTAAAGAATCTAGTAACGCAGAGTTAAAGAGTAATGTTAAATGTAGTAATGAAAAAAACAATAGTAATGTTAAATGTAGTAATGAAAAAAGTGATAGTAATGTAAAATGTACCTTCTCTGAACATGAGACTAGCTTAATTGAAGTAGCTCAAAGTAATTTTAAAAGTAATTTTCTTGAGGCAAATTCATCTGATTTTGGCCAAAATAGTAGCTGGGTGTTTGATACAGCTGCTACTGCTCATTTTTGTAATAACAAAAATCTTTTTTTGAATTATGAGTCAGTTTCAAATATGCAGATGTCACTTGCTGTTGGAGAAAAAGAAAGTCCTGTTCAGGGAAAGGGTACAATACATTTTTTTATTAAATGTAAAGATGGAAGTTTCAATCAAATAATTCTTAAAGATGTTTTGTATAATCCTCATTTACGTAGAAATCTCTTGTCTGGTAGTAAACTTGAAAAACTAGGCATAAATTTTGTTGGCAGTAAAGGCAAACTAATTGTGTATGACAAGGACTGGCAATGGTTATTTTATGCAGTAAGGAAAAATGATTTGTATTTTGTTAAACCTTTCAGTTATAAAACTTGTAAAGGAGAAAGCAACTCGGTTGACATTTCAGCTAACCAAATTGAAAATTTAAATTTGAGTAACTTGTGGCATGAGAGATTTTGTCACGTAAATAGTGAATATTTGGTTAATACTAGTAAAAATGAAAGTGTTAGAGGTTTGCCAGAGCTGTCAAAGTTAACCGAGGATTGCATCTCCTGTAAACTTGCAAAATCGAAGAGAGTGCCATTTAAATCAATAGGGAATGTTAGATCAAAAACTGCTCTAGAACTTTTACACATGGATTTGTGCGGCCCTTTACCTGTAGCATCACATGGAGGGAATAGATACTTTTTCACCATCATTGATGATTTTTCTCGTAATGTTGCAGTATATACCATCAGAAATAAATCGGACGTTTTTCAGACATTCTTAAAATTTCAGAATAGGGCTGAAAGGTATTTAAGTAAGAAAGTAATTTCTACTAGAACTGATGGGGGTTTAGAATTCTGCAACAACGAATTTGAGAAATTTTTAGAGAAGCAGGGAATTTTACATGAGAAAACGAACCCGTACAGTCCAGAAATGAACGGTGTCGCGGAGCGTTTTAATTTAACTGCTCTTGATGGTGTTAAAGCTCTCCTTAATTCAAGTGGCTTATCACAAAAATTTTGGGCTGAGGCCTTAATGTGTTTTTCTTACACCTGGAATAGGATCTGTCACAAACAAAAAAGAACCCCTTTTGAGATGTACTCTGGTATAAAACCTTCAGTTTCTCATTTAAAAACATTTGGCTGTTTAGCTTATGTTGGAGTGCCCAAACAAGTCCGAAGGAAGCTTGATATGCGAGCTAAACTAGGGATTATGTGCGGGTATGCTCAGGCAACTAAAGGCTACAGAATTTGGTTAATAGATGAACAGAAAATTGTAGAAACCATTAATGTTCGTTTTGATGAAACTAAAAGGGGGGTAGATATAGCTTCAAAAATTAAAGAACCTAAATTAAATTTTTCACTTTTTGATTTCCCAGAGGACGGAAATATTTTTGATGTAGAACCAGAGATTACATCTGAATTGGGAGGGGCATCAGATTCTAACCAAAGTTTAGAACAGAGTAGTTTAAAGACTTGTGCAACTATTCCTTGGATACGTAAAGCAGTACCTCGAAAAATTGGAAATAAAACGGACATTTACTATGGCATCGAAGGAACCAATACTAGAATAAGATCTTTTAATGAATTGTTAGAATATTGTAAATTAAATAAAATAGAATGTGATAAAAACCTTTTTGACTTCAGCAGTAAAAATAAAGAATCTGGTAAAATTTCTAATTTTTTAAAAATAGATGAAGCAAACTTGACCGAGGTTAAAATCCCCAAAACTTACAATCAAGCCATAAAAACCCCAGAAGCATCTAGTTGGAGGGACGCAATGAACCAGGAAATGAATGTTATGTATGAACGTAACGTATGGGATCTTGTGATACCTCCAAAGGATACAAAAATACTTGGTAATCGTTGGGTGTATACCTTAAAAAGAAATGAAAATAATGAGATTGTAAGGTATAAGGCTAGGTTAGTTGCAAAGGGGTTTAATCAGGTTAAAGGAGAAAGTTACGATGAAGTTTTCAGTCCAGTTGTTAGTTTTTCAATAATTCGGTTGTTCTTTGCCATATTTTCATGTCTGTTAAAATGGGTTAATGTCCAGGTAGACGTCAACAATGCATATCTTTATGCTGGTCTTAATGAAACTATATACATGCACCAACCTGAGGGTTTTGAAAAAGAAAAAAATAAAGTTTGTAAGTTAAATAAAGCCATTTATGGTCTGCATCAAAGTGGCAGACAGTGGTTTTTTGAAATGGATGATGCTTTATCCAGATTAAATTTTTGCAAACTAGATTGGTGCAATTGTGTATATATGTTTCAAGACAGATTGGTTCTTTTGCTCTATGTTGATGACATTGTTCTTTTTGGCAAAACTAAAGATGATTTGAATTTTGGGATAGATTTGCTGCAAAAACATTTTAACTTAAAAATTTTGGGTGCAACCAGAAGGCTATTAGGCATAGAGTTTGAAGAGATTGGAAATAGACTTTACATACACCAAACAGCTTATATTGAGAAAGTTTGTGAAATGTATTCAAATTTTAAATTTCCAATTAGCTCTTTACCTATTCCTAAGGGTTTAGTGTTGTCAAAGCAAGATACCCCTTCCACTAAGGAAGAATTTGATAAAATGTCTAGTTTTCCTTATAGAAATCTTATAGGATGTTTATCTTATATAGCGGGAAGGACCAGACCTGATATTATGTATGCAGTAAATTTATTATCTCAATTTCAAACCAATCCTGGCATTGCTCATTGGAATTGTTTATTAAAATTGTTAGGTTATTTAAAATATACTAAAAATTTCAAACTTGAGTTATCTAGAGTTAGTGATTTAAATCTCTCATGTTATTCGGATTCAGATTTTGCAGCAAACAGAGACGATCGTGTTTCCATAGGTGGCTATATTTTGTTTTTGGATGAAACTCCTATTTCATGGAAGACATTTAAACAACAATGTGTAAGTCTTTCAACCATGGAGGCCGAATATGTTAGTTTAACTGAAGCTGCTAAGGAATTAATCTGGATAAAAAATGTCTTACAAAATAAAATACTTAACTTAAATTTGAGAGATTGCACTTTATTCTGTGATAACCAAGCCGCCATAGCTTTTTCTAATTCCCCTTTTGAAAACCAGAAAACAAAACATATTCATATAAAGTATCATTTTTTAAGAAATCTTGTTTTTGATAAAATGTTTAAACTTAAATATATTCCTAGTAAACTTAATCTTGCAGATAGCTTTACTAAGCCACAAGTGAAAGAGCAGCTGTTGAATTTTTGTAAAAGAATTTTTGATATTTAAATCTTTATGTGGGGGGTTATAATTTTTCTTACAATGTTGTTCACTCTGGTCGGTGTCCTGCCAATAAAGTCTTATGTGACCTGACATTGATCAGATTGTTAGTTTTTGAATTTTTCAAGTGTAATTTTTTTTGTAAATTTTTTGAACTTTTTCATGTTTATGCAAATTTTTCATGCTTTTGTAATATTCTAGAGATGATGAAAAAGGAGGCCGATTGTTGTGCATCTTTATAAATCCTTGGCTTAAAGCTTTTCTTTAAATATAAGTAAAGGTATTTAGTTTTACATTGATGCATTTTGGTTTTTCAACATCTCTTGAATAAACATACTCACGTATCTGAAACGGCCAGCGCTAATGTTTTCATTCACGATCTTCCAGTTCAAAATACGTTACTCAGTAACAGTAAGTAACCGGTGATGTCAGGATCGCGCTAGTCACTGTAGTCTGCTATTCGCGACTTGCGAGTATTCGTAGCCAATGGCGTTTCAGATGCGAATTTGTGTACCTCTAAATGGCAACATGTTTATGCAAAACATTCGCCGATGGTGTGTTTAAAAGGCTGGACTTTCCAGGATGTTTTGCCTTCACTTTTCCTTCCTCCAGCTTGTAATGCTGGTTGTAATATAAAATGTAGCTGCATATTATTTTTCTTCAGTTCGTTTATTTAACAGCGAAGTTATGCTGTCTTATTGTATGTCATCATGTTCATAATAAACTACTATGATTTTAAAGGAGCTGTTATTTTTAAGTCTTCCACATGTCACATGAAACACAGTTTTTTATTGGTACGGCCAACAGATACAACAAATGAGTGCTAAAAATGCCACTATCAACGGAGATGTCATCAGAGAGCAGGCAAAAGTTCTTGGCCAGCAAATGAATATTACAGATTTCGAATACAGTAGTGGCTGGTTGAACAGATTTAAAAAGCGACGAGGATTCTCTCAGTACATACGAAGTGGTGAAACTGCAGGTGTTGATGAAGATATTGTGTCAAATGGTCGCAAAAAACTGAGTGCACTGATTTTAGAATATAAACAAGAGGACGTTTACAATATGGATGAAAGTGGCCTTTTTTACCGCTTGCAGCCAGATAAAACAATTTCGAGTGGGCCTGCTAAAGGATTAAAAAAAAAAAAAGATCGTGTGTCTCTTGTGTTCTGTACGAATAGTGATGGATCTGATAAAAGAACTATGACAGTGATTGGAAAATCAGCTAAGCCACGATGTTTTAAAAATTTTAATCCTGCTCTTTATGTAGATTATGAGAATAATAACAAAGCGTGGATAACTTCAGCATTATTTCAAAAATGGTTAGCGAATTTCAACATAGAAATGAAAAGAAGCAAACGCCATATTTTATTGATTTTGGATAATGCCCCTTGTCACAAAGCATATCCAATGAGTAATATCCGCATTGAATTTTTACCTCCTGACTGTACTGGATTTTTGCAACCTTTGGATGCTGGTATAATAAACTCATTCAAAGCTCATTATCGAAAGTATCACGTCCGCCATATCATTGAAAAAATCAGTAAAGATGATTTTTCTCCAATCCTTTTACATGATGCTATTCGCATGATAAAAAAAGCATGGGATGAAATTTCATCAGAAACTATTGTTAACTGCTGGAAACATACTGGATTGATTAAACCTGAAGGATCTACTAAAAAACAAAACAGTACAGCACTTCAGGAACTACAAGACGAAATACACAAATTAACAGAAATTGAGCATCCTCTATCGGCAATTGAGTACATTAATATAGACAAAAGTGTTTCAACATTTGAAGATTTGACAATCGAAGAAATTGTTGCCAATCAAAATGAAAATGAAAATTCATCTGACAGCAAAGCTGAAGAAGCTGAAACGCCGCATGTTACATCTGATGAAGTTAAAAATTGCATTGGGAAAATAAGAATTTTCTTAGAAAAACATGCAACTGATAAAAAAATGATGAACAATCTTTTAGTTGTAGAAAAAGATATTGAAAAAATCAATATTGAAAGGAAAACTCAAACTAGCATATTAAAATATTTTCCTGTAAAAGATAATTAAAGTAAAATAATTCAGTGTGATATTTAATGTATGTGTGTGTCTGTTATGTGCATAATTATCTACTTTATCTAAAATTGACTATATAAAGAGGTAAGTGCATGTTAATTTCATACATTAATTGGATAATTTTGAATCATGTAGCATTAATTATATTATGTATATTAATTATATTATATTAATTTATACTATTATAATATACTATATACCATTGGATAATTTAATAAAAAGGCATTACTGATATTTATTTTTATAATAATAATAATATTAGTATAATAGTATGAAAATTAATTTTCATTGTATTTTAATTCGATATACCGCCAAACTCGTTATAGCGCCAAAAATTTCTTGAACGGATAATGGCGGTACAACGAGGTTTGACTGTATATCACTGGTGCTCAGCTAACCGAAAAGTACCAAAAAATAATTAATAAATAAAGAAATAAACATATACATTTTTCAAAACTTCATTTCAGGAATACATTTTTAATATTTTATATAATATGTAATCAATAGGGGAAATTATATTTTACAACTCACGATCAGCACATCAATTGGAAGCTTCTTTGATGGTTGATCACCTTACCATCATCTTTCAAAAATGTACGGTAAGGTGTTCTTTCAAATAGGGAATCTTCAAAGTGCTTGGAACAGACAACTGCTGATTTTGAGGAAACCAGTTTTCACCACGTCCCAGTGCCGAAATCCAGGCAGCTTTTCTTTTCTCATTAGTTGGAAATCTGTGGATACGAATAGAGATTTTATTTATAAAATATGTTAAATTTACCAAAACACAGAATAAAAATAAGCAAATGTGCTATATATACTTATAGTGTAGAATATTGCCCATGATAACACATTTCACAATATCATTTTTCATTTTCTTGAAATATTTACACATTTTGCTGGTGGATTTTTTCTCATCATACTTTTACTTTTTTTTCTTCCTCAAGTTGTGTATTTTACATTATTGAATATCAGGGGTAGATGCAGGTTTTTATTCTTGGGGCCCAATTTGTAATAAGTAAAGGTTATTTTTGTGAAATTTATTATATTTTTGTGAAAAATAACATTTTGCAACGAAAGTTGAAATCCAGTTAATCAAATTCGAATGAAGCATTTATACACAAAAACATTTAAAAATCCTTTTTGCTGAAATTTTCCTCTCTGGTGAACTTGTTTGTTTACAAATTACACATTTTAAAATATCACAAAATAATAAATAAATAATAAATAGTAAGTTTTTATGGAATACATTTTTGTTAAGGGGCCCATTTTATCAAATTGATTTTTGTAAAGGGGCCCATTTTATCAATTTGATTTTTGTGAAGTGGCCCATTTTATTAAATAGATTTTTGTGAAGGGTCCCTAAATAGGCCCCAAATTTTTCATGGATCGACCCCTGGATATGAATTTTTATATTGTATTATAATAATTGATTTCTTTATTATATTGTTGATTTTCCTGCAACTTAATAGTTATTATTTGCAAAATGCTTTAGTGTTATGTATATATGTACAGTAAATTTTACTTATAAGAGTCACATTTGTAAACACAACTTTGATTCTTATAAGAAGTTGTCAGAGTAAGAACTGTAGAAGGCCTTTTTTTATTGGAACTGTGGAGAGGGGGGGGGGGGGGCACAAGATTACACATTACCTCTGAACATTTTACAACTCATACATTGCATTCAAAGAAATAAGTTTAAAATATTTCAATTTTTTCTAAACAAACTTTAAAGATTTTATGGTTATTTATGCTATTTGTTGTGTTCTATGCACATTTTGCTACTAAAATACTTTATTTTAATTTGAAATCCGGATGAACATTGTTGAAATTGGACTGTTTTACAGCACTGAACATAAAGTCAATTTATAACTGAACACAAAGGCAAAATTAAGCAAGATCACTAGCATAACCCTTGATCAATGTTTATTGATAAAGATATCTTTTTTTCGGCTTCTAAAAGCACAGATAAATCATAAATATCGAGATAATATCTGTATATCGTTGTACATAACTTCTTATTTGAAAATTATTTCACCCGGTGAATTTTATTGAAGTATTTCTAATACTTTTTCTAATATCATTATCCAATAATGATATTGTAACCTAATGGCAATGACAATAGGTACATTCAAGGAGTTAAAAAAATAACTTTTATTTAAAAATTTATACTGATTTTTTATTTTTATTTTTATTTATTTTTTGTGGTGAGGAGGGGGGGGGGGGGTATAAGATATTGAATTGCTACTGTGAATTGTAGATTTGCAAAACAATTGTTCTTCTAAATAGATATTAAAAAGGATAACCTAAATATTTACACTCAAATAAAATTATAATTGGTGATAATTTTTATTGAAAATTAAATACTGACTAAAATTTTAGGAAAGATCAGTATAATCAAAAAAAATAAATAAACACACTTACTTATGAAACGTAATTCCTGGTTCCTTCCAATATCTTGAGCTACCACATTCTTTGAACGCACAAGACATACTTAAAATAAACACAAAAATGATATTAACAGAATGAAATTAAAAAAATTAAAAGACAAAAAGCGAATGTCACGGGCACAAGTCAAGACACAATATGAGAATGACAAAAGCGGAAATACCGGCAACCCATCATGTGAGGCGACGGTTAGTAGGAACGTCTATGCCAAGATAAAAGCCAAGTTTTCGCCAATATCGGGAGGGTTGCGAACCATTCTGTTTGAACACCTTCCCATAACCCCCCGTAACAAATGATGGGCGAAAACACCCTACATCTTCCTTCTATTTATAGCCCCACCAGTGGCTGAGAGGTTCTGCTCTCAAAGCTGGTAGACGGGAGGTGCTGGGTTCAAACCCCTGTCGCGCTTGTCGACCTAACCGTTTGGAGTTTTCCGTGGTTTTCTTCAAACCGTGCCATAAATATGGGTTAAGATCCCTTAGAAAGACCCCCCACGGAAGGCACCCCCCTAGGGCCCATATCCCTCGTGTTGATAATTGGCCGTCATAAATCAACCCAATCCTTCTATTTATATTCCTTCTTCTATGCAGTGGACAGTATATTGGGCCTATTTAACCTGGGATGTATAGTCCAAAAATAAAGATACTAATTCAGTTTATGAATTTAAAATTACATAGAATTAGTTTAATTTCACTTCAACCTGTCTAAAAACACAACCTGGAGTCGGAGTCGGCTTGATTTTTAAAAACTCTGACTCTGACTCTTTTGCCCAAAAAAGGGCCTGACTCCGAATCCGAAGCCCTGAGTTCAACTTGGAGTGAGATAAACATTGTATTTTTGAATGAATAAGTGAATTGTGATCCTGGTTTCCTATACAAAAACTGTTTGTCTTGATATCTACCTCTGAAACCTCTGAAAGATACTCATTATCTTCCTTTTTTTTTTTAGAATCCACCAAGTTTGTGAAAAAGTAAAAAACAGATTATTACATGACAATATTCAGGAACTTGCATCAGAGCCATCCTTAGTGAAAGTAATGCCGGGTGCAAGAACTTTTGCAAGGCCCTTCACTTCTAAACTAGTTAATCCTTTCCCATTCTCACTAAAGGTGTAAATTTTGCTGTTTTTTTATTATCTACCAAAAATTTCAAATAGTAATTTTTGTTTTATTTAACAAAAAATATTCTGTGATTAAATAAAGTGTAAATTCATCTACCAGAAATTTTGATTAGTAATTTTTGCTTTATTTAATGACAGACCTTGATCAAAGGAACTAAAGAATGGTATTAAAAGTGGGTGTTATCATTGAAAATTTCAAAATCAATACAAATTTTAATAGGTAGATATCACTTATTTCAAAATTCATATTCAAATTTAATAAGTAGACAAAATTTCCAGTTAAACAGTATCCTTCACATCTCTCTGAGGCAATTTGCCAAATAAAATGCATAAGGATGCCATAAATTGACAACATTGCTGGGAATGGGAGGGACTTAACTAGTTTGAAAGTGAAGGACCTTGCAAAAGTTTTGTCTATTTTTCAATGACTGCACATAACTAAAGTGAAGTCATTTATTCATCTACCAGAAATTTTGAATAACATTTTTTGCTTTATTTAATGACAGACATTCCATGATTAAATAAAGTGAAAGTAACTAATCGAAAATTCAGGTAGATATTTTGAATAAAAAAATCCTCTAAATTGGCAACACTAATTCCACAATACAATCGCCTTTTGAAAAAACCTGCATGACACATACAGAGGAGCACCGCGGATAACACATTTTGTAGGAAAGGAGGGTGGGGCAGTATATTTTAGTACAGGTTTATACAGACTAGAGTTAATTTCCTTTCATAATACTCAGACTGGGCTGGGCTATTCTTTTTTCTACAGATTTGGGCAAGGGTGGGGATTCATTCTCGATGTATCATGTCAGAGTGGCATTTCTTTTCTTTCTTTGATAAATTAATGATATTATACAGTCATTAACCCTCTGAGCGTTTCGAAAAAGGGTAAAATTGTAATGTTGTTTTCTCTGCATTTTGTGTTAAATGCTAAAAAAATATGATTCTTTCAGCATTATAAATAAAACTTAATTACAAATATGAATGTAACCCTTGAGAGTATTAATCATTCTTCAATGTTTTGAAAATTCATTAAATCTATAGAATTATATTATCTTAAACATTACATATATTGCAGTGAAACCTGGAGCTTAGTGAACGGAATATTACATTCCACACACTTAGAGGGTTAAAAAAGAGAAAGAGAGACAGAACTTTTGCTAGGTCCTTCACTTCTAAACTAGTTAATTCCCTCCCATTCCCATACCAGCAATGTTGTGAATGTATGGCATCCCCATATGTTTTAATCACCAAATTGCCTCAGAGAGATGTGAAAGGATACTTTTCAACTGGGAATTGTGTCTACTTATTCAATTTGAATACACAAATTTTGAAATAGGGGTCATCTACATATTAAAAATTGTATCGATTTTGAACTTTCCAATGGTAACACCCACTTTTATACCATTTCTTAGTTCCTTTGATGAAGGTAGCCCATAAAAAAGCACAGATTGTATACTTTTTTCTTAAATCTTGAATTAAAAGTTTGAGGAAGCTAATATTAATTCCCATGACAAACTTTTCTTTATTATCTTCCCATAAATCATTCAATTGATTTTTTTAATGCAGTATAAAGCATAGGTGCAAAAATATTGCAGGCATTTTTTTTTAATTAAAAAAAATGACTTAAGAAAATTATTAATAAAAAGAAAAAGAGTTATAATTGAAATTAATTTTTACAGAAAATGAATCACAGCTGTAAAATACAACGGTATGTAAAAATACAGCACAGCTTATTCCAATCATTAGTTTTCGAGATTTATTTTGAAGAATTTTAATTGTTGTTTTCAACAGTCTCACTTGAGTGCAGTGCACAGAAGAGAGTGAGGGGGGAGGGGGGGGAGAATGTCCCTCCAAAACATAGTTTTAAGCTGACATGTTTTCTTGGGAACTGGTACATTTTTATAATATAGCACTGTTATACAGAAAGCAGGGCTGCCACTCCAGAATGGCATCAAAAATAGTTGCTTTAGTAGCCTACAGTGAAAAAAATAGTAGCCAAAAGAGTAGCATTTGTACAAAAATAGTAGTCAAAATAGTTGCATGCTGACTTAAGAAAAGGGAAAAGGGGGGGGGGCGGCAAGAATCCTTATTTGCAATAAAAATATCATGAAAACCCACATCTTTCTCTACAGTTTATGCTACCACCCAAATTTGCCACCTTTTGTATTTTTATTATAAAATCACACACACACACACAAAAAAAAAAAAAAACAGGAAAGAAAGAAAAAAAAGGAGAAACTTCTTAAATTATCATCTGAAATATAGGATCAAAATGCAGTTTGGTTTTCCCAACAAAACAATTCCCAAAATTGTACATATGCTTGCCTTACATTTGGACATTACTGTGAGGAAAGAAAATTTAAGAACAAAAAAACTTTTATTGTATGTCATTAGCTGCAATTTTAAGAATGTGTGTACATAAATAATCTATTCTTTACAAGAAATTTATGTAAAATAAAATAGCAAAATCGGCATAAATGAAATGCGATTTTATAGACACCAATGGGCCAAATAAAGCCATCTAAATAAGTAAGAAAGGCAATATTCTAAATGTTTTTCTCAACATTATAAATCTGTTATTAAATTGAAAATTGCGACAGAAAACAAGATTTTCTCATTTCTAAGTAGCATTTATTTAAGCTAGTTTAATTCAAATTTCTAGTATGAAACATTTATATAAGGTTAGAAACAAATAAGATTCATGCAGTACAGTGAATAAATCTACAGTTAATCATTTATGGTTCATACAGCAATTAAAGGGTTAAATACCTTTAAAAACAATCAAAAATTGGACAAATATATTGTAAGGCATAAGGGTTGTGGTGGGTGGTAGCCAAACTAAAAAACAGTAATAGTTTCCCACTAAAATTGGAATGATTGATATCTTTGTACTATATTTAGATTAACAAAAGTAATTTTTTTTAAAATTTCAAATGGAAGTTTTTACAGATTTAAAAAATTAAATAAAACACTTAAGAAATTGATATGGAAAAATTAGGTCAGGATATTGGGTTTAAAAAAAAAAAAAAATTGCATTTCTGGGAGACTGATGAATTTTTTTTTTTTTTAACGAAAATAGTAGCTGGGATTAGAAAATAGTCTCCTTTTTTCTGGTTTTCCTCCAAAATAGTCACTTTTGAAGGATTTTGGGCTAAAATAGTAGCCATAGTTGCCTGATACTGAGAATAGTCGCTTTTAGTAGCATTTTAATTGCAAATGGCAGCCCTGAGAAAGTTAACATATTTTTTTTTGTCCTTTTTTTCCCATAAATGTTTGTAAGTAATCTGAAAGGAAAGATATCCATGAAAGAGTGACAATGTCATTCTTTTTTTTTTTCGATGGTTAATATCATAATGGGATATTTTCAGAGCAGAATTGGTTGCAGATAGACCCATCTAAACAACTATCTCCTTCCCATTAACCTTTTTACCTTCCACGAAAAATCACCCAGGCAGAAAAAAAAGGTGTGTGTGGGTGGGAGAATGAGATATGGATTACATACAAAAAGTCAGATTTAGTTAAAAACTCAAATTTTCTTATGTTATTCTATGTGCTTAATCTTACCCTTTTGTCCAGCTATTTTCCTCTACTCCCTAAGCTACAATTCTTTCTCTGTAGGTTTTCTGAGGCAAGATAGAAATACAGTAGAAGATCTTTATAATGTAATTCTATATAACGCAATTCTCAATATAACACACAACTTCGCAGATGTAAACAATGAATTTTACAGTTCAGAAACACCTGTATTCCCACATTATAAATAGTTGCTATTCTCTAGAGGACTAAATTTGATACATTAGTTCAACTTTATCTCCTTAATTCAGAGCTTATGACTGACAAAATTGCTATGATTTGATACAGGTATATTTGCACAATGTTTATAAACTAAATTTAACAATGTGTGGAATGATCTATATTATGCAAAAAATTATAATCTGTAAATCTCCTGGTAATAAAGAATGCAATATAAAGATACTCTAATGTATTTTGGTATGTTTTACAAACTAAATTTAATGATGTGGGAAATGTGATCTATATAATGCAAAATTCTATATAACACACAACCTCATGTTTTTAGGATTGCGTTATAAAGATCTTCTACTGTACAGTCAACTGTGTGAAATCTGCCAATGTATAATCCGCAAATGTTTATTATCTACACTACACATTGGAATATAAACATTGAAAATTGCAGTTAGCAGTTAAGCTTATACATAAAGTTAAATGTGGTGTTTTTTTCATGAATTATCAATTTTTAAATGAAATAATGGCTATCTTGTAAAGATGAGACAACTATAACTCAATCTGATGATGAAATTATAACTATTGTTTTAAACCACACTGAAACCAATATTTATTCTGACACTGAATAAGAGGATGAAAACACTAAGATAACTTATGTACAGGGTTTAGAACTGGGATATAAGTATTTAAATTTCCTTGAGCAACAAAATTTTATCTCAGAGCACGAAGTAATGAGTGTTCATAGACTACAGAAAAAAGTATTGACAACAAACCAAAACTTTAAACTACCATTGTGTCAATGTTAAAAAATGAATAATCAATAAAATTTGCATTGTATATAATTTAAATGTTCTTTATATCAAATTAGTTATTAAATATATTAAACCAATTGTGCATTATATTTTCCTTTACTGTTGCAATTTTTGTGCAATTGTTCCTAATTTATAGTCAGACTTTAAAAAATAAAATGTAAACAAAAGGATGATATATAATCCACAAAACCCTCTGTCCATAAGTGTGTGGATTTCACAGAGTTGACTGTACAGTAAAATCTGTGTGAAATGAAAAGATTTCATGGTTCGACAGAAGGAATATCATACATATCTGTATGGTATTTCTGTTCATGCAGAACTGTGAAAATTTTCCACTTAAGTCAGGATTCCACTCTAAAAAGTTTCAGTTTTTACAAGTTTTACTGTATTTTCTCATTTATCATTATATGTATTATTGAAATTCTTTTGAAAATTAAGGTTAGCTTTATGCTTGCTTTTAAATATTTTGGAAACAAATCTGATTTGAAATAACAAATATATTAATATTTTAAGACATACCTGAGGTGTTAGTCACATAGTTATGAAGAAGTCTGAATGAAGACATTAGGCTTATTTTTATGGGAGAAAATTAGGCCGGAGAAGTGTCACTGAAGAATGTGAAGAAAAATTATCAGCATTCACTCTGTGACACTTTTTTGGCCACAAGAGGTTCATAGAAGAATAGACTGAAATGAAGACCATAGTAGATTAGCTTGTGAAGACCATAACGTTAAGATTCTGAAAAGAAAAGAAAAAGGTTTAGAACTCAATAGTCAAATTTTTATAAAAAGACACACAAACTAGGTTTTATTTTGCACATAATTTTTAAACTTAAATAAACATAGAAATTTATAAAATCTGTCTTGCTTTTATTTGGTACTTATTTGATTTCATTTAAGTAAAATTCCTGGTTCATAATATATTTATTTGACTTGAAAGAAATGGGAAGGTTGGCAGCCAGCTGTGTTTGCATATAAATGTTTTAGCACCCTTCAAAATTGGCTGTTTATAAAAAGTAAAAAAAAATCCAAAAAAACACATTTTTTAATATGTATTTTCTGTAAAAGATTGTGAATACATTTTACAGGAACTTGAAAATAGTGTAGTTGCATATTGATGAAGCATAAAAAACAGAAAAAACAATATATATCATACTTTCTAAAATACAGAATGTGTATGTTTTACTATTAAAATAGGCATCTGGTTAACATGAATTTCACCATCTTAAGCTTTAAAATGTAATTAAAACATAAAAATACATTATGAAAGCCAAGATTCAAAAACTTTGTGAATTTAAACAAAACCACTAAATCTTATATGAGAAACTAAAATTACTTTTGGAAATAAATTTCACTTCGTGAAATTGCCCTCTAAAACTTTTTAGGGAGAAAATTAAAAGTAAACATAACCTACATGCTAAGTCAATGCACAAAATATTTAATATAGAAATTATCAATTTTTAATCAGATACAAAATTTAAAACATTTAATTATATTAAGAAAAAAAAAACTGTAAATAGCGTATTCAATCTATTGATAAAATAAATAGTTTGTAGCATCAAGAGAAGTCATAAAACAAATTTAATTATGAAAACATAAAACTATATAGCAATTTATTGTTAGGTTTAATTACACACAAAGATGACAGATAAAAAAATACTAAATATAAATAATAAAAAATTCAGGAAATCAATAAAATAAAATCTCTAAAGGATCACAAAACTGACAAATGATCACATTCTGGATTTTCGAGGTTCAACTGTATAAGTGATGATAGAGTGAATTGTAATTAATTGTGTAAGATAATGTAGAATATACTGTGTGAGGTTTATTGTTAGAGAGTTGGTTGGGTCCATATGGATAGAGTGTACTGTAGTGTTTAATATATGTGGATTAAAAAAAAAAGTCGTTCATGGAATTTATTTTGTATGTTGAGGATATTAATACTAATATTACTAAAGCTATGTTTCTTTCAGTGTGTATACTCAACATTGCAATTAAGAGGATTGGGAGCACTTTGATAATTACATATGGCTAAACGATGTCCATTCATACAGTTATGGAGAGAGTTACTAGTTTGACCAATATATTGCATTTGATCCTATAAATGACATTGTAGGCTTTACAGAAATTGATGTGGGAAGCATTATTAACAATGTGACTGTTCAGCAAGTGGGCAAGTTAAACAACATAGAGAAGAGCATTTACTGAATTGAAGATTTGGTGAGGGAGAAAAAAATAGGTAGTGGGATGTTGATTCACGGTCAACCCAATAATCTACTACGTACCGGGCATTACGCTGAGTATTAACAGAGCCTAAATTGCCAGTCGGTAATAGTTTACTAAGAACTGCCATAATGAATGAATAACATGAAAAGAATACTAAGATGTGAAATAAAATAAAATAATGGATACAGATATAACCATAAAAAATTACATGATAAGTCTTAACTTTTTATAATTAGAGCTTATATACACACATAAAAAAAAATCGCTTTTTTTAAAATTTAAATAAATAAGTACAGTATTACCTTGGTTTTCATCGATTTTTTCTGCGAAAAATATATTTCGGTTTTTGTCGGTTGCCTTGGATTTTGTTTATTTCCAGTGTATTTTTCTGCTTTTTTTACTGATTGCAAGTGCTTCATCATCGGACCAAAGAAAGTTTCTCATAAGAAACTTGTTTAATGATAATTCCTTGCCCTATTTCGGGCGAATCTTAGAGGCGGCAGAAACATACCACTTTAGACAGCTTTTTAAGCAACATAGGCAGGGGTGTGAAAACTGGGCGCCAATGATCCAATTGTCACCACTAAATTTTATTAATATTCTTCACCTAAATTTTATTAGTATAGTTCACCTAAATTGTATTAGTATTCTTATTAGGCGAAGAATGCTAAAAATTTAGTGGTGGCAATCAACACAGTAGCACACAGTTTTTTATAACCCTGGACATAGGTAGTCTGATTCTGAAGCTAATCATACTGCCAAAAGACCAAAACAGAAGTGGCCCAAGGTATAGTTCCTTGACACCATATGCCAAGTACATTTCTTATGGTTTTTAGTATTAAACGCTATACTTATTCTCTATAAAATGTGTTTTTGTACTTTTTTTTTTAGTGTTTAGAATGAATTAATAGGATTTACATAGATTCATATGGAAATAATTGCCTCGGTTTTCGTCGGTTTCGGAATTCGCAGAATGTTTTTGGATGGATTATCGACGAAAACCAAGATGCCACTGTATTGTTAAATAAAATAATAACTGGATTAAATATAAACAAAATATAAAATTCATAATCTTATCCTTTTTTTTTTTAAATTAATTTTAAAATCATGACCAAAATTACATAATTTAGAGAGCTGGTGATAATCCTAGATTAGAAATAATATAATCCATAAAATTACCACACTAAAATCATAAAACAGCAAAATATTAGCAAAAACATTACCTCACCAGATGCATAATATAGCAAATATTAGCAAAAAATATGATGGTGATATTTAAAAATATTGAAAAACCATTAAAAGTTGTTTAATGCTGAAGAAAAATCTAGCAAACCATTTGTATATTGAAAATACAGGGTCATTCATAATTCCCTCCGGGGTTTCGAAACGTTATAGTAAAAAAACGAAGATGAATATGAAAAAAAGAAACATATGAAATTATTCCGAAACTATTCAAGTTTTACTTACATACATTACAGGTGTTCTATGTGTGAATGCTTGGTCACATGGCATACATCCATGCGATAGTCCAGTTCCTGCCATACTCCGTTTCTTTAAATCTGAATCAGTGGTGTCAGTTCAACGGGCCTTTCGTAATAAATATCGAAAACAGGGACCAACTGACAAAACAATTCATGTGTGGTACCGGAAATTTAAAGAAACGGAGTATGGCAGGAACTGGACTATCGCATGGATGTATGCCGTGTGACCAAGGGTTCACACATAGAACACCTGTAATGTATGTAAGTAAAACTTGAATAGTTTCGGAATAATTTTATATGTTTCTTTTTTTCATATTCGTCTTCGTTTTTTTACTATAACGTTTCGAAACCCTGGAGGGAATTATGAATGACCCTGTATATAAGATACCATTTAAAATAAGAAATGTGATTTCAAAAACAATATTTATATTCAATGTGAAAATTGTAATAATAATCAGGGTTGGAGAATTTTCAGAAAATCTTACCAGCCAAGGATTTAATTTACCAGCCAGCATGGTGCAACATACAGTTGAAAATTGTTATGACAAAATGTGTGGGAGTATAAAAAGAGTTAATTACTATTATAACAATGCATTTTTATTTTATTTTTTTTCGATAAAATAAAAAAATATATACAATAGAGGAAGGTTTAGTATATGATAGAACTTAGTATCATGGTAATTTGGAAAGTTTCAAAATATAACAAACTAGTAAAAATAAATTAAGTTTTAGCATATCTTCTATAGCTTCTAGTTTTCTAAGACTAACTAAACATTCACTCGTCCTGTCAGAAAATCCACTTGCCAGGGGCGAGTGAAATCATGTATTTCCCCACCCCTGATAATAATAAACCAATACATTCATAATTATATGTGCAACTACAGCAGAGTAATTTGAATGCAAATATATAACCATTAAAATATCACATGAAACATCATACAACATGTGGGGGGAAATATATATATTAAATATATGAAAAATGAACACGTACCTATTTGAACAATATCCATAAATATGTAGCAATATATATATATATAGTAGACTCTAGAGGTTAAAATTCAATATTTTTATTAGTAGCCAGTGGCCGGTAGAGGCTGTATGTTTAGTAGCCACTAATGTCAAGTTAGTGGCCACTTATTACCGTGGATTGTAGATTTAAATAGTTTTAAAGTAAAATTTTAAAAATATGAATATGACAGAGACATCTTTTAAAGCATATAAAAATAAAATTATCACAGTGGCAGTTTACTTACTCCAACAAAAATAAATCTGTTTTTTTTTTGCAATCGTCTCAACGAAAATCGCAGTTTACTTCACGATCATTTGCCGAAAATCAGTTTTATTTTGCAGTCGCCGGACGGAAATCGCAGTTTTATTTCACGATCATTTGATGAAAACCATGGTATTATTACGCGATCGTCTGATGAAAATCAGTTTGATTTCACGATCAATTGACGAAAATCGTGGTTTTATTTCGCTGTCGTTTGATTAAAGTCGTGGTTTTATTTCGATCGCCTGATGAAACATAGTTTAATTTCGCGATCGCCTGACGGAAATCGTGGTTTTATTTCGCGGTCATTTGACAAAAATTGCAGTTTTATTTCACTGTATTTTGCCTAAAAATCACGGTTTTATTGTTTTATTTCGCGATTGTTTGACGGAAATCGTGGTTTTATTTCGTGATGGGTTGACGAGAATCGCAGTTTATTTCGTGGTCCCTTGTTCAATCGCAGTTTTATTTCGCGATCGATTGATGAAAATCGCTGTTTTATTTGGCAATCGTTTGACGAAAATAGCGGTTTTATTTCGCGATCGTTTGATGAAAATCGCAGTTTTATTTTGCGATCGTTTGACGAAAATCGCAGTTTTATTTCGCGATCGTTTGATGAAAATCAGTTTGACTGATGAAAATCATGGTTTTGTTATGCGGTCTTTTGACGAAAATCACATTTTGATTTTGCGATCGCCTGACGAAAATCGTGGCTTTATTTCGCAGTCGGTTGACGAAAATTGCAGTTTTACTTCGCTGTATTTTGCCGAAAATCGCAGTTTTATTTCGTGATCGTTTCACGAAATTCGCGGTCCTTGTTCAATCGCGGTTTTATTTTGCCATCGTCTGACCTAAATCGTGGTTTTATTTCGCCGGTGTTTGACAAAAATTACGGTTTTATTTCTCGATTATTTGACGAAAATCGCGGTTTTATTGCGCGATCACCTGACCTAAATCAATGTTTTATTTCGCCGTCGTTTGACGAAAATTGATGTTTTATTTGGCGATCACGTGATGAAAATCGAGGTTTTATTTTGCAATTCTTTGACGAAAATCGCTGTTTTATTTCATGATCATCTGAAGAAAATCAGTTTTCGCGATCAGTATTTCGCGATCACCTGACAAAAATCAGGGTTTTATTTCGGCATCGTTTGACGAAAATTATGGTTTTATTCTGCGATTGCCTGACGAAAATCGCAGTTTTATTTCACAATAGTTTGACGAAATTTGCGGTTTATTTCCCGGTCCCTCCCTTGTTCAATCCTGATTTTATTTTGTAAGCGTGTGACAAAAATTATGGTTTTATTTCGCAATCGTAATGATCTAAATCATGATTTTATTTCGCCATCGTTTAACGAAAATAACGGTTTTATTTCGCGATAGTCTGACGAAAATCTCAGTTTTATTTGGTGATCATTTGACGAAAATAGCGGTTTTATTTCGAAATTGTTTGACGAATATCGCAGATTTTATTTTGCGATTGTTTGACAAAAATCGCGGTATAATTTCGCGGTCACTTGCTGAAATTCATGATTTTATTTTGCGATCTTTTAATGAAAATTGCAGTTTAATTTCATAATCGTTTGCTGAAAATTGCAGTTTTATTTCGCGGTCACTTCCTGAAATAGCAGTTTTACTTTGTAACCACTTACCGAAAATCGTGGTTCCATTTCGCAATCGTTTACAGCGATCACCTGACGAAAATTGAGTTTTGTGGAAATAGCTGATTCAATTAAAAAATATATTAAAGCTAAAATCTGCCATTCGGCGGCAAAATGGCATCCCTGGAAACAAAATGGGGCTAAAAATTGGATGTACTGCTACATTAAAAGTAGAAATCTAAAATTATACTAGGCGATCAGATGCCTAGCATAAAGTCGCTAATTCTTTACATTTAGTCACCCTGTGGCCAGTGGCGACCGGGAATTTTAACCTTTAGTAGACTCCCTCTAATCCATAAACTTTTAAAACCCACACATCATTTCAAATGTAAACAATGAAACTTACAGTTAAGATGTAGGTGAAAAATTTATAAGCGTATTTATTAATTATTATAAATTAGCAATAATGTAACCGAATTCTTTTGTGCATCAGTGTAAATGAACGATAAATGCTATGTATACCATAATCTATAGTAAACATCTCGTTGTGCACCTCAGTGATGTATATTAATTTGAATAAGTTTGATAGAGCATAACATCATTAAAATACACTGCAAACGATATTTCTCTATAGACCATAATGTAACGGTATTCTTTTCAATACCCCTGTAAATGAACTATAAATGCCCACACTTCGTTTTAAATAAAAAACGTGCTATGCACATTCCATTCTACAGTAAGCATCTCGTAGTGCACCTCAGTGATGTATATAAATTTCAATAGGTTTGATATAGTGTAACATCATTAAAATACACTGCAAACGATTTTTAGGGTTTCGTTTATCTCACGATTCACGAAACCCTATTACTCTCGCTTTGTTGCCTGTCCATCACAAAGCCGGTTCTCAGAAACTATATAACTAACAGTCATAAAATTTTGTGCAGCTGAGTACCTCCTATGAAGCTCAAAATCATAAAATTTGAAAAACTCTTATTATTTCAATATATAGAGATAAAAAACGAAAACTAACAGTCTTTTCCAATTAAACATTTTTCGTTATAGCAGTTGCAAACAATTAAAAATCCACAATAAAATTCTTTCTACAATAATTAATTTTCTATTGAAAGATTTCTACGTGAAAAATGAAAATGAAATAAAAAGTTTCATCAATTGAAAAAAGACTAATATGATGTCATATTGGTAATAAAACGGAAATTTTCAAACATTTCTCAATAAAACAAGGAGTATGAGTATGTGTACATACAGAAAGCAGCTTAATATGACGTCATTAGAGAATTTTAAAAAAAATTAATCTGACGTCTAACATTTTGAAGGTCTCTATACAACATGTTTAATTTTGAAATAGATTTTTTTAAATATCGCATTTAGTCCACATGACAGATATTATTATGACAGAGTATAATAGCAGGCTTCGCCCGCTGTCGGACCGGTTCAGATTTTCAAAAAAAAAAAAAAAGACCGGTAAATTTACTTTATAAAAAACATTTTTTTTTTTTTTTTAATGAAATTTATTTGGATTTATTAAAGAAATGATATAAAGTGTTTTGAAAGGAATATTAAACGAAACCCTTTGTATGATCTTTGATCACACTTGCCCACTTGTTTTTATTTTCCTGGAATTCAATGGCCAGTTTCATTTCAGAAAAAGAAACAAAGAAGAAAAACTCGCCACTGTACAGCAGTGCGATAGGATACGAAAATTACTATTTTACGAAATAAGTGACCAGTTTTAACAGGTATCTGTTATTCGTTTTTTCCATTTTTGAGTACAATAACTGCTGTTTTAAGGAATCACATTTGTTAAATAGAATTTGATTCAATAAAGTAGTGGATTCCAAGTAAGCTAAAATACTAATACTGTTTTTTGTTCTTATTGATTCAAAATTGGCTTATTTGATAAACCAATGATTCATATAAGCGGTAATAATTATACCTTTTAGTTCTGGGAGGGGTTTTAACCCCCTTTTGCTGCACCAATGTTTAAATCCATAATCATCTTTTATCACTCAATAAACAGAAATAAGAAGCTGCTACAGAATAATTTTTTTCCCTTTCTCATTAATAGATTGGGATTATGGTGTCATATATATGAAAATACGGTGTCATTAATATGTGAAAAAGAATGTCTGAATCCCAGTGGCAGAACTATCTTCAAGTGTCTACAACGCTAATAATGTTTTCAAAAATAGTCTGCAATACGCAATATATCATATAAATCTATTCTTGCTGCTGTTGTAGTCAGGGGTCTGTCCAGACTTTTTTCCCAGTGTCCTGTTTTTGTGAAATTGTGAACAGCTTTTTATATTTGTGAAAAATTCAGTCATAATTTTGTGACTTTGAAATGATTGCTATATTCAGGTTCTTGTTTATACATTTTTAAGAAGATATATGGATGTAAAATACATATATTTTCTTTATATGTGTAAAAGTGACAGGTCAGATTTTACTTTTAAATGATTAATTTGTGAAATGTTCAGTTTAAAGATGGAAAATTTTTGTGAAAAACCTATTTTTAAGACAAAGAATTATGTGAAGGGTCCTGTTTCATGGAAACTAATTTTGTGAAGTGTCCTGTTTTAGGGAAAATAGTTTTGTGAAGGGTCCTGTTTTAGGGAAAATAGTTTTGTGAAGGGTCCTGTTTTAGGGAAAATAGTTTTGTGAAGGGTCCTTTAAAGGACTCAATTTTTTCCTAAACAGATCCCTGGAGTTGTAGTGCTAATTAATTAAGGCATCAGCATTTATCAGCCTTTCTGACTAAAAAAAAATTCTGAAATTCACAGCAAATATTCTGAAAGGTTACAGCAGAGGGGGAGGGGAGAAAATACCCTCTCGGCAATAGTTTTTCTTATTGCAGATTGGATTAACTCTACTTTTGATTTAAGTCGATTTCAGGCTGAGTGTAGATTCTTGAAAATTGGGTTCGGGTTAACCCAATTTTTCAAAAGTTAGTTAAAGTATATTGTTTCAGATTAAAAACTATGCCTATATTAATAAGCATAGAACTTGGTGTGTCTGCTGTTTTCTAAAGGAATGCTGCATGCTGCATCTTTTCCAGGACTATTTCACAAAATTCAAATTTTTTTTTCATGAACCTTTGACGAAATTAGCGTTTCTTTTCTCCCCCGCGATCCTTTGGCGAAATTCACGTTTATTTCTTTTGTGGCCCTTCGACGAAATTCGCCCTTTTTCCGTGATCCTTTGACGAAATTAGCATTTTTTCTGCAGCCATTTGACGAAGTTTGTTTTCTCTGTGGCCCTTTGATGAAATTCGCATTTTTTCCACGGTCCTTCAATGAAACTCATGGTTTTTTTAAGTCTTTTGACGAAAATCAAGTTTTTCAGCGGAGCTTTGACGAAATTTGCATTTTTATCGCAATCTGTTGACAAAATTAGGCATTTTCCCAGATCCTTTGATGAATTTCACGATTTTTCTTTGGCCTTTGGACAAAATTCGCGCTTTTTCCGTGATCCTTCAAAGAAATTTGCCGTTTTTTCAAGATACTTCGTCGAAATTTACCGTTTTTTTGAGATCCTTCGAAGAAATTTGCCATTTTTTCGAGATCCTTCGACGAAATTTACCGTTTTTTCGCGTTCCTTCGACGAAATTTTCCATTTTTTCGAATCCTTCGACGAAATTTTCCGTTTTTTCGAGATCTTTCGACGAAATTTGCCATTTTTTCGGAATCCTCCGACGAAATTTGCCGTTTTTTCGCGATCTGTCGGCAGAATTCTCCGTTTTTTTCGCGATCCGACGACGAAATTGACCATTTTTTCGTGATCCTTCGACGAAATTAACCATTTTTTCGTGATCCTTCGACGAAATTAACAGTTTTTTCTACGATCTTTCGACGAAATTAACAGTTTTTTCCGTAGCCCTTCGGCAAAATTCGCATTTTTCCGCGATCCTTCAAAGAAACTCATATTTTTTTACGGCCTTTCGATGAAATTCACGTTTTTTCACGGCCTTTTGACTAAATTCGCCGTTTTATTCGCGATCCTTCGACGAAGTTTGCCGTTTTTTCGCGTAATTTATGCGCTATAGCGCGTCCGCGGCATCGCTGTATGTTTTTAGTCTGCAGATGCCCTAAAAAGTCTGCGACGCCCGTTGCAGCGTCGCGTACATTCTGCCATGGGGGTCTGGGCTGTTACTTTTCCATAACAGTGATATAGTGTTTATAACTGGAAATAAATAGAAAAAGAAAAGAACATGCCATTTTAAATTCTAGCTTTCTGAGACAGATACAATTGAAAGCAGTATCTTGTTCTTTGCTAATCAATCACGCGTCAGGATATCTTTCCCCCTAAATTTTCACCTCCAGCCAATTAGATAAATAAGTGGGTGTGATTTTAACCTGTGGGATGAGCATTCTGTTATCATTTACAAGCTTTGTATATATCATTGGACTTAAAATTAAAGTGTCAATCTTTCTTATTGGGATACACCTTGCCAGTGGCCAGGCCCTTATCACATCAGCAAATCGGGACTTTGCCCAGGGCCCCCAAATCCCTATTATCAGTGACACGGAACTGGAGCTGGAGCCTGGAGCCGGTGTGCTCCGGAGCTGTGTTTTCCTGGGAGCTGGAGCTGGAGCTCTAAATTTTCCCCTGCTCCAGGGCTCCTTTAGTTTTTTAATGTTCTTTTGAATCTTTTTTTTTTTCAGTCTTTTAAAATTTTCAGGCTTAAAATATTTTAATTACATCATTATTCAGAATTTTAATTCTATCATTTTTTAAGGTTTTTTTTTAAAAATTAGAGTTGGAAAACTTTGGGCAACACTACTTCACTTCTACTATCTACTTGAGCTAAGTGGCAACACTACTTGAAAACAAATATACCGCCTGTTGTTTACATGTGCAGTTGCACAATTTTGCTTGTTTGAAAAATGTAGAAGATATTTAAGATTTTTGTGTTTAAAATTCCACCAAATTTTCTTTTTTAACAGTAAAATCTAAAAGATTTCAGATTTTCTGAGAAGCATTTCAATTTGATGAGAAGAAAAATGCATTTTGTCAGATCTTTAATGAAAATAAAGGAAGGATCTGTGAGCAAAAAATTAATTGTGAAAAGAGTTCAAACATGAGAAGGCATATTGACAGAAATCATAAGAAAGAACCACAAGAACTCAAATATATAGATGAAGAATTAGAAACTAGAAAGAGAAAAGTATAAGCAGAATTTGACAAAAATAAGCAATTTCATTGTATCCTACAGACATTCAAGAGGCCTGCCGCATTGTAACGGCATTACCCATTAGCCAAGTTGCTGTAGAAAAACTATTCTTGGCATTTAAATACATTTATAATGATTTAAGATCAAATATGACGGAGGATTTATTAGATTCAATTATTTTCTTAAGAATGAATAAATAATTCAACTATGAATTTAATTAAATTTGTATTTTCAGAGTGAGCTGATGATTATGTTATTATTTTTTTAATGTTCCTTTTTATAATAAAAATTGCAAGTTTAAAATCTGAAACTCAAAAGCGTGGAATCGGAGCTGTTGCCGGAGCCATAGCTTATTATCTGGGAGCGGAGCTGGAGCTTCAAAAAATTTTCTGGCTCCGTGTCCCTGCCTATTATATTAATTTATAAAATATTTACTTTTCCTCCCAATTCAAACTCTGAAAATTTTCAAATACAAAATTCATCTTTAAAAGATTCTGCTAAATTTTCTGAAAAACAAATTTCATTTTGAACTCACAGAGCTCAGTGCTTTCGCAGAGCTAACCTCAACCACTCGGTAGCAAAGTATCGCTCTGCTTTGACTGTAAGCACACAATAAGCTATATGCTTTATTAGCTAAATTGCCATCTTTTTAGATTTATTGAAAAAACACTTTCTACTAGTGAAGTAGAATCTATTTGATTTGATATTATATTGTGTGTTGTAAAACATAAATTTTTTTTTTTAAAAAATGAGCTTGATTAACAAATATTTACATGTTAGAGTATTTGACACTCTTCCATATGTTGAAGTTTTTAAATTCCTCTTAAAGTAATGTAACAAGTTGCTAAAGTTATATGAAAGAGTTTTGTTCGGTACTAAGAAAAAAAAAAGTATTCTTATTAATTAAGGTACTTAATTTAGAATTGACGGAACTAAGAATTTTCTTCTATTTAAAATACAAGGTGCAAAAATATTGTTTATGCATTACACATATGACTGCCCATCAGTTCTATTTGAATAATGTAGAAATGATTCGAATGGAAGGCCAGGCCCCCTAATTTATCTTTGCCCAGGGCCCCAATTAGTCATGATCGGGGCCTGACAGTGGCAACGTTTCCTTTCAGTAGGACAATTTTGGTTTTACAATTGAGTGAAGTAGCCTCTTAAGAAATAAAATTCTATTTTCCACATTAAGTAAAAAGGTGAAAAACTCACTATATTGTCTTTTATTTCAGTTTTCATGCTTGAATTCTTTTCATTATATCATTTTGAATTCAATATTCTTAAACATACAGACCAACTAAATGGTTATGAGCATTTCCTTATATCGTAATTTGTTATAAAGTGCTTCAACTGTATTATGCATTTTTTGGTGAATAAAATATTAATTTGCCTGGGTAGCACGTAAAAGCTATTCTTATACAGCAAAGTCTGTCCAGACTTTTCTCCCAGAGTCCTGTTTTTGTGAAATTGTAAAACTTTTAATATTTGTGAAAAATCTAGTCATAATTTTGTGAATTTGAAATGATCATTATATTAAAGTTTTTGTTTATACATTTTCAAGATGATATATGTATGTTAAATATACATATTTTCTTTACATATGTAAAAATGACAGTTAAATTTTACTTTTAAGTGATTAAATTTGTGAAAGGTTCAGTTTGGAGAAGGAAAAGTCTTGTAAAAGGTATATTTTTAAGACAAAAAATGTTATGAAGGATCCTGTTTCGAAATGAAAGAAAATTGTGAAAGGTCTTTTAAAGGACCTAATTTCTTTCTAAACAGAGCCCTGTACAGGGTTGCACTGAAAAGTTCAAATACATTACTGTCTATTTTTTGAAATTCATTTTGCAGCTAAATGAAATTTTATTAACCTTATGAAATTCTCTTTAAAATGAGAGGTCAAACGTCAAACAACTCTCTATGCCTGATCGAACGCCTGACATTTATATAAGCCAAAAAATGATGATTTTTTGAAATTAAAAAAATTAATTGTATGAAAATTTACCGAGATAAAAAATTTATAAAAGTATATTCTCATTTCTATCATCAGAGAGAATGATTCCTGAAAGTTTCATTAAAATCTGAAATGGTCAGGTTGAATATTGAAAATTTTTGGTTGATTTGACATGGAATAACCCATTTCTTACACTTAGAGTTTAACGTTACTAATTTAAAATCTTTAGAACAAGTATTTCTAGAGAAGTCCCAATGAAATGAGATTTTCAGAAACTTTCTTTAGAATTTTCTCTTCATATATATAATATATATGTTAACCATTTCACTTCTTTTAAATTCGATTTTTTAAAATCAAGTTGTGGGGCAGCATTCGAATCTTAGAAATTGGCTATGGATCAATGAAAGCAATATTTATTGGCTATTTTTGGCCTAGGTCACATTCTTTTGCAGATTTTTCTTACAGAAACAGTACTTATTGGTTACTTCTGATTACAAAATGGTTTAAAATTTGTTTAGACATGCAACCAATTGCCCGATTTGTACAGTATAGGACCTGTTATCCGGTGTCCCGGTATCCAGAACACTCTGAAAATGGAATGCAAAACACTGAACAAAATTTTTTTTGTTCATTTAAAAAAAAAAATTCTTAAAAAAAAACATAAAAATTAAAGTATCAGTAAAAGAAAAAATAACAAAATGATATTGCCTTCATTCATTAATTTATAAATTCAATAAATAAATATAAAAAAATTATGATACGAAAAACATTACGATAAGGAAAAATTAAAACAATTACATTAGAAAAATAAAACATGTCTGTGTACAAATTTTATTTTGTTACAAGTTTCATTAAAAAAAGTTAAACATAGTTTAATGTCATGGTGTTATTCTGGAGAAATATGGTGAGCAGAAAACTGAGCAACATTTCTTTTTTGTTTTGTAAAATTGAGCTTAGAAAAATTATTTCTATGCTAAGAATCGGCGAATCCGCCATTGCGATCAGCATCAATAATAACAGGTTATGGAAAGTTGCCAGATTACGCATTGATTTTAACATTTCCTTTTCATACATAAAATAGTTACTTGATAATTTGTAAATTTAGATCTGAAAAAATTTTCACAGTCAGAGGAATTTTCTCTTAATAAAAAACTAAAATTCTTTTTTAGAATATACTTCCAGTAAATTTTATACACATGACGTCACACTCCAGTATGCGTTGCCGCAATTCACTCCAGCAGATGATCTTTAGCCTCAATCTAGGGTACTTGTATAACTTTTAAACAAGCTGGATAAATGACGGCAGTTGATGCTGTCGCTATCTCCAAGTCAAAAGATTCTGCTCCCAACTCCCAAAATGAAATTTTATTTATTTTTTGTAATTTAGAATGTGTTTTTTTTATTTTGTGCAAATAATATATTAAATGAACAAATTTATAAGTAATGTATTTACATATATTATTCATATTTATCACTATTTTATGAAATTATATCGTACATTTTTTATACTTATAAAAAAGTGTTCTGAATTACGGGAAAACCCCTTATCCAGAATGCTCCAGGTCGTCCCAAACATTCTGGATAACAGATCCAGGGTTGCTACTCAAGCAGGAGAAAAACATTCCCTGACTTTTCCCTATTTTTTTAAAATTTCCCGACAAGTGTGGTAATACGTATTGGTTGTGGTGAAGGCAAATTAAGTTTATTATCAATTGAAAAAAATAAACTTTTCTAAGTACAGATAAGATTAACATAACATTCCACCTTTGAATCTTGTAGTGAAGAAAGAAAAATGCTAAAATAATATCAAACAATCTTATTTAATAAAAAATATATAAAGTTTTAACTCGAGTATTTAGTCAGTTCAAAATATAACTTACTGATTGAGATGTAATCACATATGTTTAAAAATAAAAGGAATTTATATTTCATCTAGACACCAAATAAAAGAAATGCATGGAGCAAGAATAAAATAATTACACAATTTCTTCATAATAGTTTTAATGAAACTTACTGAAACAATGAATTTTTTTCCACTATTAACAGTTTAAAAAAAACAATCATTGTGAAATCCTTATTAACAGAAAAACCACTCTACCGTGGCATTACCATTAGATAAAATTAAAACAATTTTCATAACCTTCCAAAGTTCTATAAAGTCTGAATTGTTGATTAACTCTTGGTAAAAATGATCTAGACGCATGGTGGAGGAATACTTAATGAAAGTGTCTTTCCACATTCCCTTACTTTTAAACAACAATTCTTTAAACTGCATTTTTGCTTTATCAGCAGTTTTAGCACACCCTAAGGTCAGGGATTTAGCTTTACTGCTGTCATCAAACATTTTTTTTAATATAGCAGCAGCATCATTAAATGAGTTATAGGAAATGTGTGAGAACACAAGTTTCATTGACCATATTTATTCTGCAGACAAGACATTGTCTTTTGTCACAAAAGTGTTAATATCTGATTTCTGAGCCGATACATTTGATATTGAAGATGTTAACCACGGGCTCCACTGAAGATTCAGATCAATATTTTCCTATTCAGGATTGAAAAATGTCTGTTTGGGGTTCTAACATCGGCGCGGACTTCGCTCAGTTGGCGATCACTGCAAAATTTTCCCTGACTTTTCCAGATTTTGGAGGAAAAAAATGAAGTTCCCTGACTTTTTGTGTTAATTTCCGAATTCCCTGACTTTTCCAGGTTTTCCAGGTGGCGTAGCAACCCTGTTATTTTCTACCTGTAATCGTTAACGTGCAACATGAACATAAAAATTTGAAAATACAAACAAATAAGCGACTGAGCTTATTCCACTTGGATATTATATTATGTGTCTGCATATTATATTGATGCAAAGTTGTTTTCCGAAAAGGCAGCAAGCATTTTTCAGCCCATGCACAGGCTGTTTTCAAGAATAGTTAGAAATAAAGAAACTCAAAATTTGGAGTCAAAATAGACTTGATAATAAATAGATTTGTCAAAAAATAACTGAATCAAAATAGCATTAATTATTTATAACATTGCAACTGTTTATTTAGAGATTTTTTTTTTGTGCATAATATAAGAAATAAATAAAAAAGACTAAGTTAAATATAAAATAAGTGTGTTTAGCCAGCATGAGTAAGTCAATGTAGAATAATTTAAATTGAAAAAATATAGTAGAATGTCCTTCTGCAATTAAAAGCCTTCAATAAAATGGCGTTATTTTTATATTATATAGTGCATCATATAAAAGTAATTTTGCCCAAAAAAAGGGGGGGTTACATATTTGATTAGGGTTAATTATTTTCTATGTTGCACAGGTAACTGTACTGGTTACATCTCCAGAAAATAACAAATGTCCAAAAAAAATTGAGAGTGATAAAATTGGCACCAGTGGTCAATTAAATATTTGATGACAAATTTGAACTAATTTCTGATTTATTAGCTATTAGTATTTAACAAATAAATATTTGTAAAATAATATTGCAATAAACATTGACATTAAGACATCAGTTCATGAAGTTAAACTCATTTTACTTTGAAAGAGAAATATAGTTCTTAAAAATATGAAAATAATACTGACAAAAAATTTCAAATTTTAGTTATCACATAAAAAAATAGCCAAATATTTTTTTTAAATCATATATCAACATGTATACTAGCCAAGTTATTTTGATAGTATACTGATAAATGCAGAAGAATTCTTTTTGCAAGGCTGTATAATATTTTTAGATTAAAATTTACAAAGCTGCCATATCATGTGGATATTTTAATTCAATGTAAAAAATCAAATTTTCAACCCTCTTTAATTTACACTTGTTATTAATTTTATAAATAATTCCAGAGATTGGATCATATTTTTTTAAACAAATACACTTTAAATGGTGCAATGCTACTGCTACTGTAGCATTTAAATTCATTTTTAAAATATCACACGAAAGTTTGTATGTGATAATGTAAGATACAAGACTTATGAAGCAGTGAAATGTGAAAACATAAGGCAATTATTTAACTTTATAGGATTACATTACAATAATATGTTTTAAAAAGTTCTAATACACACAAGCATATAAAATATCACACAAATATGTATAGATATGTACAGCACAGGTTTTTTAGTTATGTGTTTTTTTAGTTATGTACAAAGGTTATTCAGAAATATGAAATTTAGTTTTTAAAAAAATCTTCAAAATATCTAAAGATGCATATTTTAAACAGATACAATTAAATATTACCAAGTCTTTTAAACAATTCGGGGGCATATCAGTATTTAGATTCTAAAAAATAGAGATACATTTAATACGTCTCTAAACAAACAAATATACGGAGTGGAAAGCAGGCAGAATCTGTCATAGAAAAATTATGAACTTATTACAATATATAATAATATTTTACTTCATTTCAGGAGATAATAATATTTATTACTTACCAATTTGAAAAGAACGGAAAATAAAAATATTCACATTTTAATTATCCAACAGGAATTAATTAAAAAAACATATAAAATAAGAAATAAACTCTAAAAATGTTACATAAAAACATCAACAATAACTGCTTACGTCCACGATTATTAGCAAACAGAGAGATTCCACCTTCCGAAATGATATTCCAGCTGCCTCTAAGCAGTCGAAAAAAAGTAAAGGATATTTCGCATTTCCGAAATGCCTGAATTCCGAATTTTGAGGGTAGAATCGCGATCTTCGAAATAACACCTGGAATCATCGAATTCAGTACGATATTCTGATTCCGCATGAGGGGAGAATACGGCCATAGGACACCTTCATTTATAGTCGAAAGTAAAATGAATTCAACACCGGTACCTCCGTCATAAATTTTCAAACCTTTCTTTTCAAATGGTATGATGTTCCACAATATGAAAAACATTTATTTCAAATGAAATTTGTTTTCGATGTTTAACGTTTTGCCTCTGTATACAAAAAGCAATTTATAGAAATTAGCCTCATACAAACTGAATTCCTAAACACTTTTAAACCACGTCTAGGAATGTTTTGTTTACAGGGAGAACGCAAGACACGTATTTTGCGCATCCCTGTGTAGACAAAATAAACCCGATTTTCAAACTGCAGTATGAAAACTACATACTAATTACCCTTTTAACCCAAACCTGTTATCAGGAGAAACTGTCCTCTTATCGTCAATTCGTTTCTAAGACAAATTGATAAGCAACTGTTATAATTTAATAAATAATCACAAAGTGTTAAATAATAAATTCATGCTATTACTTAAGCATGTTTGTCTTTCACCATAGAGATTTGAACTGCTTGTCTGATACTATATACCTTTTTCGACCTGAAGAATCCCCCGACGACCACGGGCCAATCATGTTCCGCGGCCAGTCATGTCTACGTCACGACGGGGATCCTCCAATCACATTCCGTTTGCGGATTCAATTATCCCAAAAGATTGAGGCACTCTCTTCGCCGGTACACTTCGCAGGTCACATGATCTGTCACGTGACAGATCATGTGATAATTCTCTACAATTTATTTTTATTATATAGACTAGGGTATTGCTTGGAAAATCTCCCATAGGAAATACATGGGTTGAGACGGGTAAGCATTCACCCTCGGAAAGTTACAAAAAACACTCATATGCTAACATTTCCAGTGTCCTGGTGGGTGGATTTATGACGGCCAATGATCTACTGTTTAGATATAGGCCCAAGGGGGGAGTGACCTCCGTGGGGGGTCTTTCTAAGGGTTCCTGACTCGTATTTACGGCAAGGTTTGAATTTATTTACTAATTCTTTTATTAAATATTTCAAATGGTAAAAATGCCAATACTAAAGTATCATGTCAAAATAAGAGCTATTAGAAAAGAACACTATTCATAATATTGTACTTTCAGAGAAGAGTAATTAAGAATTTTTATCTTTTACTGGCTCACTCGTGCACTGAAATATTGAAAAAGGCATCTTTCTCCCTGCTCATCAACGGGAAACTTTCTGACACATTTTTAAACTCAAAGGCATTAGACTGGCAGGCATGACTATGGAAGAGATTTGGAATCGAGATGAGTTTTCCATTTTTTGATAAATAGATTACTTATCGAGTTATAAGTGATTCTAGTAACGTATTAACGACTCGCTTTTTGAGCTTCTCAGGCTGCCGTGTCAGGAATCCGATTCAAAACGCCAACTTGGACTGTGCTTTCTGAAAGATTTTCTACCTTTACAAAAAAAAAGGGAAAACGTGTTTCGATTTCAAAGTTTCTGAATAAAAAGACCTGGGAATTTCATGTGTTTCCAAGCAAAAATGAATTTAAAAATATGTCATAAAGTAGCCAGTTTGTATTTGAGAACAGCCTTAAATCTAGAAAAGCACGTAACGTAAATAAAACTAGTTCGCTAGTAAAAAGACCAAGGACAAACAAATCAACAGGAGATTATTTTTTTAGTATTACTACTGGGCATCTTTAAAAGATCCTTCCAAAACCGAAAATCAATAATCTTGCTTGACATTGCCATTCACAAAAAAAAAATTCAGTTTCATACATTTGCTGATTTGGCGATAATGTTTAATGTCACTGCACACTAATATACCTCCTTAGTCTTGGCATCATCTGTGGAAGAGAGTTAAATATTCTTTAAATTAATTAAACTACTTCTAGATCTTGCCAATTGAGCATAATATACGTTTTCAATTATCCCCCAAAACATATAGAACTGTTTTTCAGTCATTTGAAAATAGATTTTGTGGTCTCAAGTAATTTTGATCGCAGGACTGAGAGGCATATGGGGCTAACGAGAAAACAAATTCGTTGCATGCCAGAAAATAAAACAAATTTATCTCAAAAAGAAAGAAACAAAGTCAGTTTTTTTTTTAATTTCACAGCGACTAAGGCACACAGCAAAAGGAGAATGGAGCTGTTACCCCATAACCCCCAACCCCTTGTGTTCTAATATGGGACTAAAGAAAATAGAGTGGGTTGTCCATGTCCATTGCATGACAGAAAAAATAATTCTAATTTTATCTCAAACATAAAGAGAAAAATCTGCACTTTTTTCATTCCATTTTTGACCATTTTGGGAGGTGGTTGTGGTGGTGGTGGGGGGGGGGGGGGGTCTGTGCCCCATCAGCCCCTTCCTCCTCTTTGGATATGCTGTTGTGTCACCCTGTACTAATATGGGAGTAAAGCGAAGAAAGTGGGTAGTCTGTTGTATAACAAAAAAAAATACAAATTTATCTCAAAGAAGAAAAAAACAGCATTATTTTCATGAGATGTTCAACTATTTCGGGAAGAAGGGGCCCTCCGTAACCCCATCAGCCCCTTCCCCTTTTTAGATACGCTCTGATGTCAATGTGAACTAATATGGGGCTTTAAAAAGAAAAGGGTGGGTAGTCTGTTGTAATAACCAAAAAAAAAAAAAATTACAAATTCATCTCAAAGAAGAAGAAAACAGCACTTTTTTCATGAGATTTTTGAATATTTCGAGAGGGGGGGGGGGGGGCTGTAACTCCATCAGCCACCTTTTCCTTTTTAGGTATGCTCTGATGTCAATGTGGACTAATATGGGACTAAAAAGAAGAGAGTGGATAGTCTGTTCTGTTCTATGACAAAAAAAATACAAATTTATCTCAAAGAAGAAAAAAACAGCACTATTTTCATGAGATGTTTGACTATTTCGGGAAGGGGGGCTGTAACCCATCAGCCCCCTTCTCCTTTTTAGGTATGCTCTGATGTCACTGTGGACTAATATGGGGTTAAAAAGAAGAGAGTGGGTAGTCTATTGTATGACAAAAAAAATAATACAAATTTATCTCAAAGAAGAAAAAAACAGCACTATTTTCATGAGATGTTCAACTATTTGGGGAAGGGGGGGCTGTAACCCCATCAGCCCCTTCCCCTTTTTAGATACGCTCTGATGTCAATGTGAACTAATATGGGGCTAAAAAGAAGAGAGTGGGTAGTCTGTTGTAATAACCAAAAAAAAATTACAAATTTATCTCAAAAAAGAAAAAAACAGCACTATTTTCGTGAGATGTTCGACTATTTCGGGAAGGGGGCTGTAACACAAGCAGCCCCCTTCCCCTTTTTATGTATGCTCTGATGTCAATGTGGACTAACATGGGACTGAAAAGAAGCGTGGATAGTCTGTTGTATAACAAAAAAAAAAAATACAAATTTATCTCAAAGAAGAAAAAAAACAGCACTATTTTCATGAGTTGTTCGACTATTTCGGGAAGGGGGGGGCTGTAATCCCATCAGCCCCCTTCCTCTTTTTAGATATGCTCTGATGTCAATGTGAACTAATATGGGGCTAAAAAGAAGAGAGTGGTTAGTCTGTTGTATAACCAAAAAAAATTACAAATTTATCTGAAAAAAGAAGAAAACAACACTTTTTTCATGAAATTTTCGACTATTTCGGGCGGGTGGGGGGGGCGGCTATAACCCCATCAGCCCCCTTACTTTGTTTATGCTGTGATGTCAATGCGGACTAATATGGACTAACGAGAATGGCTAATCCGCTGTATAACAGAAAAAAATAGAAATTTATCTAAAAAAGAAAGAAAAAGCACCTTTTTCATTTTACTCTTCACAATTTCGTAGGGGGAGGGGGCTGTAGCCCCATCAGCCCACCCCCTGGATACGCCACTGGGGGCAGGGGGGTGCAGAGAGAATATTTTCCGCTTTTCTGCAGTTTGGCTATTCTCGCCTTTGATTTTTTGTTAATGGGTAAGGAAAAATTATTTTAGAAAATATATTTATTTTAAAGCATGTGTTAACATAAATGGAATTTTCAGGGCTGTGAACAGCCAAACTCTCACCCCCCAAAAAATGCTTTATCCCCCCCCCCAACATATTTAGAATTCTCCCCTTGGGGTGAGAACAAAATGGAAATTTTCGGGGAAGGAGGTAATTTTAGATGAGTGATATTTAATCGTACTACAAAATAAGAAATAGGGCAATTTTTTTTGTAATTAATATTAAAGATTTAACTTAAACTAGCTTATTAAACTAGAAATAAAAGTCAATGTTGGTCTAATATATATATATATATACCTTTGTATTCAAAAATTAACAATTTAATATAACAAAAATGCCTGAATCTCTTATTTAAAGATGGCATGTAATAATATTTTAGATTACCTGTTATAGTAAAGAAATTATATATTCTCTTTTAAGCTGCTGCATGCTAACAGCCTGATAACTGTAAAGGTTGCTAATGTCACTGCCATAAAATAATTTTCATCCACACAAGCATAAAAAATTTGACTATATTAAATCAAAGTAACTGAAGATTAATAAATGAAGTTTAAATTTTTATTTCAATGAAAAATATGCATTTTTCAAAAAATATGGCTAAAGTTCATGTTTTAAACAATTATTGAAGCATAAAAAGATAAAAATATGATAATCAGCTAACAAACATTTTTAATAAGAGAGCCAATCACACTTACAATAAAGTAAAAAAAGAAAATTAAAGGAACCGAGTGACTCAAGATTTGATGAAATGGTCGATTAAGATTTTTCTGCTAAAACAGCCCTTCCTGAAGCACATCTCAGCAAAACTTTAGTTTTACCCGAATTAGAATGGGAACTACAATTTCTTCTACAAAAACCTGAATTCATTACTGAAAAAAAAATATTTAACTGAATTTATCTTTTATTTATTTTATTTTTTTTTTAAATAATCTTTATCCCACATTTCAAATACTAAGATCTATGAAACAATTTGAACTTTTCTCTTGTTAAATGTAAGAAATGATGTGTATGATATAAGAAATTTAAGCACTGAATTTGAAATATCTTGAAAATTCTAAACAAAGTTCATGATTTATTTTAACTTTTTCATAATTTCAATTGCTTTTCTTGGAAATTGCCATAATTAATCTGATACTAAATTTTAAAAATAACTTTTTGATCAAGAGAAACTTACCAGTGTTCTCTTCATCTAGTAACCATACAAAACAAATTAGTAGTTTTAACTTACCGTATAAGGAAAAGAGCCAACGCAAAAGCAACTATGACCAATATGATACCACAAATAACTCCAAGTATGACAAGAATGGGACTTTCTGTAGAAGTGGGTAGGGTTGGTGAACCTACGGAGACAGGGCAGACTGCATGCATAAATAAAACCTTATGTTTTACACAAATACCTCTCCTTTTCTTGATACAAGAAATAAAACTTTACATGTTTAATAATACAATGAAAGATTTTTTTTTAAATTTCTAATATGGATGACATTATGCATAAAAGTTACTAGCCTACAAAACCATCAATATTGCAATGGGTCAACTTTAATTCAGATCTTTACAAAGATTTTTTTGGGGGGAGGGGGGGGGGAGAGTAGCAATAAGGGTCTCAACATGAATAACTCCAATTAATTAGCAGAAAGTCAAAATCTAACCAGAAAAACATTTCAGGATTAGGAGAGGTAATTTCACTCACATAACTACTTTAATTACTGGAAAGGATTTGTAACCATGTAGATTAAAATATATTTATTATATTCAGGGCCATCTTTACAAAAGGGTAAAAAAACCCAGGCTTAAGAGACCCAAGGTGAAAGAAAGCCCCAATGATGAATGAATTTTTTTAGAAAAAGTATACAATTAGGCCAAAATTAATAATTCAAATAATAAAATATACAAATGCTCAAAATAACTAATTTTAAAATAATAATTATATGGCATTATATAAAGTACTTGTAATGTACATTTGCAGATTATTATTTCTTTTCATTTGTACTAACAATATATTTTTTAAACTGTGATCTCCATTTATTTTTGATAATGGACATTATTTTTAGGTAAATAAAAGTAACTAATAATTTTTAAATTAAAGATATATTTATTTATTTTTTATAAGCTTTTTAAATATATTTTTAAAAAATTCAATATGCAAGAAAATATATCTTTTGTATGTTTCATAAAAGTAAATTGTTGTCCTTAGTTTTTCTGTTTAGTACAATTTCATACAATAAACTGGTGTACATAATTGGCATAGCTAAGGTGAATGCAAATGGGACACCTGCCTACTTCTAGTCATGCAAGAAAACTATTTTCTGAATAAAAACAACAGGGAAAATATATAAAGGTCAGGGAGAAAAATTATGATAGTCCAATTTTGAGAGATTTGACTTGGTGAAGATTTTACTGTAAAATTAATTGTACTTATTTTGGATATGGTTATCATCATATTTCATTCTACAGTAAACTCTCGACTATCCAGCCCCCGACTATCCGGTCCTCCATACTATCCGGCATAGTAAAAAATATGCTAACTGGTATATAACGCAACTATAGAGGGAGATATAAATGGGAAAAATACTTAAGATACGGTTTTCGGCATTGACTTTTCAAATCATTCGGAGGAATGAAAAGTGAATGGGCAAAAATTTGCGTTCTGATACATAAACCAAAAAAATGAGGAATGTTGCGAGTGACCGATACAGGCAGGTTCTCGTCCGTGGTAAGTACTGTGCTGACTCACGACAGGAAGAAGCAAGCGGTCATCTATCAAAGACTTTTTAAAAAACTAAAACTGTAAGTTTTGACTCTTTTACCTTATGCATAACTTTTCATATTTGTGCAATCATTTATCAATAACCAGTAAAATAATATTTACTAATTTTTTTCCGAATTAGGTTTTCGTTTTACTTTAATGTTTTGCTTATTTTGAAACTGTATGTACTGCATATATAAAATGTATCTTAAAATGTGTAACATGTGTTTTTAATATTATGGAGGGTAGAAAGCAAGAAGGGAGTAAATATTTATGGAACTTCGGCCTATCCGGCTTTTTTGTTATCCGGCCTACCCTTCCGCCACATTAGGCCGGATAGTCGGGAGTTTACTGTATAACCATACAGTGCACATTTCTACAAATTAATACTCCATGGAGATCTAAATAAGTAAATATACAGATTGAATTGCAAAGGAGTTCTAAAATGTAGGAACATAGGCCTAATTAAATTAAAAGAATTATTCTTTAAAATATATGATTGGCATTTACTATATTCTTATTATTATTCCCACTTTATATAGCATTTAAGCAAGAGATCAACCAAAATTTCGGTTTCGGTTTCAGTGCAAAATTGGAGTTTTGCCAAATATTTGTTTTCAGCGAAACTGCTGCCAAAATTTTGGTCTGACCGAAACTATCTGTATTTCAAAATCTCATTCCTTCTTTCGGAAATTTTCAACTTTACTCATTGATATGAGTTGTATAGGCTCAAATAAGACACTGTTTGTGTTTATTGCTGTGAACTCCACTGTTTATCGTAATCCATCATGACTGATTCATAATGAGAGTGTAAATTATAAAGCAAGAAATGCATGTATGGCTAAACTTAAAAGACCTTTATCACGTGATCTTTAAAAGCTGCAAACTTAACAGTTATAGAAAATGTTTTCTTTGAAACTCCAGATTGTTTCGAATGCTTTATGAGAAAGGTGTTAAAAAATATGAAGATTTATGAAATTTATTGCAAAAGATATATCGAGGTATGTATACTTAAAATATTTTTTTATTACATGAATTTCGTATAATTGGAAACTATTTCTGTCTTATTGATAAATTAATTACGCTTTATTTTATATGAAAATAAATAGTTTTGGATAGAAGCACAGAGAGCCAGCCAACTTGGCACCGGAGATTATTTGTCATTAATGAATTAATAATTATATGCAGTTATGTATGTATTAATCAGTTTTTTAATTTTTTGACACTTTCAGTTTTGGTTTTGGCCGAAAGTGGGGAGATCACTGAAATTCGGTTTCGGTCTTAAAAACCTGTTTTGGTCAATCTCTAATTTAAACATGAAATCCTCAGCTCCACTAATTACTGGTGTAAGTATCTCTTGACAATTATGTAATTGTAATAGATTCAGTTTGATAAATGTGGATTTTTTTGTGACCCAGTAAAAAGAAAAATAAAGATGGTAATGTAGAATATATTGACCAATATCAAAGGTGAAAGTATTGTAATTTGCTTCAAGAACATATTTGAATTATCACTGTAAAATGTACAGATGTTCAAAACATATAAGAAATTTAAATTTTTGATGCAAGTACAAATTTCTTGGAAAGAACCATATTTAAAAAAGTTAGAGCAAAGATGATGAATTAACAAGCAGACAGACAACCAACCATCTAATCCTTATTCAAAGTTAGACACGACCCCAAAATAAATACTTTAATAAAAGAACAGAATCATCAAAATCAATTCAACTATCTCTAAGTTATGCTGAAATGTATGTGCATTGAAAAAATGTATACAGATCAAATTAAGTGACCTTTTCTTTATTGAATTCATTTGAAAAGTACATCAACCAAAAAAATAAAATAAAATAAAGAAACTCTACAGTGATACTTTTTTGCTATTATTTAAACTCTAGGGCATTTTCTGTCATCGTTTTATACACATGGTTTGGTAACTTTCTGCATAATGCTGTCCATAAAAAATACATCTTAAAAATAAAAATACAGCTTGATGAAAAATTATGCAATAGTTCTTGAAAACATATTTTGTGTGTATAATCGTGTATTCAAAATTAACTTCAGTTCTAAGTTTAATTAAGTAAGCCTCATTTATCAAAATATTTTAAATAAATTGTTCAAAAAATTTACCATTTTAAAATAAAGAAATATTTTAAAAGCTATGGAAGAGACAATTAATCATAAAAAAATAAAATTAATAAATAAAAAAATAAAATTATTTTTCAATAAACTTAACAGATTGGATGTAAAATGCTGAATATTATGATTTTACGTTATTTTCTTCTATATTTACTCTAAGATATCCAAACTGAGCTTCCTGGGTTACAGAATATAAATGAAAACCATTTTTATAAACTGAAAACTCTAATAGAATTTGTCCATTTCATATATTACTTACCCATCATACGTAGTATAGGGTAAGTCTTGTAATCGTTTTGAAAATCGAAAAAAAAAATTTGACGGATTTACACGTTTCAGACACTGGAGATTCCGAAAAACATATTTTTAGAAAAAAAAATTTGCCGTCCGTCTGTGTGTCTGTAAACGCTCTATCTCCCGAAAAAATTGAAATAGAGACTTGCAATTTGGAATGTACCTAGTATGTAATAATGGGAAGAAGCCTATTTCATTTCAATAACCTCGATTAACCGGAACATTTTTTTTCGGACTCTCGAAATATTCGTTCTGATGAAAGGTATATAAAAATTTTCGAAATTCTTTATTTTAAGAAATGAATATAAAAGACAATACAAAAACATAAATTTTGCATTAAGCATGAAGTCGATCGGATAATGAGTTAACGAGATATTTGGAATCCTATTTTCTACACTCTTCGATTTTTCATGACCCTGTATTTCATCCAAATTTCACTTCAAAGATATATTTTAATTGGAAATTTGACGCTTAATCAGATGCAATAAACCGCTAGTTAATAGGATTATTATTTTTGGAGTTATAAGGATGTTTCTTTCAAGCAATTCAGTAATCGAGCCTTTAAAGTTTGTGACGTCATCAAGCCACGATTTTATTTGAATTGCAATGCACTTTATAAGTAGTTTACACATTTTTATTTTAATACTTTACATTATGCATATCCATGATGGGTAAGTATTACGGTGGCCCCCAACGACTAGTTTTTTCATATATATTATTTATTGCCCACTAACACCACCAAAAGCCATGTTTATGAAAAATATCAATAATGTAATCAAAAAATAAAGTTTTGAAATTTATTAAAAGCAATACTTTTTTATCAGCCGCATGTCAGGAGTTAATAGCCAAAGAAATCGCCATAGATTTTGCTACTTACAGCAGCCTTTTTGGTTCTGATATTTTCAGTGGTTTAAGTGAGTTATTTGATTAAATGTCTGTTAAAATTGTGTTTTATTAATATTATTTTATTTATTCATTGATGAAGTTTGAATTTCGTTATGGAATATTAGCCATAAACAAATGTTGAACTATTTATTTATATTAAGTGCAAATGGATTCATCTTTCAAAATCGGGCTACACATGATAGAGATAGTTTTTTTTTTTTTTTAATCATGCTTGAAAGATATTTTAAATACCATAAAAAAATTAGTCAATTGAGATACAGTTTTCAAACAAATTACATTTGAAAAAATTAATTTTGTTCTAGTAGACAGTATAAAAATTTAAATTGTGCGATGTTAAGAAGTTAAAAAAATTGCTGTAAAAGCTTAAATTAATCATCAGGTGTTGCTACCATCAATATAACATCAGCGTTACTCATGGACATGTTTTTGCTTTATAATATAGATATTATTTGCAGTTTACAAAAAATACACAAAAATGTTCATATTCAGTCTGCAGTTGCTTTCCATTTTCTCATGCACAACATTTACAATAATGTTGTTATTTTAAATCAAACATTTTTTAGCTTACAGATTATCAAATTCTGAGAGCTAATGTGCCCGCAGGTTCTGTATGTACATAACACGATGACTCTTGATAGAAATATCCGATTTGTTTCAAATTTTGTATATTAGGTTCATTCTGATAAGGTGCTTCCCTGATTAGTTTTGGAGGTTCATTGGTTAAATATAAAGGGAGAGAAAGGGGGCTAATCCCCTTAATTTAGATAAATGGTTTTTTCATGCAGAATTATCCAATTTGTTTCAAATTTGATATATAGGTTCATTGTGGTAAGGTGTTTTCCCGATTAGTTTTGGGGTTCATTGGTTAAGTATAAAGTGGAATACGAGGGGCTAACCCCTCCTTAATTTAGATAAATGGGTATTCCATGCAGAATTGTTTGATTTGCTTCAAATGTGGTACACAGGTTTATTGTCGATTTATTTATTTTTTGAGGAGCATTATTCTTTGAAATAAGAGTATAATATACAAATAGTGTGAATAGCCTGTGAGCACAATGCCATCAGTTTAACTGGGCACTTTTCTTTTTATTTAATTTTCTATAAAATTATCTTCATATTGTTGCATATTTTATTAGTTTTAACATTATTTAAAAAAATATATTTGGACACAAAAATAGTTTTCCATAAAGTGTTGCAGAAATTTTGCATCATCTGTATTTCTAAGAAACAGTATAATAATACACATATAAATGTAAATGTATATAAATGTAAAAAACATGAAACATTTAACATTAAACGAAAAACACATGACAAAAACAAAAAAGTATTAAATGGTAAGACAAAGTGATCTGTAATTACTGGGTGTTCCAAAAGTATTTGTAAAAGTAAAATTTCAATAATTCAAAAATTATACACAGTAGCATTATGCAATTTTCTCAGAAATGCACAAAAAATCATAGGATTTTTTAATAGTGAAAACTTTATCAACAGAATAGTTACATTTGTCAATGACAGTACATACTACAGTGGTCCTGGAGCTGGCTATTGTCTGCTATTATTTAAATCATCATTCAACAGGTATTACAACAAGAATCCTCTTTGATGCTCTGCAGAGCCATTGTGCTGTGTCTGATGGCTAATCAATTAATATTAATGAAACAGTGCCATAGATCATTTCTAATCCTATCACTGTGAAATGTGCCGTGCTGCTGTCAAAACTGCCGACATAACTGAACCTCAATTTGTTGGTGGTAAATGGTGGTAAATTCTGGCAGTAACAATTTTATTATTTTTAAAAAATCCAATTCCTTTTTGTTAATTTTACAGAAAAGTGCATTATGCCACTTTCTCTACTTTTTGAATTATTAACTTTTTAGATCACCCAGTATAATGGCTAGAGATATTTGTTAACATTTTTACTTATATTAAAAATGAAAAATACTTCAGCTTATTATAGATTTATGAGACGTTCATTGAAAAACAGGATTGGTAAACTTTTATTGATTTTATATTGATCATTACAAAAACACTCATCTTAACAAATGATTTCAAGTACTGAACTTGCATGTAGTATGTCTAAGTGTTTAGTTATGTAAAATCAATGCACTATAAAACGGCATTTAAAAAATGGGAAACTGTCACTTAACCCTTTGTCCATTAAAAATGTGCTCAGTGTATATCCATCTGAGTCTATCCTCCAACATTGCAGACATGCTGCCCATGTCTTGAACGTTATGAATCTTTTTACCACGTTCCAAACTGATTGTTTCTTTCATCAATAGATGTACAAAATAAATGGCATTTGAATACGATTTAGTAGATTTTTAGGTGATTATTTTGAGAATAGATAAAGTATAAAATGACATCAATTTTGGGTCTTTGAAAGCTATTGGAACTGGCCTTTCATGTGATTCTGAAAATGATTTTTTAGATTTATTTGCTTACAAAAATTATGATAGTTGAGACAAGCTTATGGTGTAACGACTTTGAAGTGGGTATATGCATATCACCTTGCATATTAGAATACACTATACTGTAAGAAATTTCTGAACAAAATAATCTGTACATTATGTAAATATATGTATGCATTCTTAAAAATTTTATGTTTAATTTATTTGGTATGATTTATTTTGATTTAAATAACTTAACTATAATGAATTTGTGTTTTCAAACGTTCCTTCAAAACACACTTCCGAAAAAAAAAAAAAAACACTGGCAGAAGAACTGAAAGGCAAAAACTCAACAGCCTAAAGGTTAAAATAGCTAAAATCATTTTACAAAAGCTACAAAACAGCTGTATTGTGCTAGATTTACACAAGACTAGTTTATAGAGCATATGTAGGACATTCAATATTTCAGAAATGTTATTAAACAAAATCTACAGCATGTTGGAACAGGCAATATAGCAATAATCAAAAGTTAACTGATAAACAAAGCAAAGCAAGGGGAAATATATTTTTTATTAATAAACCTTATTACCATCCTGTAATTTTTAGTCTTATGTGTTAGCCAAAAATAGTAAAATGAAAATACTTTTATAGTAATTCTGAGCAACAAACATCAACTATTAATTAAATAAACACAAGTAAGCAAGTAGCCATATGAGGTAATGCAGATCAAAATATAAATGTCTTACACCATAGATTTTACCTTTAAAATACATATTATGAAATAATTTTATTTCATACTTTTTAATTTTGTCAGTGTTTAATTTAAAATACTATTCTGAAGATTTTGTGGAATTATTTCATAGATAATTAATTTTTTACCATTTATTTTTATATGTATTCTTAAAAAGAAAATAAATTAACAGTCTTAATCTTAAATTTCATTCCTGCTTTGTTCTTATTGGTTTAAGTTTTGTTCAATAAGTAGAATATAATTTCTGTTAGTATAAATTGTAAATAAGAAAATTACATTTTCACAATAATATGTAGTACTGGTGCATTAATTAATCTTGTACAACGTTTTTTAGCAATTTTTTCAGAAGCATCTTTAGTTCTAATTGTTTTCAGAATTTGGTGTTTATAATTTCTTTGACTAAGGCAATGTTACCGTTGATGAGTTTTGTAAGATCATTCATAGCTTATTTGGTGAAATTAGAAATTATTTTGCTTCAAAATGAATATCTTGATTGTAATGCTTTTAGATTGTGAAGAGATAGTTTTAATGCTTAGTACAAGCATTAACTTCTTGTGCCCTTTATCACATGAGCATATAATAATGAATGCTCCCTGACAAAGTTAATGGGGCAACATAATCTTATATTAATATAAAAGTTGCAAATTTGCAATTTAAACCCTTCAATATGCCATTGTGCAAATAAAACCTTAGTACACTCATGCCAGAATATGATCATAACATTGACTATATTCTATTCCTATGCAGCTTATTCATAATATGCAGCTTGTTCATAATTAACTCTCTAGATATCTTCATCTTTTAGAAACCAATAGACTGCATACAGGGCTGCAGAGAGAGTCAGTGGGCCCCAGTAGGGATTTGAAAGTGGGCCTTTAAGTAGGGTATTAGAAATTAACTAGTTGAATAATTAGTTTTTCAAAAGTAATACATATTTGCTTAAAATTTAAACATCTGTATATTAACAAAATATAGGGAAAAAAACAGTGTGCAGGGCCAGAAGCTCTGATATTGCTGTCATACTCATTTTCAGTTTTCGTGGGACCCTCTGAAGCTGGTGGCTCTGTCATTTTGAAACCTTAGACCCTCTTTAGTTATACAATTTCTGAAAATTTATTATTAGTTGGAAATTTGGTACTTTTCCATTATATAAACACCATGCCAAAATGTATGCTAAAGTGTCAATTATTTCAACCCTGACCGTGAAAAGGATTTTTATTCTAAACCGTTCCAAACATTGTGATCTGCTATTTATAGGATGTGAATCACTTTTTTATTGTTATCATTTAACCGTAACCTCTCACAAAACACTTCAATTTACTATTTTTTGAATAAGAAATATTTTTTTATTAAGTTATAACTTACTTTTAGAGGGTTCAGAGAAAAAAATCCAAGGAGTCTAGAAAAATTCTAAGGAATACAATAATTTTAAAGCACTTACCATATTTTTTCAAGTATGTCATGCCCTTGTGTGACACGCATACCCACCTAATTTTTAATATCTCATTTAGAGAGAAAATGGACTTTATTAAAATCTAATAGATAGTGCTAAAATTACAAAATATTCACAATCCATTGCTTACTGGTTTTGTAAATTTCAATACAAAATTGCCAGTAAAGTATTTTATGCAGTGACCAATGGTCATATATACAGAGGACAGTCAAATCCCAAATACTCATCATGTATCCCATGTATCTAGATTTTAGAAGTACATGCTGAAGATAAAATCATGTAGCCTTAAACAAAAAAGTTCAATAACTTAACTTCTTTTTCAGGGTTTTGTTTATCTCACGAAACCCTATTCATCTCACTTCTCTGTGTATAAGTTAGAGACTTGAAATTTTGTGTACTTACAGCTGAATGCCCCCTGTCATACGACAAATAATAAAATTTGGAATACAGCATTAATTATCAGAGACATTAATTAAAAACCTGTTAAAGAAACTTAAAAAGTACATTCTCACTTAGATTCCTACCCTCTGTTGCCAGACTATCTACATATCTTCTTTCACCGTGACCTTCAGACAAGATATCAATTTCTCCCTCAAAGCAATAAAAACTGCAACCAATTAGCACTATTGTAGGCTCTATAAAATGATTTAAAATATTGCATTTACCGATTTGAAATTTACACATCTATGCTTAGATTTGAATGCTGAATACAAATATCTAATTTTTATAAAAATAGGAAGCTAATTACCAAAGATATTTATTAAAAATTATTTTTTCAAGTGCAAAAGGATTTATTTTTATACACATACAGTTAGCTTGCAGACAATCAATGGCGGTCAGGACTGAAGAAAGATTTTAACCACAGATAAAATTTTAGGGTACTGGTAGATTTTAAGGTATATATAAGTTTTTAAAACTATATAAAATACGGATTTGAAATTTGGTTTTTATACGCAAAAATTAAAATATTTTCTAAGCATTGAGAAAATTGACCTGTAACTTTTTATTTAAAAAAAAATATATATTTAATTCTTTTACTTTGGATGTGAAAGATAAAACAAATACATAAACAATACTAATGATAATTAAATACCTCACTCACAAATTTTAACGCATGTTCAAATTTTTAAAACTGTATAAGATAAGGATTTGAAAATTGGTATATATATGCAAAACCATATTCTATTTGCAAAATTCGAAAAAATCGACCAGTAAATTTTTATTTTATAAAAAAAAACTGTTTTTTTTTTTTTTAATGGAAAATGAAATTCATTTGGATTTATTAAAGTATAAAGTGTTTTAAAAGGAATATTAAACGAAACCCTTTGTGAGATCTTCGATCACACTTACTTATTTGTTTTTTTTTTTAAGAATGGCAGTAATTACTTCATCTTTATCTTTGTAAACACAAGAAAATTTTTATTTTACTTCTTTTAAAGGTTAATTTCTTCCAAGCCATGCATGTTTAAGTAGTATTATTCACATTGTAATATATGCTTCCAATTTCTGCTCTTGTATATTTCAAATAAATAATTGTTCAATGCTAAATTATACTTTGTGATAATTTAAGGAGTATTCTGTTTATTTAAGGAGTTCTAAGTACTCCTAGGAAACTTTTTCACTTATAAGGATATTCTATATTTTTTAAATGCTCACTTTCGTATCAACAATGTTTTTTATTTTTCAAATGTTTCGATTCACATGAATTTCATTTTGCACCAACTACCACTTGGTGACAACGGTGTTTGTATAACAGAAAAGTACCAGAAATTTTTATTTTAATTGTTTTTCTTGGTATTGTACAATAACAGTAACATGCACAACTTATATGACTTAAGTTCTAACTTATTAATTTTTTAATTGTTAGTTATTTTAAGTTGAAAATTTTACATGAAATAGTAATGCTCGAGTTTACATTTTTGCTATTTTATTATAAAAACAAGATTCATGATGGGCCCTTTAAGGGAGCTGGACTCCAGTATTTTGTACCAGCTCTAGCTCCTCTCTCTGTAGCCTGGAATGCATAGTTACATCACAATAAGAATAATTATATCCTTTGTGTGAATATACTAAACTAGTGTCACATGATTGGTTCTAAAATAGGATTTCAAGAATTTTTTAATTGAGTAGTACTACTTGTTAGATTTTAATACAAATTAAACACATACACAATAAATTATATATTTGAAATACAATACTACTTCAAGAGGATTCAGCTGATATGTAGTACAGAAATTACAAAGTACATAAAAAAAATTTGACCATTTAGCCAAAAATATATTTCAGTAATACTGATAATTCCTAGATTTCAGAAGAAAATACCACCAAAGAAGAAATTTATTAATTAAAAAAGAATATGTTTAAGTCATTGTTAGTCTGTTATTTTTTTCATTCTTAAAAAAACTAAAAGGAAATTCAAACACATAATATGACACTTAAAAAAAAGCATGCTTAAATAAAGAATTTTAAAAGATTAAATATATTTTTTTTAATGTTATCTAATTAATGTAGAATTTCATTTACAAAATATTAGTAATGATGAGCATGAAGAAATATGAAGGAAAGATAACATTTGTATACTTACCAGTTAAGATAGGAGAAAAATAAGGACTTGTTTTAGTTAAAATCTGTAATATTAAAAGTGATATTATAGAAACATTAACAGCTTGCTACAAGCACATGTTTATATAATATTAGGAAATTATGCTTTTACTCAGACATGCTACAAAAGCGGAATTCCACATTTCCGCGGAAAAGTAGCATGTCTGAGACATACTAGAAAAGCAGAATTCCGCTTTTTCGTTCAGCGCCAAAAAAGCGGAATTCCGCGGAAAAGTAGCAAGTCTGTTTTACTGCTAAATAAGCTAACAGGTTACACAGTTTTATAAGGTTAAATAAAATTGATTAAAATTCATAAAGATACAAATAAATGTAAATATATTGCTTGAAGGTGCGTAAAAACATACATAAAATCATTTAAAAGCACATTAAAGTCCTTTTAAAATCAAAACATTTTCAATCAAACTTACTCGGTCATCATCAGTGAAAAACTAATAGTTAAGTTGAATTGTTGTCTCTTCGTGTCTTCTAGCTTGCCGGGAACAAACCATTTTACTTCTGGGCAAGCTAGAAGATGCAAAGGGACAACAACTCAACTTAACTATTAGTTTTTCACTGATGATGACTGAGTAAGTTCAGTTGAAAACATTTTGATTTTAAAAGGACTTTGATGTGCTTTTTAAATGTTTTTATGTATATTTTTACGCACCTTCAAGCAATATATTTACATTTATTTGTATCTTTATGAATTTTAATTATTAAACAAGGTGAATTTGCACTGAAATTTTAACTTTTTATTAAATAAAATTTGTTTAGCATATACATATATGCGTGTGTGTCTACAAATTTGTGCTATTTATATACATAGCAACAGTTAATTTTTAAAAATAGACACCACATTATGCTTTTTCATCCCTAAATTATTGCAGAAAACCTTAAAAGTGTCCTTTGACTAAGAATTCTGTCTTCATTAAATCAACATTAAATAAAATAAGTTTAGGGGCTATCTTCATATTAAAATAGGAACAAATATTAAAGCTTTCAGTGCTAACATTTGATAGTCTATATATTTTTTCTACAGTTTCAGTTTTAACTCCAGAAAACAAATACAGATCATCAAATTAGCCTAAAAAAATTACAAAGTTTCTACAAATATTTCTGGAGTTACCTAACTCATAAAATTCAGCAAATGGGGATAGTCTCAAAAGTAAAATCTGCTATTGTAAGTAATTCTAAGCCAATTTGGCAGGTTGTAACACCTGTTTAAAAGTTTTATATTGCAAGTTCAGCAAAAATGTAATTTCCTGTTCAGAAACAGAAGACTGCTTTAATAAAAGTTAATATAATTTTGTCAAATTTATGGTTTAGAGAGAAGCAAGGTTTGCTTTTTGAAAATTTATTATGCAACTCACCGAAAGTTGTTTTCACCACAAATGGCAAATGTTTGAATCACATTTTCTTTAAATTTTACGTAATCTGTCTCAGAATTTAATTCCATATCTGCTTGTAATCTTTCACAAACTATTCCCACAAATTTTGAGTGCAAAATAATTTAACCTCATTAGGAAATTTTGTCTGCAACGCAGCTTGATCAAATTTTTCTATGAAATATTGAATGTTATATTTCTCTTTTGACATCATATGCCGGAATGACATTCAGTAAATTATCTGTGTTAGCCATTTTAGGAATATTTAAATTATCCTGAGAATGTTCCGAATTAGTTTTTGCAAGTTGCACATGTGTTTGTATAATAAACTCGTCAAATTCCTTACTGCTACATTTTTTATTTCTACCTCTATTTCCCATATGCTAATATTATGCTAACAAAATTCATTGATCAAATCCCAATTGCCAAAATATTTGCAATATAAAATATAGTACTAGTTTTAACAATTTTATTTTAGGCATAAGAAATAGAAAATAAGAAATACAGAAGGGTAGAAAACATAATATTCAAAGAAAAGCAGAAAAGAAAAAAAATCACAATAATTATATTTTTAAAGAACTTCAAAAGTTTTCAAATAAAAAAAAGATTTTCTTCTCCTAACCTATAAATTATTCTTTAAATGCACACTTAATATTTAGTTTTTAGCACCTGGCTAACATAAAAGCACCAAAAATTCTATTATTTACACCAATATCTACTTTTCTTACTAAAATTCTGAATATTAATAATATTTTGCATATGAATCCACCATAATTATCATTATTTTAAAAAACAGTGTTGTAAACCTTCACCATATTTCAATATTATCATATGCGAGAAACATAAATATATATATAATATTCACTCTTCATACAGTAATCAGTACTTTTGAATAATATTTTATGTTATGATTTGTCGTGACTGAACCTTTATTCTAAAAATGTATACAAATTTTTGCTGTCTAAACAGGAGAACATTGTCACTTAAAAAAATAATCTATTAAATATACAAAATAATAATATTATTCTCATAAAGAAAAAAAGAAACATTTTTTAAAATTACATGCATATTAATTTAAACCTAAATAAATTCAAATTACAATACTTAAAAGTATAAAAAATTATAGTTTTAATTTTAAACATTTAAACTGATTTTATTTGATACTGAATTTTATTTGATACTGAATTTTATTTGATAAAATTAAGCTAACCCAAAATGCAACCTATATAAAATTTAAGAATCACACAACCACAAGGATTAAACTGAAAATTTTATTAAATAAATGCAAACGAAACAGTAACTTTCTGTAAAAAATAGAAAAAAAAAATCCCAGTTACTGACTTTCTTTGAAATCTTAACTATACATTTCATTGTTTACATCCTAAATATATATTGCGGATTAAAGTGAGTTGATTGTAATTAAAATATTATTCTAGATTTTGCAGAAAAAAGTAACTTACATCAAATTTGGCAGCTTTGATGTTTCAAGAGTGTCACATAATTTGGACCAACAGTCAAAAACCAATTACAAAAAACGGCTTTTTATAGTTTAAGTTAGGAGCTACATGAAGCTAGGGAAAAAAGTAACCGGAAAAAAAGTAATCGGAAAAAAAGTAATCGGAAAAAAAGTAACAGAAAAAACAAGAGCGGAAAAAAATTAACTGGAAAATAAGTAACTGGAAAAAAAGTGACAAGCAATTGATAAATATTGAACTTATTGATAAATGCTCAGGAAAAAAAGCTAACAAAGTAACAAATGTCTGATTTATATAATTCCCATAGGCGAATATTTGCTGCAAATATTTGTGGATGCTATTAGCAATAGTGTAAAAAAGTTAAAATATCCGTGTACAAAAATGCTCGTATTCATTACTACTTGATTTTTGATATTCGCGTACGCATATACGAATATTTCTCGTCGATGTCTACAAATACGAATATTGAAAAGTGGTGTGAATATTCGCATACGAGAATACTCGTTTTAATCACTACATGATTTTTGACATTCAGGAACGCGAATACGAATATGTCTCGTTGATATCTACGAATGCGAATATTGAAAAGTAAAGTTGTGAATATTCACATACGAGAATATTCATTTCAATCACTGCTTGATTTTTGACATTCGCAAACGTGATTATGAATATTTTTTGTTGATGTCTTTGAATGCGAATATTCAAAAGTGGTGTGCATATTCACATATGAGAATACTCGTTTTAATCACTACTTGATTTTTGACATTCACGAACGTGAATACGAATATTTTTTGTCTTTGTCTACAAATGCGGATATTGAAAGGTGGTGTGAGTATTCACATACGAAAATACTCGCTTTAATCACTACCTGATTTTTAACATTTGCGAATGCAAATACCAATATTTTTCATCAATATTTACGAATTAGATTAATGAAAAAAAGCTGTGACTATTCGCATATGAGAGAATGCTCATCTATTTGATTTTTGACATACGTGAATACGAATATTTTTCCGCCGTTATTTACGAATATTTCAAATTTTAATTGCTTAAAAGGCATATAGCCAACACAGTGAAAAAGTATCCAAGCCGGCACTCTAACCCGAGTCATCAGTATAGCATCGTTCCAAGTGATTCAGTTGGTAGAACGTCAGTGTGCTATACTGATGACCCGGGTATAAGTCCCTGCTTCAATACTTTTTCACTACATTGGCAATATGCCTTTTAAGCAATTAAAATTTGAAATATTATGAATGCAAGGCATGAGAAATTTTCTATGGAACAGTTTCCAAGTATTAAAATAGGTTATTTACGAATGTGACCAGATTTTGTTACTATTAAAATATAACACTCTTCGTAATACCATTATTATGGGCAAAACAATTTTGATAATAGCACATTTGTACACTGATATATCAGTAATATATTAGTATATATTTTTTTCAAATGCTTTACACTAGAATTTGAAAGTCTATAACACTTAAGACGTTTACAAAAATATTTCCCTCAACTCAGCAAATTAAAACTGACATATTCACGGACTTCTTTTTTATGAATAAATGCATGGAATTTGCAGTGATTACTATTGAAGTAATTCGAAATCAAATAGCATTTCGTATTTTCGATAACTCTATATCATATTGAATTATAATTTATTGATGTCTCAAGACGACCTTTCCTGGGCTATAAAATACTGAAAATGGTCTTAAAGAACCAGCTTGGACAGCATTTTCTGAACGATTTTTTGTCCTAATCATAAGATGAAAAATGCTATTCAATTGCTTAATGATTTATTAATAAACAATAAATCTATTCTATATAAATAAATATATTTCATAAAAGATTGAACATTAAAATCAGACAACGGCAAAATATTACAACAATATTTATACGCAATTTCATCTTTTGATACAATGAAAGAAGAAAATGCATAATACAGTTGAAAAAGCAATTTTGACTATTACCACTCATAGGCGATTTGGTATTCAAATTTATTTGTGCAACCTTTATATTTTTATACAGGACCACGATGCTTGAATTTAATTCTGAGAAAATGCATAACACTCTTTAAAATTAAGTTTCAGCAATTTCCGTCCATAGACTGTAATACATTCGCATTGTTTTCTACAGCCCTGTATATGACCTAGAAATATTTATATATACCACACAATATGCTGAAATTTATTTCAGCTACATGATGCATAGCATAACTCTTAAAGAATTTGGATGGTTAATCCACCAGGCTCAAATGGTAAAGTAAAAGTAAACTGACTCTTAATAAGAGTATGGCTTAAATTAACAAAAAACATTTATTAAATATACTTTAACATTATAAGAATTAACAACAAACAGTCTATCAAACTTGCACAGACATTTAAAAATAACTAAACTAAAACATTGTACGATATGCAGCAGCCACATAAGCAAAAAAAAGGAGAGAGCAGACAAGTCATACAGTGGTATTTAAGCCAGTTGTTCAACACATGCGCAGTCATGGCATCCAATCAGGAAACGGCACATGGCAATGACGCAATGCATACGTAGGAGCAAGAAAAACATGTGCATTTGTTTACGTTAAGAGATCACGTATCGACAAATGTATGATCGCGATAGATACACTTAACTAGAATATCTCAGTGGCACGAGACCTAAAAGAAAAACAACAAATATGGGGAAGTTAAGCTTCCACATTAAGGTTTTCCACAACATAAGGCCCCCCTCTCGCGATCACTGAGATCCCAAACAAAAAAAAAGTACACAAATGTCTAACAAGACATGCCCCCCTTAATATTTAATATAACAATAAATTTTCCTCAAAAAAAACAAGCATTACAAAATTGCAAAAGGACTCTTAAATTTTAAAAAAACTTGCAACGAAAACCTCCAAATCCGCTCCTGGTCCAAAAGCCAAGACTGCTTACATCAATCTCATTTCAAGATACATATAAAACAAGTCATTAAAAAAAAAAACCTTTTAATAAGTGGCATAAAAGAATTAAGATAATACATGTAAAAAAAAAATCTTTATAATTCAAAAATATCAAATGAGACACCAGGAGATATACCTAAAACATTACAATTATCATAACCTCAAAGCATATACTTTAAAAATTTCAAAAATATGCCATAAAATTTTATTACACTTATATAAATAGTTTGGAAATGAAATTATTAACAGACATTTTAACTAGAGCTTTTGTGAAAATATCTGCAAGATTATCTGTACTTCTTACATAAGACAAATTAAATAGCTTTTTAGACACCAAATCTCTTAGAAAATGCAATTTGACATCAATATGCTTTAACCTAGCATTTTCAATTGGTGACTTGCAAAAGTCAATAGCAGACTTATCATCACAACAAAGTTCATAATGTGTTATTTCATTTCCAAATAACCCCATTTCAAAACACTCTTGAAGTATATGTCTAACCCAAGTGATTTCTTTTGCAGCCTCATTAAGTGCAGTAAACTCAGCTTCCATTGTGGAAAGGGCAACAGACTTTTGTTTGAAAGTCTTCCAAGAAACAGGTGACTGACCAATAAACAACACAAAACCCCCCATACTCTTTCTGTCATCACGATTAGTGGCATAATCTGCATCACTATAACACGTGACACTAAGGTTATCAATCTTAGCTAAATCAAGCTTTCTTTCTCTGGTTGTATACAAATAACCAAGTAGCTTCACTAACCCATTCCAGTGAGTAGGCCCAGGGTTTTCCTGAAATTGGGAGAAAAGGTTTATTGCAAAACAAATGTCAGGTCTAGTCCTGTTAGCTATAAAAGCGAGACATCCAACAAGGCTGCGATATGGAATACCTTGCATTTCATTTAGTTCTATATCATCTTTTGGACAATCTAACTTTGAATACACAACTCCTTTAGAAATTGGGAGAGATGTAATTGGAGGTTTATACTCTTTAAACATATTGTAAACCTTTTCAATGTAACTCTTCTGATGAATGAAAAGTTTACAGTCCCTCTCTTCAAACTCTACACCTAGGAGTTTCTTAGTGTGTCCTAACAATTTAAGATCAAACTTAGATTTTAAAAGATCTATGACTTCAGAAACCAATGTTTCTGTTTGTCCAAAAATTATAATATCGTCCACATACAACAATAATAGAACCTTTCTTTTAAATATAAAAATGTAATTTGCCCATTTTAATTTCTTAAAATTTAATCCCTGAAGTGCATTACGAAGCTCAAAATACCATTCACGACCACTTTGTTTAAGGCCGTAAATTGTCTTTTTCAGGTGACAAACATATTCAGACTTTTCACTGACATAGCCCAAAGGCTGACTCATAAAGACTCTTTCAGATAAATTTGCATATAAATATGCACAGTTTATGTCAATTTGACGATGAATCCAAGCAAAAAAACAGACAAGTATACTGAAAAATAATCTAATAAGAGAAAAATCAACTACTGGGCTATGTACTTCCTCGTAAGATATGCCTTTTTCCTGCTTAAAGCCTTGTGCTACAAGCCTAGCTCTATAACGAGCAATCTCACCTTTCTCATTACGTTTAATGGAATATACCCAGCGGTTACCTAAAACTTTCTCTTCTTTAGGTTTGGGGACAAGTTCCCATACTTGCCTTTCCTTCATGGTTGTTATTTCATCATCCATCGCCTTAGACCATTCTTTTCTAAAAGGAGAACGCATAGCTTCAAAATAAGAAGATGGTATTTCTACTTAAGTTATGTTAGCTTCATAGTGTTCAGTTTTGGGACGTGGTTCTAAACCAGAATAATCATCTTTGTTTCTAAAACTAAAAAATTCCTTTCGATAATCAATATTTCTGGCTTTACAGTAATTCTCAACATCTCTATAAGATCGAAGTTTAGTATTGGAACCCTCCACACCATAATATATATCATTACGTGACTTGTCTTTTCTCATAATGGCTTCTCGGACCCATTTAATAGCTTCACAAGGGGTTTTTCCAGTTTCATTCACATCCTGGTCCGGGTGTTTATCTCCTTACTCTTCAGTTTTGGAATTTATTTCAACTTCCTTTTTGGGAGTGCTTTGTAACTTTATAGAGTTTAGTGGTACAATCTGATCAAATTTAGATTCAGAATCAGATTCTTCATTATCAATATAACGATTTCCAACTCCTGACAAAACTTTCCCATTATCAGAATTACAGTCCATAGTGCCCAGGACGCGACCACTGCACATTTCTTTCTCATTGAAATTTACATTTAAAGTTTCCTCGACAGCACCCCTTTCAGAATTATAAATTCTGTATCCCTTCGTCTGTCCTGCATAGCCAACCATGATACCTTTAGTTGCACGCATATCAAATTTTTTTCGTAGTTGCTTGGGGATCCCTATAAATGCACCCCTGAACGGTTTTAAATGACTCACAGAAGGATGTCTCCCACCGTATAACTCAAATGGTGTCTTTAATTGGCCTTGGTGGACAACTCTATTCCAAACATATGTGAAACAGACAGCTGCCTCAGCCCAAAATTTTTCTTCTAAACCACTATCCTTCAACATTGTTCGAATCCCATTATTTATAGTGCTATTAAATCTCTCAGCAACCCCGTTTTGTTCCGGCGTGTACCGGTTCATCTTCTGATGATCTATTCCCTCTTTTTCAGTAAGTTGTTTAAATTTGTAATTGCAGTACTCCTTTCCATTATCTGATTTTATAGCCTTAATTTTCTTTCCAATGAACCTTTCTGCTCTGTTTTTGAATCTAACAAAAATATCATAGACCTCATCTTTATGTTTAATTGGGAAAACAGCAGCCCTTTTAGAAAAATCTTCTATAAAAGAGACAAAGTACTGTGACCCCCCCCCCCCAATTGAGGGTACTGGCATTGGGCCACACACATCGGTAAAAACAAGTTCAAGAGGCCTACGTGTTCTGTTTCCTGGCAATGGCTTAAAACTTACTCTTCGTGTCTTTGCCAAACGACAAGGTTCACAATTTAATTCCTGATTTTTCAGCTTAGGTAGCCCACGAACTACATTATTTTTACTGGTATCAACTATATAATTTGTGTTGATATGCCCATATTTCTTATGCCAAATCTCAAGATTTGATTCCTTAGACTGAGTTAGATTTACATGCTCTCTGATAATACTGGGGTATTTTGGTCTGAGAAAATATAAACCATTTTCTCTTTTTGCAAAGAAGTCCAATTTTCCTTTGCTATTATACACGAAAATTTTTCCATTCATACCAACAAATTTTCCCTCTTTTTTATCTATGGCACATCCTGCAAATAAATTTCTCCTCAATCTAGGCGAATAAAGAACATTGTTCAATGTTATTTTCTTCTGGGTACCTTTCATATTAACCAAAAATTCCACTTTGCCGATTCCCTCAACTGAGCAAGACTCTTCACCAATAGCAACTGATACTGTTGTATCTACTACTGGCTTAAGCTCAACAAACAAATTTTTATTGCGGCAAAAATGAGAAGAAGCAGCAGAATCCACAACCCAAGACAAATCATCAGGACCATTACTACCTTGACTGTAGTTAGCCTCTACAATATAACTTGAATTGTCTCGGTTAAAATTCCCCTTTGGTTTAAACTTCTTAACCTGAAATTTACCAGAATTTGGCTTCTTTTCTGGGCAATTAGAAGCAAAGTGGCCTAATTTAGAACAATGGAAACACTTAATGTCTTTCTGTTTATTCGATTTAAAATTGCTATTATTCCTATTTCCTTGTTTATTAATTTTGACTTTATAAGCAGATGCATCTACACGTTCAAGATCACTGTTACACTGTCTTAACCTATCCTCCTCAACCAACAACTCTTTTAATACATTGTCAAAAGTAAATGTTTTGTCGTCCCATCTATAAATTGACTGAACAATTCCTGAAAATTTGGATGGCAAAAACCGGATAAGTTGAAAAGACTGGAACATTTCTTCCATTACATGTTTTGTGTCTGCCAATTCATTAACTACCTTTTTAAAGTTAGCTGCATAAATACTAATGTCATCCCCTGTGCCAAACCTTAATGAAAAAAATTTGTCCAATAAACTCCCAATCCTACTACGAGACGTTGGCTGGTAACGCTCCTTTAATTTTTTCCATGCTTCCCCAGCACTTTTAGTATCACTTATTATACTACAATATGGTTTCTCAATATTTAAATAAATTGAGGTATATGCCCTATCCCTACACAATTCAAAGTCACGAAGTTCCTTTCCAGTTAAATCTTTAGGTGGTTCAAGGTCTGTTTTTTTTACAAATTGCCAGACTCCACGATCCATCATATACACCTGTATTTCCTCTGCCCAAGTAGCATAATTACTACTGTTCAGTTTTTGGATAGCAAACTCCATCTTATAAACTTATGGAGATAATTAAATATGCATATCTCAATACAATATTAATAAACCATTTAACAATATTAAAAACTACTAATCCTTCAAAAAGAACCATTTAACAACAATACATACATTAAATATACAAAATAAATGAAGTACAAAAAAAATTTCATTAATCATTCAAATTTAATCAACCATTAATCATTCAAATTTAATCAACCATTAATCACTCTATTTTATTAAAAATACAATTCTATATTCAAACTATTTCAATATAAAAATCTTTAATTAAAAACTTTCAACTAACAACTTTAACAAATCCTTTTTTTTTCCCTCTTTAAATCTATTTAAAATTTTAAAATTCTAAAAAGAAACAAATTCTAACAATTAATTCAAAACAAATAACATATCACAGTATACTGTTAACATTAAAAAACTTTAAATCAATAAATTATTTATTTAATAACAACGTTACCCAAAAAAATAACTTTCTTAAATGAGATGAAAAACATTCATTTAACACTGAAGACTAACAAACAAAAACACTTCACCAATAAAACAAACAGCAGAAGTTTTATCAATCCATAATAGCTTCACTAAAAAAACCACAAACTTTACTCCATTCCAAGTTAACAACAGCTGTTCAATTGTAAACAACTTTCATGTAACTCCTTATCAGTCATGGGGGAAAGAAAACACTTCAATTCCAGAGTCCAGGCAAGTTTGTTTATCTTACTCAGAAACCAGGAAAGAGCAACCTTAAAGTCCATTCATGAAGATAGGGTGGAGATAAAAACAATTAGCTGTCTGCCTTTGCTTATCAAAACATCTGCCACAATTATCCAAATAATTCTGGTCTTGAATTAATACTGGGGCTTGAAGAGGCCCCCCATCTTTGCCATTAACGATGACCTCATTATGATAAATTCACGCCAACACCTCAGAGTCAAAAATTACATTTAAACATTACCAAAAATGGACAAACTCTTTAAATTTAGACTACATTTGACCCATAACTGGTCTTAAAGAATTTGGGTGGTTAATCCACCAGGCTCAAATGGTAAAGTAAAAGTAAACTGACTCTTAATAAGAGGATGGCTTAAATTAACAAAAAACATTTATTAAATATACTTTAACATTATAAGAATTAACAACAAACAGTCTGGCAAACTTGCACAGACATTTAAAAATAACTAAACTAAAACATCGTACGATATGCAGCAGCCACATAAGCAAAAAAAGGAGAGAGCAGACAAGTCATGCAGTGGTATTTAAGCCAGTTGTTCAACACATGCGCAGTCATGGCATCAAATCAGGAAACGGCACATGGCAATGACGCAATGCATGCATAGGAGCAAGAAAAACATGTGCATTTGTTTACGTTAAGAGATTGCGTATCGACGAACGTACGATCGCGATAGATGCACTTAACTAGAATATCTCAGTGGCGCGAGACCTAAAAGAAAAACAACAAACATGGGGAAGTTAAGCTTCCACATTAAGGTTTTCCACAACAATAACTAAAAATGCACTTCCAACAATCACCATCTAAATATTCGTAATCGCATTAGCGAATGTCAAAAATCAAGCAGTAATTAAAACGAATATTCAAATATGCGAATATTTACACAATTTTTCAATATTCGCATTCGTAGACATCAATGAAAAATATTTGTATTTGTATTCGGGAATGTCAAAAATCAAGCAGTAATTAAAACGAGTATTCTCGTATTCGAATATTTACACAATTTTTCAATATTGGCATTTGTAGACATCGATGAAAAATATTCATATTCATGTTTGCGAGTGTAAAAAAAAAAAGCAGTGATTAAAACGAGTATTCTCATATTTGAATATTTACACAATTTTTCAATATTTGCATTCGTAAAAAATAGCTCGCTGAAAAATATTCGTATTCGTGTTCGCGAATTTCAAAAATCAAGCACTGATTCAAACAAGCATTCTTGTATGCAAATATTCATGACAGTTTTCAATATTCACATTCGTAGACATCAACAAAAAATATTCGTATTCGCAAATGTCAAAGGTCCAGTAGTGATTAAAACGAGTATTCTCGTATGCGAATATTCACACCACTTTTCAATATTCACATTCATAGACATCGACCAGAAATATTTGTATTCATGTAAGCAAATATCAAAAATCAAGTAGTGATGAATACGAGCATTTTCATATGCAAATATTTTCTCTTTTTTACACTATTGCTAATAGCATTCACAAATATTTACAGCAAATATTTGCCTACGGAAATTATATAAATCAGACATTTGTTACTTTGTAAGCTTTTAACACTTATTTATAAACTCCTTGTTACTTTTTTTCCAGTTACTTTTTTTTCACTTTTGTTTACTCTGTTACTTTTTTTCCAGTTACCGAACTACATATTAGGTCAAAGTGAGCAAGAATCAAAACAACTCATACAATTGAGCTGAAATTTTTAGATGTCATTAGATGTCTCCAGAACTTGATTTTGTAAACAAATTTACAGTTATACTTCAAATTTTGTCAAATATGAATTTTATGACACTTATTTTATGCATAAAAATTACACAAATGAATGAAAATCAAAAGAAAAAAGCAACATGAAATTTTATTTGAAATTTGGCATTTGAAGCAAATATTTGCCATAGAATTAAACTTTTATGTCAAATTTCGATATTGCCACTGAAAAATGTAAAAAAATGTACTGTCTCAAGGAGATAGCCCCTTAAGCTTACTTTATTCATAAAGACTTATAAAAGACATGATTTTGAACAGGGCCAAAACTAAAAGGGTGGGGTGGGGGGGCAGAGGAGGCATCAGATCAGAAGGCAGAGGGGGTGCCAAATTAAGATTTTGTTTGTTGTTTGATACAAATATATATATATGTATGAAATTTGAATACAAATGTTTTGCAGCTGAAAAATCTAAAAGAAAAACTGAGCCAAGTGCATTAAAATTGACAAAAGATAAAAATATTGGTGATGTCAGTGACTATCCGGGATGCTGAGTGGAAAATATGCAATTTTAAAAATATTTTTCTTTACTGCAATTACTTTTTTTACATCCAGATTTGGCCTTAGAGGAGGCGAGTTGGGGCGACTGTCCAGGGCACTAAACACCAAGAGATGTGGAAAATTCCCAAAATAAAATACTTAGAAAAAACATAATAGTTTTGTTTGTTGTTGTTGTTCTAAGTCACTATTATAATTTTAAAAATTAGCGTTAGGTTCAGGAAAGCATCTTAACATATCAGTCTATTAATAGGAAGAGCAATATAAGTGATAGTTCCATGAAACTGGCTGTAGATAGTACACAAAGATATTTTACAATAGTGGAATTTATTGTTACACAAAGAAAATCTCACTTTTTCAGTTCTTAAGCAGGGACGTAGCTTTAGGGGGGGAGGGGGGGGGAGCCTCCCCTCCCAATAAGTTCAAGTAGTAGGGCGCCAAAGAAGGTTTAAGGACGCCATCAGGCGCTCATAAAGAAAGGGTATATTAGTAGTAATTAGTGATTATAAAAACACTTTATTTTAAATCTTAAATTAGAAAGTAAGTTACTTTTAACATACAAAATTTGAATAAGGGGTTTAATTTTAGATTTGTTACTACTTCTATCCCCTCCCTCCCCCCACGCCCCGCCAAAAAGGTATACTTGCGAAAGGGAAAATTCTGAAAATAGGAATTGTAATCAATTGCGGGACGGTAAGTGTAATTCGATCCTTAGAAGTATCAAATATTCCCTTCTTATCTTAGTAGCTGTTGGCAACCCTTTGTTGTAGAAAGAAAGTGTGAAGAAGTCGAACTGACTGGTGGGGGTTAGAACGGTTCTCCAATACTTTCATGTAAGGGGCCAAAGATTGTTTAAGGGCGCCGTCAGGCACCCATAAAGAAAGTGTTTAAATAGTAGTTGCAAGTAACTATACCAGAACATTATTTTGAATGTTAAGAATTGCAATCATTTGCAGGGCAGTAATGTAATTCGATCCTTAGAAGTACAATTCTTTCCTTATCTCAGTAGTTTTTGGTCACCTTTGGTAATCTAAAGAAAGTGTAAAGAAATGGAAGTGACTGGAGAAAGGTTACAGAACGGCTCAGAGAGGGTGGGGGAGGCCTAGAGCTAGAGGCAGTGTTGAATCCAGGGGGTGGCCCGGGGGGGGGGAATATCCCCCCGAGGCATTGAAATGTCCCCCCCGGAAGATTTGAGATTTTATGCTTTCAATGGTCAAAAAGTAGAATTTCCCCCCCGGAACTCTATAATGTCCCACCCCGGAGCCACAGAAATCCCTCCCGAAGAAAAGTGGCTGAATCCAACACTGGCTAGAGGTCTCCACGGGCTGAAATTTCTAGGGTCGGACCCGCCCGAGTACAAATGAAAGCTGTCCTGCCCAGTCCGTTTTAAAAACCGAAAGTTTGGCCGGGAACGGAACGGTTCAATTTCTACAAAAGAAAATACGATTTTTCATAACATATAATAAGATTATTTTAAAGAATAGTGCATATATTTTTTTGCGAAATTTTTAAAGTATATTTCAGACTACATGTGGGCAATCCATAGAATACAGAATGTCAACATTAATGAATACTTAGACTTCTAGACTTTTACATTCAAATAAAGACTCATTAAAAAAAAAATGTACTTTAGAGTAAAGATAAAAAATGTTTAAAAACATCATAAATTTTGAAGCTTTATAAATAAAAATTAGATTAAAAAATATTTCTTCGGAATTCATTAAAGTTTATTTCCAAAGATTTTGTTACCAAAAATCCATTATCAATTTTAGTTTTGAATAAAAAATTGTCTGCCAGACACATCTTAGGAATAATTAAATTCAGATCCAGCCTGGTCCGCGTATATAAAAAAAACGTACGCCTGAACACGGCCTGAGTCCACAGGAAAAATTAGGTGCCGGCTCAGACACAATGTAACTGTCCGATGAAAATCTCTACGTTAGGCATATTAAATTTCTGTATTGATGTTGTCAAACTAGTATCGAATTGTGCAACATATTTATAACGTATTCTGGCATAGCCAGGTCTATTGAAAATTGTTTATATTTCATCGGCTTAGTCCGATCTTTTTAAATTTGGTATATCGGTGGCGGTAAGTCCCTCTTATTTTTTTACCAGACTGCCTGGCCTGTTTATTTTTTTTAATTTTAGCCCGGCCCATTTGAACGTTTGACTTTATTTGGCCGGGTGCGGAAATCGGACCGTGCAGATTGTGATCTCTAGGGTAGAGGTCTACACGGGCCAAAATTTACAGGCCCGCCCCGAACGAAAGCTATCTTGGCCAAACCCAGTCTGGTCTAAAAGCTAAAAGTCTGGCATGGAATCGGACCGGCCTGTTGAAAATTCAGTGAAATCAGGCCCAGCCCGACCTTACCAACTCAATTTCTACAAAAAAAATCCAATTTTTATTATACGATTAAAATTTTTTTAATTAATACTGCATGCATATTTATGGGAAAATTTTACAGCATATTTTAGAATACTTTATGCATGCCACATGCCATATCATACAGAATAGTATTATTAATGATCACTTAGACTCTTAGATTATTACATTCAAACGAAGGCATTAAAAAAATTGATGTAGTTTAGAATAAATGAAAAAGACGGTTAAAAACATCCTAACTTTTGTTGCTGTATAATAAAAAAAAATGTTTCTCTGTAATTTATTAAAGTATACTTCCAAAGATTTTGTTAATAGAAGTTCATTATCGCTATATACTATTATTATAAAACAACTCGACACGTCCTGGGAACAATTAAGCCCAGTTTCCACTCAGTCTGAGTACATAGAAAATAATGTAAGCCTGATCCCAGCCTGCTCGAATCTGCTGAAACAATTAAGCCCAGGCTCAAGTATGATTCAAGTATCCAATGCCGATATCTACGCTTGACACATTTCTACATTGATGTTGTGATGGGCTCATGCAGTACATTTACTTATTCTCTTTCCAGACAAATCCATTGAAAATTCTCTAAGAATCTCTTAAGTTTTTAAGAATAAAATAGTATTGTAATTTTTCTGTAAAAATTATACTGATATTTTAAACAGGATTTCGAGACGCGCGAGTTAGAGATCTGCACGGCCCAGGCTTAATTTTTTTCTGCAGACTTGGGCCGGGACGGTCCAGACTTCTTTTTTTCTGGGCCAAGCTGGGCTTGGACGTTATTCTTCCTAAAGGTTTGCATGGACCGAAATTTGCAGATCAGCGTGAAAATCAGAAAATTAGGCTTGGCACATGAATTTTTGCGAAAAATGAATATATTTTTAAATGGCCATTATTCTACAATTAAAATTCGTTTTAAAGAATAGTACATACTATTCTAAGCAAAAAAAAAAAAAAAAAAATTAAAGTACAGTAAACAGTAAAACCTGTGAAATAGAAACAGTCTATGACAATAATCCTTTCTTACACGGAAAAGTGTCTTGATCCGTGCAAAAAGAATATAATATATACCACAGACGATGTACCTGCTAAGAATTGGACCTGCCTATAACGGATTTTTCTTCCCTTATTGAATCTTCCTTTGAATGTAATAGTCTAATTCAATTTTTTAATCAGTGTTTATATTCATTGTCTAAGTGGATCATAAATATTGTTGATATTTTACATTCCACGCATTTTGAACATAATCTGAAAATAAAATCTATACATAAGTAAGTGTGCTTTTTGAATAAGTAAGTGTAATTTTAATTTTAGGTTAATGTTGCTTCAGAAATATCGGCATACTTTGTAGATATTTAGTCGAGCCAAGCCGGTCAAAACTTTTTGCTTTTATACCGGGGTGCGCCAAAATAATTTTTGAACGGGTTGGGCCGAACTTTTTGCTTTTATGCCTGGCTAGGCCGTGCCTGGGCCTAGAAATTTTGGCGCCTGCAGACCTCTAGCGCGGCTGATGACTATGTGGCGAGAGAGTGGTGGGGTGGGATGGGGAAGTGGAAAAGGAAAATTATAAAAGGGCGCCAAAGTCAGGTCCTCCCCCCCCCCCCAATAAAAATGTCAAGCTACGCCCCTGTTCTTAAGACATTGTGACTCATATCACTATGACTTTAAACACTTGCTCAATTGTAATGTAATACTGCAACTCCAGTAAAACATGTAAAAATGAAATCTGTCTAGAATGGAATCCTCTTGTAAATGAAAAAATTACATGGTCCCAACAGAAAGAATGTCAACAAGTATAGATGCTAAGACAAAAATCTGTATCAAGCAAAATTGTTTCCTGTTTCTTTCGATTCTTTTATTTGAATAAATATTTGACAAAGCTTACATAGTTCAATATTACGTAATTTTAAGATTACATATTTTTAATTTAAAAAAATAAGTAAGCTATTAAAAATTTAATAATGTTCTCTTTGTAAATTTACTTTGTGGAGGATGGGAGGAGGGCGCCATTATCCATCTTTTCCTCCCTGTGAAAAAGAGCTAGTTTCAGCCCTGATCTTGAATAGAGTGGTGTTTTTATATATCGCTATAATAACATCATGAATACGTAGTGTGAGGTATCTCTTTTTTTCCCTTCCACCAACTATGCAATAAAAGAACAACTCATTCAAAATGTAGACAAAGAGAAGAACTGCAAAACAGAATAACCTAATAGACAAACCCTCTCCTTATACAGTAGAAGACTACTAATCTGCACTGCTGGGTTCCAAGCATTTTGCAGATTTGAGACTTTTTATGGATTACAGGTCATGTCCATTTAATTTTTGTTTACAATTTTATTTTTATTCATACTTTGGGCAAATTTAGATTGTTGATGCTTAAAATAAACAAATTAAGCATCTAGCCATATAAATAAATTAAGAAACATATTTAAAAAACATTTATTGAGTTTTATATATTTTTTTTAATTTATCAACAATAGTTGCAAGTACTAAAAAATTTGGTTTGTGTTTTGTATTGCGTCTTGCAGTCTATAAATTGCCACAATTATCGGATTGTCTGCTGAAGCATGAAATTTTGTTTCTGATATTTTCAATATCCTTCGCTAAATATTGTAAATTACATGTATAAGGATCAAATATGAATTAATCGATTTTTGTGTTTATTAACTTTGATTTAAGGTATTAATTACCTGGTTTTTGAATAAATGATTTTATTTTCAATTTAATATTTAAATTATAATTATTTCTGTACAAGAGATTAAATATATTGTCTGAGTGACCATCTTTTTTTAAGATAAATGCTTTTCTAAAAGAGCACATTTTCCAAGGGAAATATTTTTTTTTTAATTTACCATATGAATGATTAATTAATTAAATATTATGGTTACTATCAGTTTAAACTATAAAAAAGGAGCATTAAATGATATATGATATTATATAGCAGAAATAAACTTAAAGATAGAAAGAAAAAAAATAAAAAAATTGTCATCAGTAAACTATATTTTAAGAATTAAACTTCTTCGTTTACATTCATATAAGCAGTGCAGATTACAGGCTTTTGCGAATTATAGGCTTTTGCAAATTAGCAGTACTCTACTGTAATGGATAAACCAAACTTTGTCAAAATCTTTTTTTACAGAGGCGCTCAAAACTTTCCATCTTCAACTTAGATAAAATAATTTGAAGAGTTATTACAAAGGCCATAATTGTGCAAAATAAATTATTCAATTATTCCAAAAAATATAAACAGGCAAAAAGATTTCATACCATGATTTCTGCAAGGTGATTGATCCAAGAAATATTGCATATCATTCCAATCTTGCATAAAATCATAAAATATTTTCTGATATCAATCTACTTAGCCTAATGGGCAATCCGCCTCTGAGAGTAAAATTAAAATGGTCAAACTAATGAAATCACTATCATATTAACATTGCTGTATGAGTCTAATTTTTAGCCATGATTTCCCTTGTTTACAACCCCAAATGAATGATTGATTTTAAAGAAAGGCAGATTATACAGTGTCAGATTTCAAAGAGTTGATTGTATAACATTAAATGATACATGTTATGAAGAATTAAACAAATAAAAGAAAACTTACAGTGTCTTTGGGTTCCTGAACTTTAATCAATATGTAACCTGTATAGTTTGTACTGGGAGCTAAAATTCCATCCTGCACAATGTCCACTTTTGAAGCATCTTTATTTCCAGTGAAATCTTGCACAATGTGTCGTTTTTTGTCATACATAACAGTATTACTTTCACAGTTCCTTTGATGGTTATCTCCTATTACAACCTCACTGACAAATTCATCACTGGAAATAAAACAAATTAAGATTAATTAAATTCATCAGTTTAGTTGTAAGTATACATTTTCTTTCAATGGAAATATAGCAAAATAATATATATCATTAAAATAATAAAAGTAATGAATAATATAACTGATTTTTGAGAAGAATGACATGTTCAAAGAACACACAATAAAATCAAAAAAAAAAAAAAAAAAAAAGAGGCAAAATTCTCATTTTTTGTATTATTTGCCTATTTTTGACTTAAAATGCATTAATGTATGGCTTAAATGCATGTTTTGATCATTGCATATTTCATCAATAACATATTGAGAGCTATCATAAATATGAATCATTAAAAAATTACATACTTGGCTATTTTCCTACCGTCTACTTTACATAAACAATAACTGTCATCAAACAAAAAGATTTAACTCTAAAAATGCATAAGCATGATGTCACATTCATCACACTTTCACGATTTTCAATAACTGCCACATCCATGTATCTTGACTATGGAAGATGGTCTGGAAGGTACTCCACAAAATAATTTAAAAATACTAGGCATAATTCCCATCCTAAAAGTCAAGATAAAAGTGATTCATATCAAAGTTCCTTGTTTAATGTTTTGTATTCTGTTATAGTTAAGTTTTCTGAGGGATGTAATAAAACGGTAGTAGTAAGAGTTAAAAATAACAGATTGTTCTTTATTTAGTCATAAAATGTATAAAAAATTAAACATATACGACAATCATAAAAATAACAGCGATATGACATATACAACAATTATAAATAACAGATATGAAATGTACATAAAAAAGCTTGAAATTATGAGCCAAAATATTTTTGAACCAAGTTCCCTTTTAACCCCTTAAGCACCATAGTCAATTTAGAGGTAGTATGCTGAATACCAGATATATTAATTTTGTCAAAAGTAGTTATATCATTTTTTTGCTATTAGAGATACAAAAAACACAAAAACAAAATCAAAACACTACAATTTACGAAACACAACTGAACAGAATGACCAACACATAAACAAACGAACAACAAAGAAAGAAACAAAGTAGCGAGAAAATTAATGAAGTTTTTTTTTTCTATACGTAATGCCATCTATTGAGTGCGAAAACAATCATTTCTATAAAGCCTGTACAAAACCAATCACAATAGCAAGTAGCAATAGCAAAAGAACCAGATGCTTAGAACATTGCAGTCCAGATTTTAAATGACGACGTACACACATACATCCTGGTATTTCAAATAGAAGAGTTCATGACGTATGCAGGTATGTTGTGGTGCTTATGGGGTTAATAGATATTCCCTTATTACAGTTTTTAGCATAACAGTGCTATTGTTTATCCATTTGCATATCTCATGCCATGCCCAGTTTATTTGATGGCAGAATCCCATACTTTAAAATAGTTTATTACATCAAGTTCTGTAGATGGAAGATCCCAGATCTTTATAATTTTTTTTCTTCAAAATGTGAGAAAAAATAGAGAAATAGCAGTAGTAGTTAACTTTTATCCTTCATAAGAAAAACTAAACTGGAATACCCACAAAATAAATAAGTATGGAATATGTACATCGTGTGTTAGCAATGCATATGAAATCAAATATGACATCATGCTTTTGTACTATTATTGACATTAAATCACATTGTTTGATGACAGTTTTTTTTTAATAGAAAATAAACAAGTACCTTGATGCATTTTTTACTTAAAAATACATCAATGTATGACAGTAAAAAATGTTTAAAATAGGAATAAGTCTGCAATACTGTCTTGTTAGTTTTACTATTTTTCAACAGCAGTTTAATGCCTTGAATAGTTTAAAAATAGCAGGGGAGAACAGAAAATTTCAACCTGTTTATATAAAATTAGCTTGGGTACAAGGAATATTTTCAATTTTTTTATGTTCAACGATTTTCCACAATAATTTTTCTCATTTGATAGTATGTATTTTTTACATACTGTGATTGTTTGACTAAAAAAAGTATCCTGCATAGAAAATGAAAATTTTATTATTTAATAAGTGACTTAGTGTAAACTAAGTGTAAAAAAATGTTTTTATCTAATGATTTTATACATATCTTATCTAATAGAAATTTCCAATGTAGCAAATTCTTTGGAAGCTTTATAAAACATAAAGCACCTTGGACAAAACAAACTTAAGAAAGCTGTTTTAAAAAATAAAGGACTTTTATGTCCTTTCATGGGACATATGAACTTTTTTTTGCAGACCTAGAACCTTTGCTTGGAATAAGCCATTTCAATATTCACAGCATAATTTATAAAATAATAATAATAAAATTTTATATGTATACTAGGTGACCCTGCTCCCTGCGCCTTTTGTGTGCTAACCCCCCCCGCCCCAGATTGTCAGCAAACTTCTGCATTGCAAATTTATTCCTAATTCATCCATTGATGGAAATAAATTGTAATCCACCATAATAAACAATTAAAATTTCTTGAAATAACCCTTAACTACTGTGAGCAGTCTCACAGACCACTTGACTATTTCCTGCTATCACCCCCCCCCCCCACCTTAGAATAGATAATGATCCATGACCTTTATTCTAATTTCCCGAAACAACCCCCCCAAAGTCACATTGTACTTGTCATTCAGCTAGCTGCTTTTATTATTTATTCTTTCCTTATCACAAGCGGTCTATCTGACAGCAGTTATGATTCTATTTTAGTCTGAGAAGGATTTTTTTCTTCACAGGTAATTTATACTTTTTTTTTCATAATATTATGAAAGAAATGGACTCTAATTATTCAAGAAAATGTCTGGTGTACTACAAATAAATTGGCATTGAGAAACTTATAAAAAATTGGTCTGATATAGAGTATTCGGGTACTGAAAATTCTGTAAATGATTTTATTTATCACGATTCCAGCTCAGAACTATCAACGGACAAGGAAGTAAATATTTCAAGTAATTCAGAATATTTTTATGGAATTTTGTTTTTTTATATGGGCTGTAAAAGAACCAAATTGGGCAGTATGTATTTACCTAATTGGGCAAATACTCAGAAAAAATGATGATGAAAGGAATAACAAATTCTAATCAAGATGACGAAATGGAGAAAAGTAAAAATAGAAAACAGTATATCAATGTATAGATTATAAAGATCCAGTCTGTCTTCAATGTTTGAGAATGCTATAAATTGACTATAACTCAGCATTTTGTGTTGTGTAGTAAAAAAATGTATTGTTTTTATGTATTTATTTTGAATAGTAATATATAAAATCTTATGTATTTAACTTTACATAAAACAATTACAAAAATCTGTATGCAAACTTTATTTTATGCACCATTTTTATTTATATAATGATTTTTTTGTTCAAATATAATCTAATATTTAACTATAATTTTATGTAACTATTAATAAATTTTTCACTAAGAAATTTAATTTGTATGCAACAATCTTAAAAATGAGTATAAAATTACAAAATTCATTTTCATCAATGACCTACAGCGATATGCTTTCTATTACTATTTCCTAATAAAAGGATACCCATCATCAGCATCTAGTTTTGAAAGATGGTTTACGAAGCAATTAAGTAGATAAGTATTTGGTTAACAAGCAATTTTTTTTATTTTAGTTGATATTTTTATTCATGGTTCGATCTAGCGGTCTGAGAGACCACTCACAGTAGTTATGGGACAATTTCTGTCAAAGTAGTTAAGGGTCATGATAAGAAATTTAAATTGTACATGAATGGACAGGCTGGCAGATTAATTGTATATACATTATTTGATACATATACATTAATAATTGATATACGTTTCTGTGTTTTATGTAACAACTTAGTTGATAGTTTAGTATCAGTAATGAATAACTAATTTCAATTTATTTCCATATCCATAATTTAAAATTTTGTTTGCATTACAAAATGAGTTTAAATTCAAAATCACTGTAAATATCTTCATACAGTAAAACATAAAATATCACAAATGCAGATAGCCTATTTCCTGCCAATTACAAATGCCAAAGATAATTGTGTTGAATCAGTGTTTCTTACTTTTATCTTGAGTAAAAGGCCACCATACAATGAAACATAAATAAAACACTTTAATTTAAATTTTCTTAATATAATTCTTGATAGGGGGCATTATCGGCATTAAAGAAACTACCCTATCTAATTTAAACTTGGAGTATGGTTGCCACATGAAAAAACATTTTAAAAAGTCCACTTTAAAATTTTAGTTTTGCAATTTCCCACCAGGGGTGCTACCAGCATAAAAAAAAAAAAAAAAAAAAAAAAAAAAAAACCTATCATGTGAAAATTTTTATTAAAACACAAACATGACTGAGGCAGAAGCTAATTCTAAAGATTTATAAAAAAACATAAAAGAAAACAATTTTATTTAAACTTAGTTACTCTACTTCCTCCCAGGAGGTATATAAATGCAAAAGAAAAATTTGTTGAATTTGTATTCCATAATTTTAACTTGGAGTATAATTGTCATATGAGAAAATATAAAAAATCCATTTGAAATTATTAGTTATGCAATTTCCCACCAGGGGATTTACCAGCATAAAAAAAAACCTATCATGTAAATATTTTTATCAAAACATAAAATTGACTCGGCAGAAGCTTATTATGAAGATTTATTAAAAAAAAAAAAAAAAAAAAAAAAAAAAAAAGACATAAAAATCCATTTTACTTAAATTTAGTTACCCTATTTCTAGCCAGGGACGCTATAAATGCAAAATAATTATGTGAAATCCTTATTACCTCATTTTAAGCTAGAGTATGGTTGTCATATGACAAAATATTTAAAAAATCCATTTTAAATTTTAGTTTATGCAATTTCCTGCCAAAGACTCTGTTAATGAAAAAAAAAAACTATCTTGTGAAAATTTTTCATAGATCAAAACATAAACTTGACTAAGGCAGAGGTTTATTCTAATGATTTATTTTTAAAAAAACTAAAAAATCAATTTTATTTAAATTTGATTACTATATTTCCTCCTTTGTTATAAATGCAAAAGAAAAAATTGTTAAATCTGTATACCATAATTTTAGCTTGGAGTATGGTTGTCATATGAGAAAACAATAAAAATTTATTTTAAAGTTTTAGTCATGCAATTTCCCACTGGGAGTGCTACAGTTTTGTTGTATATTAGAACACAATAATTCATTAGCACTTAAGTTATTTATTAAAATTATAAGAGAGGTAAAGTAAAATACAGTTAGTCAACAACATGACTCTATATCATAATACAAGCAATTCAAGCTACATCTCATGAACATTAACAACAAAACTGTTGTTGCCGCTTACAGATAACAAAATACTTGAAACTATTACGATTATGAAAACACATGTATAATGATGTCACAGCTACCAGTGTAAAAAGAATAATGAGAAAAATGTTATCAATATATATATATATTTGACAATGGTTGAGGCCTTTTTCTGAAGATGTGTGTAAAATCCGTTCATGGTAAGTAAGCTTAATATGCATTTGAAGCGTTAGTTGAAAACCCATTATATGCATAGAGATATATGAAGCATCATAAGTTAAAAAAAGGCCATAGAAAATAGCTCTTACAGCAATAATTGGCAATAAAGTGTAATGCATATGTGTTGTTTTGTATTGACCTGCAAACAGGCCCGTAGCCAGACGATACTTCCAGGACAAGCAAACCTTTTTCCAAAAGGGGCAAAAAAAAATTCATTTTTTTTATAGTCTTTTGAAATTTTTAAAAATATATATACAGTCAACTCTGTGAAATCCGCACACTTAGGGACCAAGGGTTTGGTGGATTATAGATTTTGGCGGATTATAGATCATTTCTTTGTTTACATTTTATTAATTATAGTCGGACTACTAATTAGAAATATTTAAATATAAATTACAATAGAAAAGGAAAATATAATGCATAACTGGTTTAAATTATTTAATAACTAAGTTAATTTAAAGAAAAATTAATTATACAATGCAAATTTTATTTATATTATTCATTTTTTAAATACAGTCAACTCTGTTAAATCTACACAGTTTGGGACCAAGAGTTTTGATGATTACAGATCATTCCTTTTTTTTCTTTTTAAACTGAACTATAAATTACTAATATTTGTACAAAAATAACAATATAAAAAGGAACACTATAACTCAAAAGTAATTTAATAATTCTAAATATAGAAAATAAGTTGAAACTGGTGTGAAACAATAAGAGCTAAATGATCTTTTTAAGAAGATCTTTAGCTCTTAATTCTAATATATATATATATATATATACAAGTTGTTTAAAGGTGTATTTAGCAAAAGTGCCTTTCAAATAAGACCAAATCAGTTACTGATTTCTGCAGATATTTCTTTAGTCAGCTGTTACATGAATGTATTAGTTTTAAAATGTAAATTACTCCACTGATATTTGCATTTAGTTGTTCCTTTTGCTTACCTAAAGTTATTATTTTAATATACATCATGCAAATCACATAAAACTTGTTAAATCACAATTTAAAGCATTTAAAATTGATAATTCATAAAAACAACCAGATGTAATTTCTTTAAAGAGCTTAACTATGAAAGTATGATTTCCATTGTTTACATTTGAAAATGGATGGCGGATTATAGAGGTTTGCGGATTATACATCGGCGGATTTCACAGAGTCGACTGTATTACATATTCAGTAAAAGTGTACAGGCCTTCCCAATATAATTGAAAAGTATTATTCGTTCCCCTCCCTATCTATCCACAACGTAGGAGGATGGGGGGATTGTCTTTCTACAACGTTAATAAGCACAAAATCCAAAACCTCCTGGGAGTGGCTTTTCGATGCTCAGGGGTGGAAAGAATAGCGCCCCTCCTGGGTCTTCCCTTGAATTTATCATTTATTGTATGGTATTCCTTTCAACGGGACAGTGAAATTTTTCCATCTAAGGTAAAATTCTGTTATAGGCAGCTTTCGTTTACACAGGTTTTACTGTATTTAAGAAATTTAATTTATAGAAGACGTTGGTATTCATGTTAATAACAATAATAACAAATAAATATTTTGCAAATATTTATTTGCAAAATAGGCAAGTTTTATTTTTTGACTATCCACAAAAAGTGAGTATTTGCATTTCTGAAACATTTCTATTTTTGTTATATTAAACAAGAGCATTTTATATTAATAAATTTGAAGTTCTCTAATCAATATTGTACAAATGAGATTCTGTTTTTTAAAATCATATTAATTGTCTGGAGATTGTAAAATTGTGAATTTAGCGGTTTGAGATAGCCAAAAAGTTAGCACCCATTGCACTGCAGCATGTTGCTTATTAAAAGTAGCGTGTGTAGCATTCACCTTTTTTGTTAAAAGATACACACAAAAGAATTCGAATACTTTACTGTTTATGGGCGGTAATTGTTTGAAATCCGCTTTAGTGATTTTTAAAATGCTTCAGACATAACGAAAATAATATCCGGTATTGAAATCTACTTGGATTAGTCCTTTATAGAAAAGAGTGTTTGTAACATTTGTCATTGGTTTATGTTTATAGGGATGCACAAAAAATTTTCGATACATCACAGCCTATTGTATCATTGTCGATATGAAACACCATACAAAATAATTCAAATACATTACCGTCCATAGACAACCATTGTTTGAAATCACTTCTGTGATATTATACTTTATTAAAAAAAAAAGATTTATATTTAAAGTACTAGAAAAATTTCCTACGCATACATACACTGTTTGTGCAAAAATAATTTTAGAATAATTTGTAAATAATGGGTAGAATGTATAGGCCGGTAGATATATCATTCGTAGCAGAAATCCTGACAGCTTGGTGTTTTTGTGTATGAAATTTTGTGTCAAACACTTATTTCTAAACTTCCAAAAATTAAAATTTTATGAACTCTTTTAGCTGAAGTATTGTCCAGATTATGTGTGTGATGCAGTGTTTTCATCAAGACAAAGATTTAAATAAGATTGCTCAACATTGTATGAAGAAATTAAGTGGCCTGCCATTGTCTTCGAGTTTAGAGATTTAATCAAGACCTTGCATTTCATTCTTCATAAAAGTTTTTTCTAACAAAATGGCTTAGTTTATTAAAGACTTAAAGTTTAAGTCCAGATGCCAGACTATTTGTTTGCATAATGCTTGTTACAAGGCATGAAATTTCAGTTTAAAAGGTACTAGCCAGACTAAAATTTTTGCTCGCCACTATTTTACATTCATTCAGACAGCAACGTCGGCCACCACACCTGTCCAGAAAATGAACTATTTATGGCAAATTGAATTGAAATTTACCATTGTTAGAAGGAGCTTTCTGTTAAATCCAGAATATTTTACATTCATGAAAAATATGAACAATTTTTAAAATGTTAAATTTTTTTTTAATTAAAAAAATCTTCTGTTTAAAGCTTTTTTTTTAAAGCCATATCACATAATTAAAACTCATCATGAAAATATATCTGAGCTTGAAAGTTGGATAAACTAAAAAAAATTGTGTATAAATTATTAAAATGAAAGTTTTATGTTCAAAATCAGACAACATTTTGTCTTTTTAAAAAGACAAAAGATTCATTATTAATTATTTGGGAAGCATGAAACAAAAATTACTATTTTAAACTGAAAGATATGGAAATAAGTCACTATTAACGATGTTCTCAAGTCGAAACTCGCTATTTTCTAACACAATTGCAAAGACGTTTTTATTCTTAAATGCACGAAAGTTGCAATTATTTTTATTCAGATCTCAACACGGCGGCGAATAGAGTTTTCTAATTTTTATTCTCTTTAAACACAAAGTATCTTTCAGGAAATTGTGCAAAAATATGTGTTATAAGCCAATTTTTGAGACACAACAGTAAAGGAAGGATCATTGTAGGGGAATAATCTTTTATAATTCAAGATTCAAAGAGTTTTTTTTTCTTTTTAATGAAAAATTCTATTTGATTCTAAATCACTTCAATAATCATGTCTAAATGTAAAAATGAGTTCGTGAATGTATTATAAAATTGCCGGTTGTTGAGCGGGCAAAAATATTTTTTACAAACAACCTAAATTGAATATTGTTTATAAATTGTTGTACATATAATCAAATTAATAAATTTCAGGGAAAAGCTAAATAAAATTGAAACAATGAGTATTTCATGACCATTCAAGTCCATTAGTTTCCATAGTAAAGTATACTAGCCTTTCACAAAAAATTTTAATGCTCTTTTAACACTTTTAAATTTCCAATTTGTTTTTTTGTTTCACAAACTTACATTTATTTCTTTTTTTCCATCACAAGGAAACTCTGTGACTGACTTGAATATTTATAACGCATATAGGAAGAAGGGTAAAAAACCACCGAAAAATAGAATAGAAAAGACGATGTCTTTGTTAAAAATATAAATGAAGGGGGAAAGGGCACCAGGAAAAAAAAACACTTTACTTATAAAAAGGATAATTAATTCCTGTAATATTCACATTTGTAAATTAAATTTATATCATTTATTAATATACAATATAGCTTTCAAATGGTCACAGATTACCTTTGCAATGCAATTATAATTCCTTTTTATTCTAGAAAAACCATCATATTTAGCCACGCCTTTGCACTGGAGACTGCTGATTAGACTATTGTATGCAATAACATACTAAAATTACATTACCGTCAGCCTTCTATAAACCCTGGATTTAACAAATATTTGTATTTTTTGTGTGGCCATGTACTACAATAACTATAAATGCTTACACTAGAGTGGGTCGAAAAAAATGAAATTTATATAATCGAAATATAATAGTGCGGGAAAGTTGTCATTGGTAATAAGAAATAAATTTGCAAAATATTACACTAAATGGTTAATATCTTTTACCACCACAAAGGGTCCAAAGTTTTGAAAACTCGTAAAAAAATATGGTTTTAAAAAAAAAGTAAATTATCCAACCATAGCAATACAATTTCTAATAGAATGCAACAGCTACATCAAGATGTTTCATAGCTCCACACGGTAAACGGTCAAACAATGTTTTCGACTTTTGTTGAAAAGATCCCAAAAGCAACGAAGAGAAGTTAACAGTGACATGGTTTTTAACACATATACTTGCCTCTTTTGTGGAACCTGTCCTGTCAAACCATGAAATAGATAGCAAACTGTAACTGAAAATCCAAGCCTTTGGTTTCAACACTGCACCTGAATAAAATAAATTTCATGTGTGACAGTTGTACAAAGAAAAATATTTCCACAGAAATCAGCTAATCTATTTGAGTAAAAGAGTGAAGAGGATAACCTCTGAACCCTATTATTCTCTAAACTACCTGGCATGAGTCCTTGGATAGGCGGTAAGGTAAATTTCTAGAAAGCAACAAAGAGAGAACAGCCAGTGTCCCATGCCGCAAGTTGAGAAAAAAAAAAAAAAGATTTACAAATGAAATTTGTTGTTTAAAAGCTGAACTGAAATTTTTTGGGGGGGTTGGGCCAAAGAATATAGAAGATATTTGGAGTAGATACTCTTTGGTTGGGCGTCTGTTTGGTTAAGTCTGAAAAAAAGTTTTTTAAAAAAGAGGTAAATAAAAGTTTGGAAATTTAATTTTGTTTTGATCAGGTTGTCGAGTCAATCATGCTAGGACATGCAAAACTTTTTCTAGGTCGGGCTTTGCCCGTTCTGGCACCCACCTAGCTATGGATCTGCCTGCAAAAGAACTATAAATGTTACATCCCATATTTTCAATGCAAAACATGCCGCAGTAAGCCTTAATAATATATATACAAACTTTGTAGAGTTTCAAATAACATGACACTAAAATGCATTTTGAATAATTACCACCCATAGATGGCAGTGTAATCGAATGCTTTTGTGTGTGCCTGTTACAGGGCCAAAACTAGCTTTTTTTCGTGGGGGGGGGGGGGGGGCAAACATGGATTTGGGCAACCCTCCCATCAATAGGGAGCATTATCAATAGGGAACATGCTATAGTAAACATCAATAACATACAAAAACTTCATGGCAATCCAAGTATATTTATGAGAGTTAGAGCACGGTCAGATGACAGACAAACCCAAGTCATGAAATCTGAAGAATGCTTCCATTCAGAGTAATATTTATAAACAGGGAAGAGAACAGATTTCTCCTAAATTGAGGAGCCAGTTTTGAATTTAAATTATTTCATAGTTTCATGACTGCAGTAATAGTCGTATATTACTAACTGGAATGGTTTCAGTAAACTGATTCTTTGTATAAACCAAAAGTTACTTTTTAAGGCATTTTTAAAAAGTAATAAATGTTACAGTGGTATAAACCCATAACTTTAACACTCACATAAATACATTTAATCTTACATTTGATTGTAAAATGAAAATACTACAAACAAATATACTGACACACTATACAAAATTATCAAATTTTATATAAAACTATTAAATCATATAAAACTATTATTGATTCGACTTGCAGTTTTAAATTATACAAAAAATAAACTTTTGTAAGCATTATGAAACTATCGATAAATTATCATGAAAATTTAAGGAACAGCTTTGGCATTCGGCTGTGGTCCGTCATCTTGTTTTTAAATCAAAACATATTTGTTTTGTTTCTCATTTCCAAAATAATTTTCATCGAAATTGACTTATAACTTTTGCCTAATAAAACTGAAAAGTCATAGTTTTTAATTACATATTTATTAACAATTTGGAACTATCTTACTTACCTTAGACACGCAGCAAATGTTTAAAAAATTCTTCCACACTGCACAATCTATTTATAAGAATTACTTACTATTGAATGGTTCCCATCCTGGCGTACGCGTAAATAATATTGTTTATGGCAGAAAATACAAGAAAATAAAACCAATAAGCTATACGTGAAATCAATAAAATAGTTAAGCCTAATAAGTGCATTTTGGTTGCGGTACATTCGATTTGAATATTTGTATATAAAGATGAATTAGGTCTTTCTTATGAATATTCATCATTAGTTAATGTGGATAATTATTTCTGCTATGTTTTATTTGTTTTGAAAGTTACATTGATTTTATGGAACAAAATACCTGTAAAATTAAAAAAATATATATATATGAGTCATTAGATTATTTAGTCGAACTAAAAGCATTTTAACTAACGAAAAACACAAGGAAGAGTTAAAAAATTCGAACTACTGACTCTTATCAAGCGTTATTTGGAATATATTCTGCACAGTCACGTCGTGCACCGTACGTAACAATGGGAAGGGGATATGTAAGGTAGAAAACTTCGTCCATATCACCATAAAAATTAATAATAATGGTTATAAGTATGTACTAATAAATAAATAATGGTGTATGAACAAAGTTTTCTACTTTATATGTTTGTTATGTGAGTTTGTGAGTGTCCTGTTTTTATTTTTATTTACCGCTACCCGAAGGCGAAGCGGTTTTCACGACAAAACCTAAATGCAGTTTCCTTCCATGGCAGGGAAAAGGCCCCCTGCATCGTCTTTTATAGTTTTTCGGTTCGTTGGTAGCGCCCTCCAGTGGAATTTAAAAAGGCCTAAAGATGGCGCTAATTCCAGCTATCAGTACAGGAAAATCGTCCCTTTAATTAAATAATAAAGAATTCCTCTAACTAATGATAAAGTGCCATTGAAGTCATTTTTTATTGTAAAGTTTGAAAGTTTTAGATATTCAAATTCAGTTATTTTCTTAACTTGTCATAAACACAGAACCCTAATCGCGTATGAAATCCCTTGCAGGTGGCGCTGAAATCAATAATAACAGGGAATAATTCCAGTTATTTATTTTCGGGCCCACCGGGTCAAAACAACAACAATTCCAGTTATTTATCTTATTGTGATTCGCTGAACAGCTTGTTTACCTTCGCTTTAATGTATTGTGATTCGCTCAATGTAACTGAAATAAATATTTAGAAAATCTGCCACCAGGTAGCGTATTAGAGCATTGGAATCGCGAAATGCTTGGCGAAATGTCACATGAAATCTGAAAATATGCAAAAAAATAATCATTATGAACAAAATAAAAATATAGCTAATGCAATGTGCCATGGGATTTTCCTGAAGTAGGATGTCTTTTCTTCACCAGTTGTTCGTTACTTATTGTAAAAGCATTTGAAAGTGTTAAAGATTCAAATTTGGATATTTTTTACCTTGTCATATAAACACAGCAGACAAATATCACATGAAGTCTGAAATTGTGCAAAAAAATAATCATTATGAACAAATTAAAAATGCATGTAATGCAATGGGACTTGCAGGGGATTTTCCTGAAGCGAGAAGATACATCTTTTTTTCAACCAGATGGCGTATTCGAGCGCTTGAATTCCCAATATCTTTTCCTCTCGCCACAGATAATATATTCTGGAATATATTATCTGTGCCTCTCGCCTAATCATGTTGATTACCTTTATAAAAGAGGCTGTAGCACCCAACTTTTCAAACAGTAAGAATTTTCTTTAAATTTAAATTATTTATTTTTTAAGAACGAAATAGAGGGGGGAAATCTCAACAAGGAATGTGCATCCTTATAGATCGATTGGAAAAATTATGCTTTAAAAAAATCATTATTAGCACATGATATATTTTTTAACGAGTTTTAGAATTTCTTTTAAACGAGTTTAAGAATTTTTCACGACAGGGAAAAGTTGGACACTTATGATTTTAATTCAAAGGACTTCATGCACACGACCTGAGGTTGAGACTTAGCATAGTGCTCCATGAAGTTTATTTGTTAAAAATACAACATAAAAATTCATTGTTGTAGCAGTACATACTAAATATATTGTAATATATTTCAAATTTGAAAACTTTCGGTTAAACTTCATGCACACGACCTGGGTCGAGGCTAAAATGAGACATTCTGGCGGTACGGTGGCTAATACTACGTTTAGATCGGATAGTTAAGATATCTTAGACCACTGAACTCACTGAGTGAGTTCCAGAAACTCACTTAGTGAGTTCGAACTTTCCATAGACGCTTTCAGTCGTGACGTCAGTGATTACGTTTTGCTTGGAAACTGACTCCAAACAAACGGTTGCTATAGCAACCGTTTGTTTGGAGTCAGTCATGCTGCATTTTCTATTATGTTTGTATATTATACCTATATCCTATAATTATATCTTACGGCAATGTGTTTTAATACATTATATGCAGCGGTAATATTTTGTACGATTTATATTTAGTAAGAAATGAAACATAGCAACCGTTTGTTTGGAGTCAGTATCCAAGCAAGAAGTGATGACTGACGTCACACTGAAAGCGTCTATTGCTAGATACAGTCAGTACCGCTCACTCTGATTGACTCTGGAGTCCGATTGGCTGTTGAGTTTGCTTTTAACATATGGGCATGCGCACTGGACACGGTGATGTTGAGTGAGTTATCTTAAATGCGTGTGGCGGTGTGGACAGGTATTCAATTCCGTGGAGGTACCACCTCAAAAATGACCGTCTAAGTTATCTTAAATGTCCGATGTGAACAGGGTATTTTACCCTGTTCACATCGGACATTTAAGATATCTTAGACCGCCATTTTTGAGGTGGTACCCTCCCGGAATTGAATACCTGTCCACACCGCAAAACTCATCTACGATAACTCACTGCTTATCACTGTGACCGATATCTGAACAAACATAGAATGTGCGCATGCGCATATGTTAAAGGCAACCTCAACAGCCAATCGGCCTCCAGAGCCAATCAGAGTGAGTGGTGCTGGCTGCATCTAGCAATAGAAAGCTCGAACTCACTAAGTGAGTTTCTGGAACTCCCTCAGTGAGTTCGGCGGTCTAAGATATCTTAACTATACGATCTGAACGTAGTATAAGATAAGGTAGATCAAGATATCATCATCTTTGGCGAGGCTAACGAAAAAGAAAGGCTACCGCGGTGCCTTTCGCGTATCTTTTTTTACAGACTGCGGGAGTCACGTGATGCTCGAATGCACCAATGCAGGTGTAGGAAAAGATCATCACGTCACTCTAGCGGTCTGTAAAAAAAGATATGTGGAATGCACCGCGGTAGCCTGTCTTTCTCGTTAGCCTCGATCTTTGGAGTGTGACGTCACGTGCATAATGTTGATTTCATGATCGTTTTCTATTTTATTACCCTATCTGGTGAGCCGATGCTCACCAGAAGTTAAAGTTCGGCGCTGTCGTAATTTCAAGATTGTTATTTATTTTTAACTTGTTTATAATGATTATTTTTTACACTATTTCATCTTTCATATGAATTTAAATAAATATTTCAAACGAGTTTATAATAAATAATAATTTTCTTTAGTTAAACCACTTTGCCATTAGTTAAAAGGATAATTTTCTGGTACTGGTTGCGATTGAAAGCGCCCTCTATCTATGGGCCCTTTTAATCGCAAATATTATAAATAGAAGGTATGTAAAATGTTTAATTGAAGTTAGTATATAAATGTATTATCTGCAGATTAATTGCGATGTAAATCAATTTTGTTACAAACTAAAGATGCTTACATAATATTGCTATTTTCTTGAATACACTTTCTCTTTTTTCGAAACTGCTTTATTTATCTTAATGGACAAACAGCGGGGAACACCGAGCTATGCTCGGTTAAAATTAGCTTTGTGTTCAACTCAATGTAACAATAAATTATCTGTACAGCATACAATTATCAGTTCTGTGTAACCTGATTGGTTGAATTCTATTTTCGAAAACGTTCTATGGACGCTGATTAGTTGAATCATGTATCACAGCTCCTATTGGGAATTTCCAGAAAATTCCTTCATATTCTAAAAGCCAATTTTTTTGCCAAATGTCGCCAAAATTTGGCGAAATGCCGCAAACTTGCCGACATTCTTTCATTTGGCGCCAAGCATATGCTTTGGCATTGGTAATCTTGAATGTCAAATTTCTCACCAATATCGCCAATATTTTTGGCGAAATGATGCTAACATTGCAACTTTGTTTAATGCCAACTGTTCAACAACTTAACTTTTTCAACCTTCCTTCACATTGAAATGCATTGAGCCGTAGTAACCCCAAAAGCACCAACTAATCGAATTTTCTCGAACATGTGACCTAGCCCAATGGTCTTCTCGTACCCCAAAATGGTAGCATACAAAATCTAGTCAAAATTGTTAGAGCCGTTTTTAGATAAAATTAGCTTGACCCTTAATGACCCCAAAATGACCAACTAATCAAATTTTCTCGAACATATAAACTAGCCCAATCGTCTTCTCGTGTCCGAAAACAGTAGGATAAAAAATTTAGTCAAAATAGTTTCAGCCTTTTTTACGTAACATTAGCTTGACCCTAATCCGTAGTGACGCAAACTGACCCACTAATCGAATTTTTTCGAATATGTTACCTAGCTCGATGATCTATTCATGGCCCTCAAAATGGCATGGAAAAAACATTAGTCAAAATCATTAGTCGTTTTTTAGATAAAATTAGCTTGATCTGTAGTGACCCAAAAATAAATTTGCTCGAACATATGACCTAGCCCAATGGCCTTGTTGTGCCCGAAAACGGTAGGATACAAAATTTAATCAAAATCGTTTGAGCTGTTTTTCAGATAAAACTAGCTTAACCCTGACCCTTAGTGACCCAAAATGACCTACTAATCGAATTTTCTCGAACATGTGACCTATTCCCATGGTCTTTTGACATCCGAAAACCATAGGAATGAAAATTTAGTCAAAATCGTTAAAGCCGTTTTTAGATAAATTTAGCTTAACCCGTATTGACCCAAAAAATGACCAACTAATCGAATTTTTTCGAACATGTGACCTAGCTAAATGGTCTTCTCGTGCCCGAAAACGGTAGGATACAAAAATTAGTTAAAATCGTTTGAGCCGTTTTTTAGATAAATTTAGCTTGACGCGTATAAACCGAAAAATGATCCCCTAATCGAAGTTTCTCGAACATGTGACATAGCCCAATGATCTTCTCGTGTCCGAAAACGGCAAGATACAAAAATTAGTGAAAATCATTTGAGGCAGTTTTAGATAAAATTAGCTTGACCCTGATCCGTAGTGATCCAAAATGACACACTAATCAAATTTTCTCGAACATGTGACCTAGCCCAATGGTCTTCTCGTGCCCGAAAACTGCAAGGTACAAAATTTAGTCAAAATCGTTAGAGCCGTTTTAAGATATAATTTGCATATGCACACACAGACAGACAAGATTTGCCCATATTACACTGTGCATTCACGAAAGTTTTTCCCTATATTTATTGGTCACGTTATTTTTATGTCACACTCACAAGGGCTGAATAAGAGCTTAATTCATTGGACAAGTTTCAAAGTGTCTGGAAGATGTATTGTGGCAATCGGCCAACCAAAAATTGCTAACAAATTGTATATCCCATAAGTGTTGAATGATGCTGAACGATAAAGATTGATCACAGCGACATCTGGTAGTTCAATGTAAGCATTGTACACTACTCAAAACAATTAGGGAATATTGTGAGTTTGGTAGGAAACGACCATATAATCGACAACTCTTTTAACAAAAATGAAAGAAAAGAGGTTAAAAAGGAAAATTATAACGTTTACAAAATTGGAAGTATGCAAATTTTTTCTGTTATCTAAAAAAACGCCGTATTCTAGATAAAGAGTGAAAACCTACGAAAGTGAGAGACGAAGTGATGACCTACGAGTGAAGACCTACAGCATTCCTTATAAGGAGGCGATTAAAAACAATTGGAACGTGTTGGAAGTTTTGCAACAGTGAATTCGATGTCTCAACAACATGACTTAGCTAAATCAGTAGCCTGGAGGGCCCCCGGTCGTTTAGAGGAAGGTCAAACACATTCAGTTGTAGCGGAAGCATTGGGAGTTTCAGACTACGGAATCGAATTTTTGGAAACTGTAAATGTTAGCCAAAGAACAGGACGAGGTCGTACGCATGCAACAACACGAAATGAGGATAAGTATTTAACATTAACTGGCAGAAGAAACCGAAGTATGAAAGCCACTTTATTGCAACAGCACCATCAGAGTGCTACTAGTACCAGATTTTCGACTCAAACTGTTCTTTATAAAAGTACTTTATGAATGAATTTAAGTTCAGGGCCCGACATAGATTATCCAAGGCCTTGGGGCAAACATCATTCTGTGGGATGTTGAGGGGGGGGGAGCTTTCTATCTATCCATAGAAATTGTTCGTGAATTATGCTGAAGTGAATTCTACTAAACTTCATACCTATTGCATATATACATAAATTTTGTACCAGGTGCTATTCACATCTGTATACATGGTATCACAAGAAATATGGTCACAATTTAAAAAAAAATTCTAGTAGGAAAATAGTAAATGATGGATTGGTTGATGGAAGTATTTCTTTGTAAACTATCCCTTTCCTTATATACATATGTTATAAGATGTCTAAAAGAAACATGCCCCCAACTGGTCATCATTAATGGTTCTAACTTGCCTAGTTACAAGGAAAATGTCAGTATTGAATTTATCTAGAAAACAATGGAATACTAATTTGTTATAATAAAAGTTTAACCCTCACTTTTTATTGATATAATTTATTATTTTTTTAGAGAAGAGGAGGTACAAGAAGCAGAGAAGCGAAGGGGAGCACAGCACTCCCTTCCTAAATCTTTGAAAATGTAAGAATTTTGGTCACTTTTGGCCAATTTTAACCATTTGAAACCCTCTTAACAAAAATCCGATTACGCCGATTTGTGCGCTTTCAAATGGGGGGGGGGATCTGAGGCAGCTGCCCCGCAAACCTCTGCATTAGTCAGACACTGTTTATGTTTTTAAGGAAAGGGCGAAGCTAACGAGAAAAACAGGCTACCGCAGTGCATTCCACTTATCTTTTTTTACAGACCGCTAGAGTGACGTAATGCTCTTTTCGTACATTTTCATTGGTGCATTCGAGCATCACGTGACTCCGGCGGTCTGTAAAAAAGATACGCGTAAAGCACCACGGTAGCCTTTCTTTTTCGTTAGCCTCGGGGAAGGGCACCTGATGTCACTGTGGGGTAAAATTACTGTGCGATACTTGACTTTCTTTGTCCGTTTTTGACACCTACTATACATAAAAATTCAGGTGACCTGATTAGAGTGCCTCTATTATGAGGGTGGAGACATACGATGCTCAGACTGTGCTTAGACAGACGTGTTTGTCCCCAAACTATTGCATACCTAGGCATTTTCTATTCCAGAACTTCTCGATACTCGCTTGGAGAGTTCGATTATACGAGTGAGATAAGTTAACAAACATTAGCTTGGTGATAATGGTAGGCGCGCCAAGATGGTTGGCAATTCGGTTTTGTCTCAACTAATCAAATGCTACACCCCGTTTCTCTCAACTCTCAAATCTAGGCTCATATGATTGGTCTACGGTTAACAAGTGTACGGTTAAACGATTTGTCTACGTCGTCATGACGATTCTTCCAATAATCGCTAAGGCAAAAATGTAGTAGGTAGTGTTTTGTTTGTACACATGCCCTTTCAATATACGTCGTGTTCACCTCTGTTTACAATACGTCGTATTTGTCACCTTATGACAAAGAGATTAAATATATTTGGGATAAAAAAAGGTCTAAAGGGCGCTATCGACATGGAAAATTCATCCCTTTAACTAATGGTAAAGTGCTACTGAAATTATAACACATAAATGTCACATAAAAGATGGCATTGTGCAAAAAAAAAAAAAATCATTATGAATAATTAAAAAAAACATGTAATCAGTGGTGGGATCCAAATAATTTAAAAACCGGTTCTATGCACTAATTGCAGGGCTCCCAAATGGTCCGCTTTTTGAACACCGGTATTTTCTTAATTTTTTTTTATTTTTAGATTTTTCTTGAAAATTTTGCAGAAACCACCTTCGGAGATAAAGTTTTGCAGAAATGTTGTAGAAACCTACTATGAAATTTTCTGTTAAAAAATATTGGTATTCAGTTGGCAAACCATTTGGGAGCCCTGAAATTGTTTTTTAAGTATAAACAAGAAAGTAAACTGATACGTAATACAGAGATTACACATTTTCTAACATTCATTTTAAGAACAATGTTAAAAAAATAATTATATATTGATACTGAAAATAAAAACGTCCCTGAAAACTCTTTTTCATGCTGAAAAGGCACATTTTATTTAGTTAATTTTCTATAACCACGGCTTACTGGTCGAAATTTTTATCAGAAAATGCATCAAAACAATATAATAAAATAAATTAATTAAATGTAAATAAAAAAACACGCTTTCATTAAAATTTACAAAAACTCAAACTTTATTATAAAGCATAAATTTGTCGCTCAAGCTTGACGGCATAATGATGTGGGCAACAATGTAGTTAAAATGGATGAATGTTGCAACAATGGAGATTTTTTTCAGTTAATACTAAACAATCGCAACGTTATTTATATCGACGTTGCCCCCCCCTTAGGGATCGAACTTAAAAAATCAATGTCCAATTCGTGTATTGCCCCCAGAAATACATATATATTCTAAATTTCAAAGTTCTATGTAAACAGGAAGGGGTGAAAAATGAGTAATAATATTTGACTGCCAGATACAAATGGAATTGTAAGTTAAAAGAAAGCATGTAATGAGCAGAATACAAAACACAAAGATATTCAAGCTCAATCATTAAAGTGTCAGCAAGATATTGCATTTATTAAGCTGCCATAGTTTGAAAAAAAACTTCGAAACTGATTAATTGCTCTGTGCATATTTCACAATAAAGATACTTTATTGAATCAGCAGTGCATTTATCTAGAGGGGAATTTTGAACGTAACGCAAAGTTGAAAGAAATGAGAACATATTTTACGTTGTTATGCTTAGAAAACACTATTGGACAGATGAACATTTAAAGAGTAAGGAAGATATCAACATTAAGCAAAATTAGGTAACGACTCTACAAAGGGTTAAAAGAGAGATTGACGATATACGAATAGGGCGCTGGTTCAAATTGAAATTTTTGTCCAAACTATGGCAAACCACAATATAGAACATGATAATATCTTCTTAATTGAGTGAGACTAGGGTGCCTCTATATGAGAGAGGCAACGTACGCAAAGGGTGCATGCTCAGACAAAAGGTTTTGTCAAAACTAGGGCAAGCAACAACATGGCGATACTCGCCTGGACCGACATACGGGACATAAAATTTAATTGATCGAAACGATTTTGCACAACCTGAGAACAGTGATGCATCTCATATGATATAAACAGCAAAGAGCTTGATAGTTCTAATGAGGAAGTAAGACACAAGTCGTCAAATCGAACTCGTCCAGGCCAGTATCGCTAAGTTTTGGAAGGTAGGTTTGCCATAATTTGGACAAACATGTTTGTCTAAGCATAGTCTGAGAATACGCCCTGTACTCATGTCACGACTCTTATATAGAGGTACCCGAATGAGACTAGGACACAAAAGTGCCAAAAAGGGAATTGGCTTTACATTTTCTTTTCATTTTTTTGCGCAATGTATAGTGTGTATATAAAAATGTCATTTTAGCAGTATTCGCAGGGAGCAAATTTCTTTCTGAGGCAGGCCAAATTTACAATAATAAAAATAAATGTCTTACTTGCTGAAAATATAGAATGATTAGTGTTTTTGCCCCATAATTTGCAATCTAACAAATTTAATTATTATTTTTCTTTCTAATTGTATTTATTGTATTTTCTGTTTCTACACACTGCTTGTTTATTCTTACAAGTACTCGGTATTGGCCGAGTACTCGGTTGAAATTTCGCCGAGTACCGAGTATATACCGAGTACTCGATACGGCTCTACGCTCTAGTGACGTTTTAAAAGTCATGAACCGGCTGTGTTTCTTGTTGGTCACGCACGAAGTGAATCATCTTTACATGGCGATTGACCCAAAACGTGGCGCGCCGCTTTGTACCAATCGCCGTGAACAGATGATCCTCGCCGTGTGACGTTGTTAACGTCATAAACCGGCCGTGTATCTCGTTGGTCGCGGTGCAGTATTCTGACCAGCGCACTGTTTATGTACTTTAACTTGTTTAATAATGTTGATTAGCTTTAAAAAGATTAGGGCATATTGATAATAAAATTTCATTGCACTAGATATAGCGGTTCCCAACCTGGGGAAAGCGTACCCCTGGGGGTACGTGGAGGGCCTGTTGGGGGTACGTGAAAATAATATATGTAATGGCGGAATTCACAAAAATGGTTCAACTGAAAACACACCAACAAAATTGATTGCTTTGGATTACAAATTTAGTCTCATATTTAGCTCTAATATGTTGCTCTCAAAATGAGGGAAAAGGTCCACTAGATCTCTAGTAATTCATTGGTAATAAAATTTCGCTAGCTTTACCCACCTCTAAATCATATCGTATGATTACTTATGTTTTCTCCCATCTTCGCAAACATTAAAGAGACCCACAACGCTGCTCCTGACTTAAGATTATTTCTATCTGCGTTTGAACCGTATTTTAAATAAAAAAGAAAAGTGCCAGTTAAACTGATGGCGTTGAGTTCAAAGACTATTCTCATTAATTGTATATTATACTCTTATTTTAAAGAATCGTGCCCCTCGAAAAATAAAGAAATTGACGATAAAATAAGGGGGATTAGCACCCCGTTCCCTCTTTAAACTTAACCAATGAACCTCAAAACTAATCAGGGAAGCGCCTTATCATAATGAACCTATATACAAAATGTGAAGCAAATCGGTTAATTCGGTATGAAAAACACATTTATCTAAATTAAGGGGGGAATTAGACCCCGTTCTCCCCTTTATACTTAACCAATAAACCCCTAAAACTAATCAGAGCAAATCGGATAATTCTGCGTGAAAAACACATTTATATAAATTAAGTGAAGAAGTAGACTCCGCCACCCCCCTTTATACTTAACCAATGAATCCCCAAAACTAATCAGGTAAGCGCCTTATCAGAATGAACCTATATACAAAATTTGAACCAAATCGGATATTTCTATCAAGAGTTATAGCGTTACGTATGTACATAGAGAACCTACGGGAACATTGGCTCTCAGGCTTTGATAGCCTGATTCCCTTTGTGAGTATTATAAACCATGTTTGAATGCAAAATTTTTATAAACTTCTTTTAATGCTATATTAATGTTAAGCTAATATTATAAAAATAAAATTAATTTTAAAATGTGATAAAAAATAAAAGGTCATAAATGTGAATGTAACGTCAGTCGATTAATTGTTTAGCCCTGTTGAGAAGATTAATAATAATATAAAAAGCATGTTTGCTTCATGGGGGTGAGAAGGGGTGTGTTTATAAAAAAAGGGAGCACTTCTAAATGGAAAGACTAAGCAAGAGGTACGTGATAGAAAAAAGATTGGGAAACGCTGCACTGGAACATAATTTCTCAAACTGTGTTCGGTGAGAAATTAATATTTAAAAAAAAATGTATTTTAAGAATGACTAGAGTTGCAAAGGCTAGAAAAACCCCGTGTTAAACCTGGTAATAAACCGGGTTTTTCGGGAATAAACTTGTTTTTTTGGAAATAAACGAGGTCTTTTGGGAATAAACCGGGTCTATTGGAAATAGACCGGATTTTTGCAACTCTTTTACAAGGCTTACGAAAAAGAAAGGCTACCGCGGTGCTTTACTCGTATCTTTTTTTATAGACAGCGAGAGTTACACTGTTAAAAATATTCAGCTTTTGCTGCATAGTCACTCCACCGCATTTATAGAATATCTCTATTTTGACCAATGAAAATGCTCCATAATATAGTAAAGTATCCGTTTTCTCTAAAAGCGGAGGAGTGTGTCTGCAGCAAATGCTGCAGATTTTTAACAGATTTTCACATATATGTGATGTCCGAATGCACCAATGCAGGTGTACGAAAAGAGCATCACGTCACTCTAGCGGTCTGTAAAAAAAAAAAAGATAAGTGGAATGTACTGCGGTTGCCCGCGACTTACGTTATACACGGCCGATGCATGACGTTTAAAACATTACATGAAGTGGATCATTTTTACGCGGTGATTGGTGCAAAGTGGTGCTCCCACCGTTTTGCACCAATCGCTGTGTAAAAAGTAGAGCTCCTATAATATATATAGTATAGAAGCCTTAGTAAAAAGGATCCACTCCATGTGACGTTTTAAACGTCATGCACCGGCCGTGTATAATGTAGGTCGCGGGTAGCCTGTCTTTTTCGTTAGCCTCGAACTCTTAAGAATGACGCTAGAGAGGAGGAACGTACTCGTTTGTTGGCTTCAAAATTTTAAAAAGAGGAAGATAGAAATGTCCACTGTACAAATGACGCATGCGCAATGTTGCCGATCATAAGCTATAGCAGCCAATCAAAAGTTAAACGAGCTTGTAGGCTGGATCTAGGGCGACAGTACTGTGAACAGGGTCGTTGTAGATTTTTTCTTCCCTGGAAACTTTTTTAAATAAGTTTCAATATCTGATGAAGCAACCGATGGCCAAAAAGCCATATCTGCTTTCCAATCTGCATCCACAATAATATACGGATCATCTAAAATAATAACACTATTATTCGGTTTGACAAATCTAAGCTTTGTTAAATAATCTTGATTAGCAACAGAATCTAAGTTCTGTGCATAATCTGATAAAAGAAAATTTGTTTTTGAATAAATATGATCCATAAATTGAATGCAAAAATTTCGCTTTCTCATAGGAAACGGTAGGAAATAGCGCATTGAGCGGAAATGTTTTGCCTACCGAAGAGGCGTGGTCTAGTGAGGAACCAGTTTGTTGACAAACATGCACATTCTCTATTGTCATTATTGAATACCCTTTCCCTCTAAAAAACAAGTTTTTCAAAACTATTCTTTGTAAAAATGAATAACATGAACTGGCTTTCTTTTTAAATTTCACTTCTTAAATTTGCAATTTAAAAACAGATAATACAGAATTTTTTTTCATTTCTAATACTTATTTTTGTAAGTCAAACAAAATAAGTAGAATTTTTTTTTTTTTTTTTTTTTTTTTTAAGTCTAACATTGGGACAAAAATTTTAATTATCCTGTTAATTTAAGATTTTTGTGAAAAATCAAAGAATAAAGTGCATTAATATATTTATCTGTAATAAATAAAATGCTTGAATGTTAAACTTGTAGAAAGCTTTTGATCATCATTTCAATATTCTCCCTGCACCTTAATATTTATATGTAAACGATTAATGCTTATTTATTCCTTGCATTTTATTAAAACAGGGATTGAAAGTGCTAAAAGTCAAAAGAGTTATTAATACAACTTATTTCTAATTTATGTATACATAACTCTAATGAAACGGCAAATTTTCAACTGTAAACAAAATAGAAAGAATGACTTTAACAAAAGCTGCAAGAAATTCAACTTTAAAAAATGTATCAAGTGCCAGAGCTGTTTATACAGAGAAACTTTCCAAGAATTACAGAAACTTTCAAAATGTTATCTGTTTCAGGGGTCGATACAGGAAAGATTTGGGGCCTATTTAGGGGCCCTTCACAAAAATCAATTTAATAAAATAGACCCCTTCACAAATATCAGTTTGATAAAATGGTAGCCTTCACAAAATTCTATTCCACAGAAACTTACTATTTATTTATTATTTTGTGATGTTTTAAAATGTGTAATTTGTAAACAAACAAGTTCAGCAGAGAGGAAAACTTAAGCAAAAGGATTTTAAAAAGTTTTTGTTTATAAATGTTTGTTTTGAATTTGATTAACTGGATTTCACATTTTGTTACAAAATGTTATTTTTCAGAAAAATATAATAAATTTCACAAAAATAACCTTTATTTTTCACAAAATGGCCCCCCCAAGAAAAAAAAACTGCATCGACCTTCATAGGTATTTTAACATTAATATTATCTTTCATATGCAAAATGCAATATTTAAAATATTTTTCAACAGTTAAATCTTATTTCAACATTTGTTATTATTATCTCTCTCTCTCTCTTTTTTTTTAATTGTTATATTAACCCTTTTTATCCTAATGGTACTTATAAGTACCACTTTAATGAAACACCTATATATTCGTAATATGACCGTTTTTCCTAATGGTATTCACAATGGCACAAAGAGTGTATTTCTGACAGCAGGCAGGAGATGGCAAATTCAAGCACATATCCTCTTACTTTGCATTGTAGGGATTTTACATTTGCCACGCTACATTCGAAATCCATTTTGCAATAGAGTTGACATGCATGTTGTTCTTCAGTTGAGTAATTTTAGTGGTTTATTACCGGTTATTTAAGTACTATTATTTTCTATACAGGTGAACATTTCCTATATTTTATTTGAAATTTACTATTTAATTTTATATCTTAGGGTAAAAAATTTATGGTGGTTACAGTTGCATAATTAACCACTAATACACTATAAAATTTATTTTTCTCTTTCCTATGTTTATTCTGCACCAAAACTTATCCAATGATGCAAAAATACAATTAAAAAGTAGCTGGAAAATTAATTCAGGATATAAAGGTTTAAGGTTGTTCATTCTCAAATTCAAACTGTCTACTTTATGACATTTTTAATTCATTTTTGTTCGTAAATTGGCAATTATTGTTATTCAGAAACTTATGTAATTGAAACATGTTTTCCATTTTTTTTGGTAAACGCAAAAGATCTTTCAGAAAATACTGTCAAAGTTACCATTTTGAACCGGATTTCTGTACATGACAGCCAAAGAAAGTAAAAAACATGCCGTCACATGAAACGAATCGCTTGTAACTCGATAAGTAATTTATTTATCAAAAAATGGAAAACTCATTTTGATTCCAGATTGTTTCCATGGTCAGGCCTGCCAATTTTATGTCTTTGCATTTAAAAATGAATTAGAAAATGTGTCAGAAAGTTTCGCGCTATTGAGCAGGTCATTGAGCAGATTACTAGAAATACAAAAATATTTATTAACAAAAGCAGTCTGATTTAGTAGGAATAGGAAATTACATATCTGAAATAAAGAATTTTTTACACTTGTTTGTTATAAAGGAACACACAACCAATTTTTTCAATATTTATACAATTTATTTACTTATACAGAAGTCTTATCTGTTATTATATACATACAGAAGTAATTTGCCTAATGTAAATCAGAAGCAGTTTTTTAATACATTTCATGAACAGGCATACTAGTTCATTGGTTCCACCACTATTTCAAAACAATGATCTTCATCGCAGATTCTTACAAATTTTTGGAGTAGATTGATTTAGAAATAGTGGTCGAAAAAAAAATAAAATCTGCCAGTGGCCGGTTTGTTTATATACCTTAGTTATTAAATTAAAATTAATGCATTATTAATCAGTAATTAAATTTCAAATCTTCTTCTTGACTGAGTTTCTGTGTATTCAACTTAAAAAGTGTAATTAATGAATAAACAATTAGAATAATAATACACAAATAAAATAAAATAAAATAAAAATATTTTATTCTTCAATATTTTACCAAAACACATGAAAGTAACTATATATATATAATATATATATATATATATATATATATATGTTAAAATTTATTCAACCCATATGACTTAAACACTGATGGCTTAATTTCCATGCTTCTAAGGAGACCAACTCCATGTATATTTTCTCCTTCGACCATGGTCGATGTGGTCGTGTAAGCTGAACACGGCCGTAAATAGCCATTTTTTGTGTGCGTGTTTTCTTTTTCTCGAATTTTATTTTTAAGCATTCTTAAGTCTTAATTTTGTTTTCAAAAGGGCTAGAAAGAGTGTCATTAAGCTTCATCATATTTACAGCTTTTTTAATAGCGAAGTAAAGCTAATAGCAAGAGGAGAAAATGCCTATGAATCCAATCATTAGGGCTGGGATTGCGGTGCCTCGCTTAAGGCTGGGATTGCGGTGCCTCGCTTAAGATCAACTTAGAGACTTACGATATAAACAAAACGTAAACGGCATTACAGTGCCTCGCGATCTTACGACAGCTTCGAAGCAGTCGTAAGTTAAGACGCAAGTGGATGCGCGCGCAACCAAAACAAATGTAACTGCGGCCTCTGATTGGCTGACTGCAGGAGGACTTACACCGAAGCACGAGGACTTACGCTGAGGCACCGTAATACGAAGTTACGACTGATCGCAGGAACGCCTATCCTACGATCGAGCGTAAGATACGGTAGAGCGAGGCACCGTAATCCCAGCCTATGATCAATCTTGAACGTAAGTCTGACTTACGATATAAACAAAGCGTAATCCGTATTGCAGGGCCTCGCAAACTTACGATAACCCGAAAGCTGTCTTACGAGGAAGCATAAGTGTATGAGCGCGCAACCACAACAAATCTAACTACGATCTCTGATTGGCTGACTGCAGGAGAACTTACACTTAAGCAAGAGGACTTACGATGAAGCACCGCAATACGAAGTTACGTTCTATCGCAGGAACGCCCATCCTACGATCGAGCGTAAGATTTAAGATAGCGAGGCACCGCAATCCCAGCCTGTAAAGCAGTAAATTTTTACGGGGATTCGCATATTGATGGACAAGTTCATGCTAGTATGAAGGACAGAGTGTACAATGTGAAAGTAAGTTCAGCTTATACTTCTTATTAAAACTTACCATCATACGCATCATGAAAAAATGTATTTAAGTAAAATTTGTATGCGTTTTACCATTTAATATCAAGTAGATAAACAATGGTTTGGGTAGTTTTACCGTGATTGATATATACATTACGAGCTAGAGCAATTTCAAACTTTTATTTAATTATATGATATGTGACAAGAAATTAGCAAATTTCATCTAAAAAACGATTTTTTATTTATTCTTTTGTGAAGGATCAGAAAATATTTTAATCTTGTATTTTTTATCAGAGTTTTCGAAGGGCGCTGCACCCTACCTGCCCTTTGGTTTACAAAATAGCACCCTTCTTGCCCCCTCCAGTAAAATAATGAGCACCCTTTTTGCCCCCCACCCCCCAGTAAAAAAGTGTCCTTTCTCCTTTTTGCATTAAAAAATTTGCTTTCATAGTAAAAACTGACTCAATGTTGTCTTAAAAAGAGTTTTTAGAACTTTTGAATATAAAAGTGGCTTTTAACACCTTTTTAATAATTAAAAAAAGTGCCAATAAGAATCTGATAAGTACTCTCAAGAATCCAAAAAGTGCCCTTAAGAATTAAAAAAAAGTGCCTTTTCTCACCTGCAGCACCCTGCCCTTTTTTAAACCTGGGGGAAACTTTGTTTTATTATACAAATTTTATACTATAAATTGAAGTTGATGAATAAATGCTTCGTTTCTGGGTTTAAAACAGGATATGTAAGTAACATACAATAAAGGGCAAATTAGCACTATCCACCGGGACACTAAATGAGAAAAAGTGGCTTTAAAAAAATGTTTGTCTGTAGCCACTTTATGGCCATTTTCCTATCAGGAGTGAGTAAAATTTTCCCGCATTCCATCAAGGAATCTTCTTTTTCTGGTTGCAAAATATTATTTTTTAATTTAAAGTTTACTGTTTAGTACTTTTAAATTGGCAAATGGACACTAATAAAAATTCCCTGTTTTGCCCTGTAACATGCAGAAAAAGAAAGAATGAGAGAAAAATGCAACTGAGATTTTTATATTCTGGACTGGCGAATGTTTTCTTTTTAGGCTTTAAAGTTATTAGTTTGTAGTTATTTTTAAATTAAGAAATTCTCATTTTATAGTTATCCTTAATAAATGATAAACATTGATATGGCTAATTGACATGTAATTGTCAAAATAATGTTTACATTGTTTTTTAGTGTTAATTGTTTGACTTTAATCTAAAACTATTCATTCATAATTACTTTTAAATAAATAAAAAATAGGAACAAATGTGTTTGTGGTCTACGGAATGAATTTAGTGATTTTTCCCAAAATGCTATTTTTAAAAATGATTGCAAATCTGAAACTCTGTGATAAACCAATATGGCGGTTACTTTCAAAACTAAAGTGATTTTATTGGCACTTTAACAAAGTTAATATTTAAAATTTTTGAAAGTGATCACCATATTTTGAAACAAAATTTCCTCATAGTTACAATCAGTTTCAATTCTGAAATTTTTTCGTAGTTTCATAATTGTGGTCAATTTTAAGAGTTTCCCCTAGACAGTTTCAGGGGGCTGCTACGCCCTTCCTGCCCTTTGATTTACAAAATAGCACCCTCCTTTCTTATCATCCCAAATATTAGCACCTTTGTTTGCCTTTTTCCTAAAATTAGCCCCTACTCTTTTTTGCTTTAAAAAAATTGTTTTCATATTAAAAACTTCCCCATTGTTATCTTGGAAAGTCTTTGGCAAAATCCTCAAACAAGGGCGATCCCCGATTTGGAGATTTTTTTTTTACGCACGCCAAGCACTGACGCGCGCCAACCCAAAACTCGGCAACCTCCAAATTCTACCCAATCAGAACGCATGCTTTCTACGGCAAGCTTCTTCACAAAGTAAACACCGAATTTATTCATTTTTTCGACTATTTACAAAGTTTTAGTAATATTTTCTTCACGATTTTTCGATTTTTACAAACTTTTAGCAATATTTACCAGTGTATTTTTATATTTTTACAAACTTTTAGCAATATTTTTTCCGGATATTTCTATTTTTAAAAGCATTTAGCAATATTTTCCTCTGTATTTTTACATTTTAGCAATATTTTCCTCCGTATTTTTCTATTTTTACAAACTTTTAGCAATATTTCCTTCGGATATTTCAATTTTTACAAACATGCGGTTATTAACTTACATATGTACGCTACGCGTACATTTACCAAAAAAAAAACCTCTGGATGTATGAAACTCAACGTGCAGCGGTTCTAGAATATACGAAACTCATACAAGCAGCGATTAGTAACTTATATACGTACGCTACACGTACATTTTCCGAAAAAAAACCCCTCTGGATGCACGAATCTCAACGTGCAGCGGTTCTAGAATATACGAAACTCATACATGCAGCGATTAGTAACTTATATATCATTTACCAAAAAAAAAAACCCTCTGGATGCACGAATCTCAACGTGCAGCGGTTCTAGAATATACAAAACTCATACAAGCAGAGATTAGTAACTTATATATGTACGCTACGCATACATTTTCCGAAAAAAAACCCTCTGGATGCACGAATCTCAACGTGCAGCGGTTCTAGAATATACGAAACTCATACTTCAATAAAATCAACAAAAATTCACTTACCTTTTGTTTGTATTTAATCCAGCGGCATGTATCGAATACAAAAATAAACTGTCTTGTTGCCAAAATGTCTATAGACAAATAGTGTTGCCACTACAATAAATATATATATAACACTCATATTTCTCATCTTTCATTTTTTTTCTTAATTATTTCACAGGAATTATCCTTCTATAACATACCACAAAACGTCATATCATTAAACTTCACAAAATACATTCCACAAACGTAATTCAAGGAATCCGACACACAATAATCCAATCAAAATTCTTACATCTTTGCATTGAGCTCAAAATCCAAACCAATCTCCAGAACAAACAACAATAAACCAACCAATCAACCACAGTAGGCATGGAAGAAACGTAACAAACGAACTGGTAGCAAGAAAATCTCATTTATCGCTTCACCAACTTCGACGCCGCCAAGCATCGCCCTTGTTTGAGGATTCAACCAAGTCTTCTGAACTTTAAATATTAAAAGTGGCTTTAAAAATGCCTAAACCACCCCCCAAAATGTACACTTGAGAATCTAAAAAGCAGAGTTGTATAATATAGACGCACGCTGTGCGCAGAAAATTTTCTGCAAAATTCAAAACTTTGCAGAAAAAAAAAATATTAGGTATAGTAATATTTTAAATAGTAATTATTTTAAACTACCTTTTCTAATTCCTATCGTCAAAATAATATAACACGTAATTTTATTAAACATTAAATTAATTTGCAGAAAGTTTTTGACTCAATATTTATGTGCGTAGAAAGTTTTTGGTTTTATAAAAGTCTGCTAAAAAGTACCATTTTTTCCACAAGCAGCATCCTGCTCCTTTCTAAACCTGGGGGAAACTCTGATTTTACTAATGACATTCTGTGCATTAACATATTGAAAATTAAAGAAATTTCTGAGACCGATTGGTGAATTTTACAGTTTCTTCTTGCAACAAATAGATTAATTTCACTATCCTCCTTCCCCCCGCCTGTGAACAATTGGTGATTTTTGTGATATTATTTGGTAACAAGTAGTTCTGGTAATTAAAATAGATTACATAAAATGTAATCATAATAAATTTTCCAAGTATCAATGTTATGCATAATTATTGATGAAGGGCATTTATGTTAAGTTTGATCTGAATTTATAATGAAAGGCCCTTAATAACAGTTATTTGTATAATAGATTTCAGATTATGTCAATCATTAATTGCAAATTAATAATTATAAAATTTTCAAACATTAAATTATAATTTTTAGGTTTCCATACTTAAAAAGAAAAAATGGAACCATTAGATGATCACTCATGTGTCTGTCTGTCACAACCCTTTTTCTCATAAATTATAGAATGTGAAAAGCTAAAATTTGGCAGAAGTAATAAAGGCTATTGATCCACATATTTATACGCTAGCTGACCTGTCCGAGCCGTGATAATATTCTTAAATTTGCATGATTGCATATCTTTAATTCAATTTTGTGTAAAAATCGGTAAAAAAAAAAAAAAAAGATATTTACTGGAAATAGAGATCAAGATAACTGTCACAGTAAATGAGATAGGGGAGGGTGTGATATGTTTCTGTCTATGCTTAATTTTCATGCTAAATATCTATATTTAACTGCAAAAATCTCTAATCCTATGCATAACCATTTTTTTTTTTCACATTGAAATTCTGAGTGAATAATTTTTATTTTGTCTTGCTTATTCTAATAAAATATAATTTAAAATTCAGTATAGATTTACTAAAAGTTTGAAATAGCACCCCCCCCCCCTCCTTTACAAAATGAACATTTTTATTTTACAAAATTGAAACAATAAGCAGTTGAAGAGTATAAGTGCATGAAATTGTGTTTAATGTAAGAGTTCTTAAAAATTAGATTTTCTGAATTTTTGAGGAAATCTATGCTTAATATATACCAGCTCACTTCACCCGCTAGTAGGCCCCTTCTTTTATCAGGACCTCAAACCGAGTTCCCACTGCCTACGGCCCTGGCACTGCAAAGTACCATAAAATTAAATCCCAAACCTTTTACAGGGGTCCCTGACGCTTATAGCACCGTATAACAGGTGCGCTGAGCACGTCTTGCAAAATATTATAGAAAAAAAGGTACTTCTCTATTATCCCGTCGACCACTTTTGATAACAAAAAACTATCGCCAAGCTGTAAAGCCAAATAAACAAATGGAAGAATGTTGCCATTGGAATATCAAAGTAAATAAATAAATAAAATTACAAGAAATTCGTAAAAGACCCACTCACCAATGTGTCAATTATCAGTAACTTTAACGAAAAAAAAAAGTTTTCAATATAATAATGAAAACAGAAAAAAAAATCTTGGATATTTATTTATTTACATTATTTTTCTTAATTATCCTTCTCGGCTGGTGAATAAATGATTGTGATGTCAGTTGAAAATGATCTATTGTACTTAACTATTAAACACAACGTTTTTTTCAATGCTTTTTTTCTTTCAATATCATGGCACCGCCGTTAAAGGACACAATTGTTATTTTAATTAACGAAATAACTAATAAATCAGTAATATTAAAAAATACAAATAAATGTTGAATTAAAAAACACTTGATAGCATAACAAACCCATGTCAAGTGAATGGGGTTGCATTTTTGGCATTAAATCCTATAGTTTGGTGTAGTTTTTTGGAATGAAAAGTGGTCGACAGTATAATGGAGAAGTACCAAAAAAACTATGTAAATTGAAATATTTTGAAAATTTGATGTTGAGGCTGTTCATTTGTAGATTTACTATTTAACATAAAATGATTGGGGCTTCCAAAATCATTTCACATTCATCAAATGTTATGTTAGCCATAAAAATTTAACAAAAAAAATTCAGAAAGCTTCATGTTATCTGATGTATCATGCTAACAAGGTTCGACTGTAAACTTAAGTTTCCAAAATAATAATTTTTTTGTGTTTTGTTTTAAATAATGACTGCAAAATTTTTTTTTTATGTTTTTTAAACTAAGTAAGAAGTAGTGATAATAAAAATTTTGGAAGTATTTTAATAACTACAATTTTTAATAATGATTTTTTGTTCTTTTACAGATTGTTTTGTCAAAAGATGGAGAAATCAAAGCTGCTGAATGCACATGCCCAAGAGGAAAGGCTGATTGTGTACTGAGTACCGGCTTTTTCATATGACTCCTTATAAGTGTAATTATATCGCACTTATTTTTTTACAAAAAATGAACCTTCCATAAGTTACTTTTGTATATGAAATGTTATTCAACTTATCCATCAGATGCTGGTGTTTCGTGGTTAGCAGGTATGTAAATATTGCTATTTGGGTATTACTATAACATGAAATTATTTTCGAAATTGTTGCTTATCCTAATAAAACCACTGTGTGGAACGAAATCCAAGATCTACTAGAATTAGTCACACAATCAATAGGAAATTGCGAATATAAATTTAATAGCCCTCCTGAAAAAAAGTATTTTTTATCTAAAAAATTACAAGAAAAAGTTCATAAGATTTTCAGAATATCATTGCATAAACTGGTGTTTAATTTAACGCTTCTAATTTCTGAAACCTCCGAAGTATTTTATATGCCTATAAATATGTATGTAACATAAAAAAAAAAAAAAAAATTGTGGATTGTAAGATGCTAAATAATATGAAAAGAGATTAAAAAACAATGACTTTCAGAGCTGATGTTGAGGCTCCTGATCTGCAGCTTTACTAGTTTAATAAAAGTGGATATTTAAAAATAACATTACAAGATATTTAATCAGGAAATGTATAAACAAAGTGGTCACAAACACTTTAAATCAAAATTCTTTGATTTTAGGTTAATGTTAAGATTTTACTTATAGTAAGCATTTTGTTAGAAATAAAAAAGTGGTCTTCAGACAGTAAACATAATCATACAGGAGTAATGTACAAATTATTTCAATTTTGAAGCTTTATAGCAAAATTATATATTTTTTAAGAAACAGCTACTCAAATATGATAATGTGTTAAGTTTTATTTGTTTTTATCAATTAGATTATTACATTTTTAATAATTATTACATTCACTTGCTATATTAAAAGGAGAAACTTGAATATATTACAAGATTATTAGCTATGCTATTTTTTGCAGCACATTGATGAAGTTTAATGTAAAAAAATTTAATGATATAAAATTGCAAAAGCCATGCAGTTATAATTTTTTGCATAATATAGATCATTTCACACATTACTTTATAAACATGAGCCAAATATGCCTGAACCAAATTATTATATTACTTGTTTCCAAAAAAATTTTAACTTAATAATAGCAATTTTTTCATTAAAATCTATGAATTAAGTAGATAATAATGAAATAATGCCTGAAACTTAGTCTTCAAAAGGTAGCAATATTTTAACACGCATTCATCCATTTTCAATCTACCCTTTTCAATCCCCCTAGGCTAAACACGTTTCCCGTTTCTGAGGGGAGCAGCCTTAAAAAAAACGTTGGGGACCATTTTCATGTTGAAAAAAGAATGTGGCATTTGTCAGAATGCACTTTTTGCTTTAAATATAAGGATGCTTTAGCTAGTACCCAATTTTTGAATGTCCATTCAACTTCATATCTGGAGTTTCCTTTTTTTTTTCTCCAATTGAGAAATTTTTTTTTACAGTTTCATCAAAATGTTAAAGATCATCTTGTTATGATATTAATTGCTGTAAAACATATATTTTTTCAAAATTACAATATCTAATGCTAAATATTGAAAATTTTCATCTATTATATCTTCTGAAAATATTTATAATCATAAATTGCCTAGTATCAGATCAGGGGTCGATGCAGGTTTTTGTTCTTGGGGCCCATTTTGTGAAAGTAAAGGTTATTTTTGTGAAATTTATATTTTTGTGAAAAATAACATTTTGTAACGAAAGTTGAAATCCAGTTACTCAAATTCGAACTAAGCATTTATAAACAAAAACTTTTTTAAATCCTTTTGCTGAATTTTTCATCTCTAGTGAACTTGTTTCTTTACAAATTACACATTTTAAAACATCACAAAATAAATAAATAATAAATAGTAACTTTATGGAATAGAATTTTGTGAAGAGACCCATTTTATCAATTTGATTTTTGTGAAGCGGCCCATTTTATCAAATTGATTTTTGTGACAGGGGCCCATTTTATCAAATTGATTTTTGTGAAGGGGCCCATTTTATCAAATTGATTTTTGTGAAGAGGCCCTAAATAGGCCCCAATTTTGTCCTGGATAGACCCCTGCAGATAGAGCTTATTTTAGGCATATTCAGCACAGCGACTGGATTAAATGCAGGAATCTACCTGGAAAGTGACAAAAAAATTTTCTTTATCGGAAACCCACTATCAGAGAATTATATAATGTAACGGGAAACTAATCTATAATCCTATATCTCTAATATCAATTTTACGTTCAAAATGAATGTGTAAAAATTTGTTCATATTCAAATAATTTTTTTTTAAATCTTAAATAATATTCTGAACTCTGATCTTTTCTTTGAAAATTTGGATTAAACCAAATCCATTGAATAAAAATAGTTAAAAGTAGAGTCATACATTGTGTCGAGTAATCAGATTTTACAGAAGATATTTTTGAAAAAAAAAGGGGGGGAGGGTAGATCAAGTATATTTTTGTAACATTATTCATATGAATTTGTTTGCAAAACTAAACTTATTTTTCAATTCCTACACTATTAGCTCACACTCTCTCTATATTTATATATCGTGTTCAAATTTTCAATTGTTAATAAAATATTTTCTATTTATCCACTCAAGTTCAAATACACTTTTTTTTAACTTGTAGTGGATGACACTTGATGTTAATACAGTTTTTTCAAATATTAATTCATTAATTAAATTTAATTAATTTTAGTTTTATATGGGAGAGAAATATTTCTCCCATTGTTTTCATAAATGAAATGAAAGCTTTTCCTCAAATTAGTGATGAAACAAAAATAAAATACTGCAATGATGATTATAAAAAAATGTTCAATAGTTCCAATTATAAAAATAACGTGGGACATTAATGCTGCACAGGTTTATTTTATATATTTATGATTAAAAAGTAGGAATTGACTTTAAAAAAAATTATATTACTTGTTTAGTATAACTTTAATATCGCAATCACCAAATATTGTTACCATCACCATCATTTGTAATGCATTTATTTTATTAAAATATAAACCTTTCATTCATTTAGTTTAAAATGCAGAACCTTAAAATATATGCATTAAAATACATTCCTTTCTCTCATTTCATTATGGGAAAAAAAAAAAAAAATCCATAAACAGAAACATTTTATTTCAACATCACAACATTGTTTCTAAATTACACATGTGAAAAACAGAATCTGTTTGTGACACGGTGTGTGGGGGTGAAGCTCAAGATTTATGTAGCGAGAGGCTACGTAAAAGTGTAGAGTATGAACTCTACACTACACATATCTAAAATATCTGAATGATATTTAAGAATACTGATAAAAATGTGTCATTGTGAATCTAAACAGTGCCCTATTCTTATCAGCAGCACCCTGCTTTTTTTTTTTTTCAATCTGGTGAAAACTTTGTTATTGTAAAATAAATGTTTGTAAATTATTAAAAAAAAAAATTAAAAAATCAGTAAATTGAGTTACAATACATTATTTGAAAGCACATTTTTGTATCTGATGATGTAAAAATTTAAATTATACAGTATTTAGAATTAAATGAAAGATCAATATAACTGATGAATGTATAAAGGTTTAAGGAATGTTCAAAAATATTTTCATGCAGATCGGTTTGTCTGTTAAAGAGAGAAAATAATTTAACTGAAAAAGTGGTCCACTGTGTACCAGTCTCCCCTAATTGTTTTCTGTGGAGTTCAAGTTTACAGTTATGTTACGATATAATAACAAATCGTTCAAATAAAGGAGGCAACTAACAAAAAAAAAATTAATAAAAAAAATTACAACTTTGATGTAATTTTGCATTTTTAAATATATTAATGACTCTGAATCTGTTGAAAGCAAGGGCGCCCATATGGGGGGGCAAGGGGGGGCATGAGCCCCCCCCCTAGATTTTGGTTTTGTCAAATTTTTTTAATATAAATCAGTTGCAAGATACGAAAATGTATCTTGTATGAACAAAGCATAATAAAATATGCCTCGACAACATCAGAATGCACTGGAAGAAATTTCCGTTTTAGACGGGTTTCCGTCTTAGCAGGTATAATTGTTGGGAATTCATTTTGTCACAACCATATTTTTTTTTTTTAAAGCTGGATTCTGTTTTAGACAGGTTCTGTTTTCATAAGTTTTTAATTAGTCCTTTCCAATAGTCTGCTTCTAACAAAGAGAAAAACCACAAGATAGGAAACAAATTCCGTTTTAGACGATTTTTATCTTAGCTGGTGTTACTGTGTAGTTTTTTCCTACAAGACGGTAACACTTTTTCTGCATAAGTAAGGATTTTGTTATAGACAGGATCTATTTTCACAGGTAAAACTGATTTTGCATGAACAAAACGCGGAGAAATTAGAGAGAGATTTAATAATAAGATGTGAATGGTACAGTGCAATTTTTAATTGAAAAATTCTTTTTCCCGAATCTAATAAAGATTAGAATCCTGAATGTGTCAGATTGTACGCAGCCCGAACTCGAAAATTCTATCTTAAGTCTACAGAACAAGACAAAATAATTTTCGTCGAATTCTTGTAAATAACACTTTCCTGGTCTATGTGAAACAATGTGGTCAGAAAAGTATAAGTCCACACTATATTTTTCTAATTGTTTTGCCACTGTTAAAGAAAATCTCAGTAATCTTTCTCTAGACAATAGTACGAACCAAGAAACACGCTCACAAGCCATTCATTTAGATGCTGCAACGTCATATGTAAAGTTTATTGTACATCTCAAAATAATTTCTCGATATTTTTTCTATCTGGAGCCAGTTGTAAATATATTACAATCTGTAGATTAAGATTTGCATTCGGTTTATCAGAACATAAAGATGGAACTTCTTGAGATTTTTCTTATGCACAGAATGGTATCAGAAGTAGAATTTTCAGAAATTTTCATGGAGCTAATGGAGAATTGTTATTGTAAGAAATCGAAATCAAAATGTTTAGAACGTCTACCGTTAGAATCTTATCGTTCGAACCTTCCTATGGCCACTCCTCTTGAATATTACAGAGCAGCATTTCTAAATCCATATTTAGACTCTTTAATTATATCCCTTGAGTCAAGATTTTTGAATCGAAATGAAACGTCATTCAAAGCAATTTTACTTCATCCCAATATGATGAAAAATATGAAAAAAAATGTTTTTGTCAAAGAAATCAAGGAGCTATCTCATTTTTATAATATTGAGAATTTGGAGTCGGAAGCAAGAACATGGCTTGATTTGTGGAAAAGCAAAGACTGTGGTGACAATACAAGAGAACTAGTCGGATGTGCCAATCCCAAAACTTTCTTCTATCTCAGTCATGTTAATACTTCAAAATTCGCTATCACATCGCCAATAAAATCAATATTTTTCGTCATTCTGTTGCACGTCAGTTGCTTGCGAATCGTCGGATTACAGGGATGCGAACAACCGATGTATACTAAACTACGAAAAGTCCTTCTGGCCTGAACCGACAGGAACAAATAGCCTCCCTATTCCTTGGTTTTACGATTTTAGCTAATTTTACTGGAAAACACGAAGGTAAAATGCGTGGAACCTAAATAAAGAAGATTCAATCCCAGTTTTCGTCAACATTGAATTTCAAAGAGGATATCGCCAAATTAGTCCTCTACAGCCAAGTTGGCTTCATTTATGGCAACTTATTTTGGTCGCCAAATTTGGCAATATTCCGCCAACTGTCGCCAAGTTTGGCAAGAATTTGACGTTGGCGAATATAAATAAATAGTGATAAGCATGTAATAGGATTAATGGTTACAACAATGAAAGAAAATTTGCCGAAACCATGTTAACTAAAACTCATAAATGAAACCCGCTTATGGATGAATTCTGCTGTCTTGTTTGAAAATGTCAGCCACCCTAAAATTTCAAACCGCTATATCTCAGCTATTTTTTAAAATAGGGGCAAAACAAATATTGCTCCGGATCAAGGCCGAACATTTAACGAAAAAAACTTTTAGGATTTCTAATTTTTTTGAATTTGAAATCTTTAAATGGCTATCACAGCGACCCCTTTCGTCGAAATATCCCCACATTCTAATAGAACCTGCTTGCCATAGCCAAAAACATAGAAAAAAAATTGGTTCAATTTGAAGTATAACTTTATACACTCTTCGATGATACAACAGTGAAAATGGAACAAAAATATCGATCACAGCGCCCCCTTTCGTCGAAATATCCCCAAATTCTGATAGAACCTGCTTGCCATAGCCAGAAACCTAGAAAAAAAATGTGGTTCAATTTGAAGCATAACTTCATACACTTTTAGATGGTACAATGAAGACACACAGACGGACGGACGGACAGACAGACAGACATTTTGTAAAAACATGTTTTTCGAAATCGCTGACCCCTAAAACGTGTAAATCCGTCAAAAACCGGAAGTCGAAAAAAATTTCAATTACAATACTTTCTTCTATTATAGATAGAAGAAAGTAAATGTACTGCAAAATCTGTTTTTTTTTAAATTTTTTTAATAGTGGTGCAAATAGGATAGAAAAATAGTCTCCCGTGGCAGCCCTGTATATGTCATCTGTTTACAGACTATGTTTACTGTGGGAGGGATAAAACAGATTTTATGCACCTTCTCAATGGACTATATTATTTCTTTTCAAAATGGACTTTGTCTACTATGGTTGTGAGCCCCTTATTCAGTACCCTCAGGTCAGTGGTGAAGGAGATTATGTTCCGAATTGTCTGAAAATTTAAGGCATTTGGTTCCGAAAATTCGAACATAAAAAATGTCACGGAAGAATATCACAAATTTTGACAAATGATCATAGAAAACACCAATTTCGTCAATCGTTCGCAGAAAAAAATCGCTAATTTCGTCAAAGGATCACGGGAAAAAGACGAATTTCGTCAAAAGATCGCGATAAAAACTCAAATTTTGTCAAGGAATCGTGCAGAAAACGTAAATAAGAATCGTGGAAAAAATGAATATTTTGTCAAAGAATCGTGAAAAAACACAAATTTCCTCAAAGGATCGCGAAAAAAACGCAAATTTCTTCAAAGAATCACGGGAAAAAACTCAAATTTCTTCAAAAAATCGCGAAAAAAACGAAATTTCGTCAAAGAATCGTGGGCAAAACGCAAAATTTCTAAAGGAATCGCAGAAAAACGCAAATTCGTTTAAGGATCACGAGAAAAATGCAAATTTCGTCCAATAGCGGAAAAAACGCAAATTTCGTGAAAGAATCGCAGAAGAAACACAAATTCCGTTAAAGATTCGTAGAGAAAAACGCAAATTTCGTCAAAAGATTGCGGAAAAAGAAACTCAAATTTTGTCTAAGAATCGCGGAATAAAACGAAATTTCGTCAAAGAATCGCGAAAAATAAACGCAAATTTAGTCCAATATTTGTGGAAAAAATGAAAATTTAGTCAAATATTTGTGGGAAAAACGCAAATTTCGCCAAAGGATCGCAAAAAAATGCAAATTTCGTCAAAAGATCGCGGGAAAAAACTCAAATTTTGCCAAAAGATAGTAAAAAAACGCAAAGTACCTTAAATATTTACTAAAATGTATGATAGCTTTGGTGGAAGTTGAGATTTTTCTCAGCCCCCCCCTAAATTTAATCATATGGGCGCCCTTGGTTGAAAGCACACTTTATAGCATTTCAGTGGAATCATTTCTTATGAAAGAAGTGACTAATCTCTTATTTAAAAAAGGAATCATTTATGTTTGCATTTCTTCAAAATCTCTTTCTTTCTTAAGGGTGTTGATCAGTGAGATCTCAAGTTACCCTCGCTAATGTTAAACCTATTTGCATAGAATGGACCTTTTTTTTTTGACAATTAAAAAAAAAAAAAAAATACAGTTAGGTCATAGTAGCCAGGATGGGGATCCATATGCTCTGGATACCACTAATTTTGTAAAGTTTTCTTTGCCTTATGTAATCGGAGAACTTTTTGCGATAATAAAGGTGAAAAAACCTTACAATATTACAGGTGTACAGAGCATTTGGATCCCCCCTTCCTGGCTACGCCACTGTTTCCATAATGATGTTTTGGTGATATTTCAAAACTTTCTTGCCAAACTGTTTATTTACATTTTATTTTATCAGCACTATGTAACGTTAAAAATTAAATTTTACTGTTTTCTTGTGACGTTGAAAATAAAATAGTATTTTTTTTTTTCAATTTTATTTTTGTCATTATTAAAATTACTTACAAGTATGGAAGCACATTTTCTGATCTTAAACTTAATATAAAAAGAAATGAATAATTCCTCTTAATGAATATGCAGTGTTAGCAAACTCTCAATAAAAAAAGTTTTTTTTTTTTTTTTTTTTTTTTTTTTTTGTCATATGCCTAAATAAATGAAAAGTTGGAGAAACTAGCAAAAGTATTCATATATATATATATATATATACCACATCACTGATAATTAATTATATGAAATCAGTTATATACTTACTTAACAATATGAATCTCTTATTTCCTTTCTTTGTAATCATTTTATAGCAAGAATTTAAATGTAAATTCAAACATTTAAAATTAGTTGTAGTAAATTGTAATTTGAAGTCATAACTTTCTTAATATTCTATACGAAATCCTTTAACATTAGTTACGGTTTCATTTGATTTCTCAATGATTGTACCTAATTTTTGTCCATTTCCTTCTATATCAATGTCAGGTTAAGGTTAATGTGGAAGAGGGAAGAATTTGTTTGCTTATTGGGGAAAAAGGTGAAATAACTGTATATGAGCATTTTAGTGGTGTAGCTGATATTATAATCTACCTCAAAAATTCATTTATTTCAACCCACTGGCGTGTATTACTGATGTTCCAAAAAAGTAATAAATATGAAATAAGAGAGAATCGGATGTAAGGTGTTTTTGTGTATGCAAATATTTAAAAAAAGTTTTAAACTATTTTTTCCCAGTTTTATTGTATTTTTAAAGTAATAAAAACCAGATTTAATTTGCAAAGGTATTTCAGAAAGCTTTTTAGTATTTCATCATAACTTTTTTTTTTGTTAAATTGGAACATTTCTTCAATTTGTTGGAAAAAAAAAAAGAAATGCTTTTCATTTTATTGCAAATATTCACTTCTTTCTGGTACAGATTGAATAACTATATGCTCAGGAAAATTTTCTTATTTAAAAGGTAAAAACAAGATTAACAGTAATAAAGATATTAAATGTGTATTTTTTTTTCAACTTGAAAATTTTTTACTGAAAATAAGTTAATTTTTTTAAATTCATAAAATTTTTACAACTAGCCAACTACCCAATATTCGTTAGACTGAATGTATATCAGAAAATAAAAATCACTGGATAATTGGTAGCACATATTACCCGTAGTATTTTATGTGCACAAACATTAATTTCAAGTAAACATACTATAAATAAAATAAATATGCACTAGCATAAATAAACATTTTAAAAGTAAGATATATTTAAATAGATAATTCCAGATGTACCTTTTTTGACATTCATCATCTAGCAATTTTAATTTAAAGAAAGTAGTAATGTATTATTTTCCTTTGTTTGCAAGTTTTTGATTCTATTAGTAAAACAACTTAGATTATGCCTGCTTCTTCCTCATTTAAAAACTGTTCAATTGGAACTGGAAGATGAGAGGGTCATTCCATGTCAATTCAACCAGACCTTGTAACCCGCCCGACAGGGATTTGGGTGAAACTTTGTGTACATACTACCCCTACCTAGATATGAACCCATTAAAAAATTTTCTTTCCTAGACCTCATAGTTTTTTAAATATGGGGCGTCAAAATTTTGGATTTTTCTGAAATTGTACATTTCTAAGTCTCTGTATTTTTAGACTTCAGTTCATCTTCAAAAAATTGTTTCTCTGGATCTAAAATCCGAATGAGCTTAAAAATATCACTGTAAGTATGTCAAAATATGCAGATTCTAATAAAAAATATTTAAAAATTTATTTATAATTTTTAGAGCCAAAAAATTGAGACAAAATGTAAAGTTATGATTATTTTGGCCATTTTACGAAAAATTCTCTCTACAAAAAGGCAATGTAAAATTCCAGTTTATTTTTGTTTTAAATAACAGTTTACACATTGGGGTTTCTAGTTATGAAATAAGAATTATGTCTTTCCCATTGCTTATGTAAAAATTTTGCCCTATTCTGGGATGATGTACCAATCACGAGATAAAAATCTCTAACTTTGCTTATGGTATCTAAATAATTGCTGTACTTTATAATTTTAATTAAATTTATTAATGGTTTTGAATTAATTAATAAATCTGAGTCCTTAAAATCACACTGATATATTTATTTTTATTATAGTAGAAAATTTGTAATTGACAGTCCTAGTACATATCACACATTATCTGGAATTAATCAATTGTAATTAATTTTCAATTGTATCACATGTTTGTCATGTAAATGTACATCTATCATTGGATTCAATGGCATTTTTCTATAAATATTTTCATAATAGTTGTATACATCAATATTGAAATAAACATTAATCAAATATGTAAAACTACATTAAATGAAATTAATCATTAACCTTTAACAAATATAGAATTTTTATATTACAAATTAAGATTTTGTTAAAATTTTATGCAATTTTTTTTAAACTAAAAAGTCAGAATAAAGATTATATTTAGAGTGCTGAAATTAAAAAATATAATTGGCTATGTATAAATAAATATGGAAATAAATAATATATTTTTGCAGTATCACTTACTTTGCAAGATGCTTTCTTTATCCAATGTAAGTAATATTGTGAATGTGAACCTTCTAAATATATATTTAAATGTAACAAAACACCAGGATATCAGTGGATCTTTATAATTTAATATCTACAACACAATAGTCTTTATATTTTAAAATCAGTGGTTACCCCCCCCCCCCCCCCAACAACAACACAAGATTTGCTTTAGTTTCTTTCAGGAAATTAGATTGGGCTTTTGTTATAAAATAATGTGGAATAAGATTTTCCAAACATTTTATTAAGTTTGTCACAAATTCATCCAAAGAAACAGTGCATGTCACCATTTCTGTTCGGTCGGTACTAACCCACTGCCGGTACTGGATTGAATCATTTGAGTTAAAATCTTCAAATTTTTGTAAATTTTCATTATTTGGGCAATTAGTGCAGTGGCGCAACATGCAATCTCTATTATCTGCAGAGCATACCAGTTGTTTTATCAACTCATGATAATTTTCTGTAATATGTGCAGCATGAAGCATGAGAATGATATTTTGATGCTTCATAGAAACACATACGGAATGTGTACCTGGAGAACCAGCCAATACACACCATTTGGGCCTCAAAGAACAGAATTTAGACAATTTTATATTTACTTCAGGAAATTCTTGTTTAAACAGAGAATACATCTCACGAAGATTACACAATATCAATCTCTTTTGTGCATGTACATTTTTAGCAATGCTAACTACATCTTTTTTTCCAGGCATGATTCGGGACTATTCATCATTCTCATAAAACTTATTAATAAGTTCAATTGTTTCTGGGCTTGTGGGTTTGCCTTTTCTTATGTCTGGCGCATTGCCAAGATACCCTTTTCTCTCAGAAGTTGTCGTAACTGTCTTACAGCATAATCAGTAACTTCAAATTTATCTGTTATTTTCCTTTTGCTCCAAGAATTAGGAACCAAAGTCAAAAGCTGCAATTGCTCCCTTCTATTTCTGACAAGTTTTACTTTTTCTTTTAACATATCCATCAGCTTGTCAAAATCTTCAGCCTTTTGTTTAATCTCTTTTATATCACTACATGCTCTTTCGGGAGAAATATCCACATCAGTTACTTTCTGCACTTTACTTTTCAGAGTATCATATGCAGCCTTAACTTTTCTTTTAGCAGATGATTTTTTGCTGTATGAGGGAATCCCATGAAGTGTAAGTGGAGATTCCCCTAATTCACGAAGTGAGTAATCGAGACTGTTAAGAGCTTCATCTTTGTTGATTGATGTATCATACTCAACATCAGCACTATCATTATCACTTATTAACCCCTGGCTCATTCACTTCATCTGTATTTGCACTATTTTCTGAAAGTTTTGTACAAGAATAACACAGTTTCTGTCCAGGTGCTACTAAGATATTAAAACTAAACAATCTGTTGGATACTACTGACAGCCCTAATTGCTTTTTTCACTGGCTTTTTATGCTTCTGAAATGGATCTGCACATTTATATTGATAACATTCATATTTTGTTAAAAAACAAATTCTGTGATGTTCACATATATTAATGAGAAGTTTATCACTTATTTTTCTTTTTATAAATGCAGTAGTCCTAAGTAATAAAAGTTCTTTCTCTGAATCACAGAGATTATGAATATAGTTTAGTTTTCTGTGTTTTGTATAGCTAGTTTTGTGACACTCTAAACCAGTCAATATCCCAATACATAAGCCTGAATGCTAGTAGAAGATTCAATATCAAGTTCCATACTAAGACAATAAAGCAAAAAAATATATATATATATATATAATCACAAAGCATTTATATTCCAAACTGGTAATATCAGGTGACATGGAATGCCAGTATGCATATATATTATAAAGTATAAAATTTTAGAAAATCAGAATGCATTTTGCAGCACTAGAAAAAAATGATCACCCTTCTATGATGAAAAACAACAGTCTGAGAATTTGATTAACAGATTCCAAAACACCTGCCTTTATGAAAGAACTTTACCCTGCCTTTGTCAGAGTGTGTTTATAAAAGGCAGGTGTAAAGAATATGCTTCATCCTGTAGAAATAAGCATAGCCTTGCTAAGTATAGTTAAATGTATTTAAACTTATCAAAAGCATATTTAAATTGTTTAAAATTATCCAAGGAAATAAAATAAAAGGTTTTGAACGTTTTTTTAAATATAAATAATTAAAATATTTATTCAAACACATACAGAAAAAAGATATATTGAAAATGTGAGGGGCAAAATGCCATTCTTTCATTTTCTTATTCTATACCCATAAAAGACTTTCTATTTACAATTACATTATTGAGGACAAAATTAAGAGATTTGTTTAAATTTAAAAGATTGCTTATAATTAGAAAAATAAATAATGAAACTAAGGATTAAATAATAAGGAGCAATAAATTTAATAGAGAAAATTATTGCAGTCAGATTTTTTTTTTTTTTTTTTTTTTACTCAGGAAAATTAAAGAACAAACTTTATACTGCAAATAAAAAAAATAAACACTTAATAAATAATAATAATAAATAATAATCTCAATAGTAAATCCATAGCAATCACAGTAATTATTTAGGTACCGCAGCTAAAATTGGGCATTCTGATTTTTATCTCATGATTGGTACATCATCCCAGAATAGGGCAAAATTTTTACATAAGCAATGGGAAAGACATCATTTTTATTTCATAACTAGAAACCCCAATGTGTAAACTGTTATTTAAAACAAAAAGAAATTGGAATTTCCCATTGCCTTTTTGTATAGAGCATTTTTCATAAAATGACCAAAATAATCATAACTTTACATTTTGGCTCTAAAAATTATAAATAAATTTTTAAATATTTTTTATTAGAATCTGCATATTTTGACGTACTTAGTGATATTTTTAAGCTCATTCGGATTTTAGATCCAGAGAAACAATTTTTCGAAGATGAAATGAAGTCTAAAAATACAGACTTAGAAATGTACGATTTCAGAAAAATCCAAAATTTTGATCCCCCATATCTCAAAAACTATGAGGTCTAGGAAAGAAAAAATTTTAATGGGTTCATATCTAGGTAGGGGTAGTATGCACACAAAGTTTCCCCCAAATCCGTGTCAGTCGGGTTACAAACCATAAAAAAATTGGTTGAATTGACATGGAATGACCCGAGAGCCAATAAGGGTGGGGTACAGTGGCGCCAACTTGTATGGGCCTGTGTGGCCCGAGCCCATCCAATAATTTGATATCCTAGCTTACCCAATTTCCATTGTTCTGTTATTTATTTACGTCTGAAATGAAATTTCATTCTGTTAATGTTCTCCAAATTGTTTTGTTTGAAAAACAGTAAGACAGACAGGAAGAGTAAAAGTAATTGAACAGACATATATACTAGTTTGATTTCATTTAAAATTATTCTTCCTGCATATTTTATCTGTGAGTATAAATCAATGATCTCTTGTATTAATGTCCTGACTCACAACTATAAAGCACTTAGATAACTGAATTTATTTTCTCGATGTTCAGCTTTTTGCGTTTTTAATTTGTAATCATATGGGTCATTCCATGTCAAATCAACCAGTGACTCAACCTGACCATTTTAGATTTTGATGAAACTTACAGGAATGATGTACAAATATGATGATGTACAACCTGATGATACAAATGAGAATATACTTATTATTTTTTTTATCTCAGTAAATTTTCATACAATAAATTTTTTAAATTTCGAAAAATCATTTTTTGGCTTGTATAAATGTTTTAAATTTTAAATTTCTGAAGTTCTATCAGGCGTAGAGAGTTGTTTGACTCCTCATTTTAAAGACAATTTCATAAGGTTTAATTTGATATGCAAGTTGACTACGCTTGGTTTTAAAAAATGAAATAGTATTTTTTAAAAATTTTGAAAAAATTATGTTTTTTGTAATGTTACAAACTTTAAATTCTGAAAGTTTTAGAGTGGGATCTCAATGGGATCAGCAGTTATGTCAAAAAAACTAATGTTAAACACCAAATGGGGCTTGTTTTTAAAGTTGGCACCTCGCCAACTTTATTATTGTGCTAAAGAGATCGCTTTATTCATTTTAAACATTATTATTTTTTTTATAACTGCTGATCCCATTGAGATCCCACTCTAAAATTTTCAGAATTTAAAGATTATAATATTACAAAAAACATACATTTTTTTTTCAAAATTAAAAAAAAGTACTATTTAAAATTTTTTTTAATTTTTAAATTAACTTTTTTTTAAAACACACATAGTCAACTTTTATATCAAATTAAACCTTATGAAATTCTCTTTGAAATGAGGGGTCAAACAACTCTCTACGCCTGATAGAACTTGAGAAATTTAAAATGGAAAACATTTATACAAGCCAAAAAATGATGATTTTTTAAAATTTTAAAAATTAATTGTATGAAAATTTACTGAGATAAAAAAAATTATAAAAGTATATTCTCATTTCTATCATCAGAGAGAATGACTCCTGAAGGTCTCATTAAAATCTGAAATGGTCAGGTTGAATATTGAAAATTTTTGGTTGATTTGACATGGAATGACCCATATCCATTGTATGATAATAGTGATAAATACTATTGTCTTTATAAGGAAGAGCTCATGATAGTATAATTTAATAAAATTACTATTTTATACATAAAATTTTTTTAGCTCCATACTTGACTTAGTTATCTCCGAACCCCCCCCCCCCCCCTCCCTCTAAAAAAAAAAAAACTAAATACCCGTGTCATTTCGGCAAAACGTTTTTGACCACCAAATATTTTTCAAAAAGTGCCGCCACTGTAGTGGTTTTTTTTAAATAGTCGCGTAACCTTGAGAACCACCTTGACCGGTTACAATAGAAATGACCGAGTACAATGACGGAGAACAATAGAAACGGTCTAAGGGAACGGGAAGGTCAGTGAAGGGTAAGCGCCTACTTTCGTGAAAACGAGTATAGTGGGGTAGGATGTGCCATTGCTCATGCTTGGAATTTTAAATTTAATTACACTTTTCCTTTTCTCTAATGAGTTTTTTAAAAAAAGTATAATTTATTCTTCCCAAGTGAGTTAAAGTAATGAAGTATTAAAAGAAAAAATAAGCAAGTATATTTTTATAAGAAAGGCAGAGTAAGGAAAGGCACCCTTTGTATAATTTACTCTTTTTTTCATGTTAATGTGCATAAAAATTATATAAAATTAACAAAAGATAACAGATGAGAAAAACTGTTCCATCGTCCATTAAAAACAAATCTAGTAGGGGAAACCGGTACACACTGGACCTATGGGCACAGTGGACCACCCCCTAATATTTTATTTATTTAACATTTTTTTAAGCTTCTAAAAGTAACAATTTTCATCATCATATTTCTATTTTTTTAGTAATTAAAGGTTGCAGATGAATAAGATAAAGCAGCTTTTTAGTAAAGCTAAGACACTTGTTTTTATTTAACTGTAAAGTTAATATGTTTAAAAGAAAGCTATAAACAATATTAGTATGATGATTTATTGAACTTCAACATGGACCACCCACTCCTGGGACACAGTGGTCCACAATCCACTCTACTCCTGTAATGCAGAATATTCAAAATATTTAGTAATTGCTTATTTTTTATAAAGAAATATTGTTTTAAAGTAGTTATTTAACTGTAAAATAAAGTAAACAAAGAAAAATAACAATTTATTTAACATAGTAAGAAATATTTTGTTTTGTATTTACTGCCTTTGATAAATATAAATGTAATCTAATTGATGATGATTCTATTCAAGTAAGATTCATGAGACGCAAATTGAATGGAAATCAGTTTATTTTTCCCAAAACTGTAGATGAATCTATTGTTGATGTCGATGATTTCATAATATTGCTTCCAGACCCAAAAGTATTTCAGGAAAATTCCAGGCTCAATCTTACTCATAAGTATTTTGGAATTTCATTTGCAAATTTTAATGTGCACTGATTTTTTTGTACTTAAGTAATAACTTCATCTAAATTGCAATCTTTTCTGTATTAATCTGTTATTCTTTTCAAAATATAACTAATTTGTTTTTGTTTCAAAATGTTACTTGCAAATTTATATTACTATATTATTTTGGTGGTAAAGGGGAAATAAAAAATAATTAGATTAATGAAAAATAGATCTATATTGTATTTCAGATACCTAATAGCGGTCCACTGTGTCCCACTTCTGGGGCACACTGGTCCACTTTACGGGTGCATTAAAATTTTTTTTTTTGAAAAGTGTATTGAAAACTATGTTCTGAGAAAATTATGATGAATGTATAAAGATTTAAAGAATATTCAAAAATATTTTCATGCAGATCAGTTTATCCATTAAAGAGAAAAAAAAATTAACTGAAAAAGTGGTCCACTGTGTACCAGTCTCCCCTACTGCTCTTTTAAATGTAGTATCAAATTTAGCAGGTCTTATAATAGGCAAGTCTTGCATTTCAAACTGGGCATGCTCTTTTACAACACTTTTCAAAACAATAATCTACACCTTATTTCACAGTAAAAATTACTAGAAAATATAACAAAAATTACTATTAGAAAAGAGTGGTAGGAAAGACCCAGTTTCAATAGTAGAAAATCAATGAAATTCCCTCAGAAAATGTGACTCGAGATGATAAAAGTAACCATTTACTTTTACTTCTATTATCACATCCATATATCATTCATAATTTTTATCCTTGTATGAAAAAAAATCTTCCAGAGAATACTAATTTAGTTTTTAGTATGCCAATATCAAATTTAATGCTTAGTTTGCTTGCATTCAATAGAAAATAACTGAACTACGTTACAATATCAGGTACTTTACCGTTAGCCAGGTGCAAATCTCACCAACTGCAGAATTATTTATTTTTTTGTGATGGTGGTGGAGGGGGACCATGTTGTTCTTGGCGAAAGAATGTAAACTCTTACATTAGAAGGGAAAACACATATTCAAAAAATACTTTGACTTCATTTAAAATAATGAAAAAATGTTCTAATGAGAAATAACTTAAATCAAAAATAGTTTATTTCAACATTTACATTGTTTCTAATTTTCATGTGCAAAGACCAAAACTACTGTTTTTTTTTAATTAGGAGCAAAAATATTTCAATCTCTCTAGATAGTTATAAAAGGGATAAATTTCAGAGCGTTTGACAAATATTGAGATTTGTGATGATAGTATCAATATCTAATGATCATAAAAAATCTCTACCTGGAACATTGTTCATTATTATATAGCACAGTTATATTTGAAAAATAAATGATGGTGGCCATAGAAACCTTAGTAGTTGTCATAAAAACGTACCAATTGTTTTATAAACAACTTTATTTACAGTACAGGACTCATTATCTGAAAAAATTCGGGACCAAAGGCTTTCCAGATTTCAGGTCCTCTCGAAATTCGGAATCCCCTCTCCCAAATTTCACAATATTTTTATGTGAACTGTTATGCAAGCCTATAGCGAGCTATTGACAAAATTTGCAATTTTTTTTTCTGTACTTATTTGACAAAATTTGCAATTTTTTTTTCTGTACTTATTTGACAAAATTTGCAATTTTTTTTCTGTACTTATTTGACAAAATTTGCGATTTTTTTTTCATCTGGACCAAAGGACGGAAATTAAGATTTTTTTTCCACAACTGATTGATGAAACTGGAAATTTTTTTATGCAATCCCTTGACGAAATTTAGGCCTCTTAGTTCTGTCATTACTCGGCAGTCTTCATTCTTTCATTAGTGCCAAAAGACTTCATTTGGGAGCTTTTTCCGATACCAGAAAATAGTGAGTTACTTGGCACTATAGACCAGAATGCCCAGGACCTTTTACGAACTACTGTATCATTGTCAGGGTGTAAGTTTGACCGGTCAAAACTAATTTTAACCAGGACAGTGGTTAAAATTTTATTGAACAATTTAAGCTTACATAATTTGCTCAAACTGCATATTTACGTGAATATGAATATCATATTATATTTTATATTTTAAATAATTGTCTGAGTGAAACGAAGACTCATACGCAGTGCAATATTGCTTTGCCCCATATATAGCTACAACAGATATTAGAACCTTTCGTCAAGCATAACTCAAAAAATATTTGACGGATTTCGTTCTGATTTTCAGAACGGGTACTTATTAGGGGACAACAGAAACCTCCTATTATAAAGTATAAATTCCAGACCGTTTGGAAATTATATTTAAAAATAGATAAAAAAGCATATTATGTCATGAAAATTAATTGTGTATGTCATTTTCAACTGCAGGAGTTTTTCATAGACAACCGTATTAGAGAACATTGAGCAAAACATTTATGCATGCACTAGTATTCAGTAGAATAAAACATATTTCAATGTAATCACACTGGAAAATAAATCTGGAATTTTTTTCTATTTAAAAGGAAAAAAACAAAACAATTCTGTGATGTTTAAATAAAATCCTTTAATATATGCCATTATTTTTCTTTTTAGTATTTTGAATGAAATAAGTGAAAGTTATGTATTTGAAATCAAATGAGTGAAAGTTATGTATTTGAAATCAAATGAGTGAAGGTTATGTATTTGAAATCAAATGAGTGAAAGTTATGTATTTGAAATCAAATGAGTGAAAGTTATGTATTTGAAATCAAATGAGTGAAAGTTATGTATTTGAAATCAAATGAGTGAAAGTTATGTACAGGGTGATCAGAAAATGAGTATACATTTGAAAAATTAATAATTCACAGAATAATGTAGGTAGAGAGGTAAAAATTGACACACATGCTTGGAATGACATGGGGTTTTATTGTATCCACAAAAAAGTTCATAAAATGGCCGACAGATGGCGCTTCGTGTGATAAGAAAAGCAATAATTAGCATAAATTATGACAAAACAAAGACTATGTTCTTCAGAATGAATTCTCAACATGTCCACCGTCATCCCGCAACAATAGCTGTAGCCGAGGGACAATGTTGTGCACAGCACTGTGCAGCATATCTGTAGTTATGGTGAGAAATTGGCGTTGGATGTTGTATTTTAGCATGCCTATTGATGTCGGTCGATCGCGGCAGATTCCCTATTTTGATAGTAGAGCTTCACTAAATTTCCTTTCTGGTAACTTCAACATGCTGTGATTGCTGGTGCATCTGATTCTCTCTCTCATTACAACTCTTTTTATACACGATTCTCAGGCAGAGAGACTGACGTTTTGCTGTTCAGTGCCATCTGTCGGCCTTTTTTTATTTTTAACCTTTTTTGTGTGGTTACAATAAAACCCCATGTCATTCCAAGCATGTGTGTCAATTTTTACCTCTGTACCTACATTATTCCGTGAATTATTAATTTTTCAAATGTATACTCATTTTCTAATCACCCTGTATTTGAAATCAAATGAGTGACAGTTATGTATTTGAAATCAAATGAGTGACAGTTATGTATTTGAAATGAATTGAGTGAAAGTTCTATATTTGAAATGCAATATAAATATGGTAAAGGAACAATATTTGACGATTTATCACCTTCGTGCAGCTAAAATAAAAGTACTAATATTGCAAATGGTTTGTGTTATGTGAAATGGAATCAATTAATTGTTATAATTGCTCTTCGTATAAGTAAAATAGATAATATTCTGCATTCAAGTACACAGGCAAGATTGGTACCAAACAAGAGTAATGCTAACATCAACAAAACATAACTGTATGAGAGTTTTAATAATAATTAAATACTCCAATTGGTGTTAGAAAATATGCACGGATTTGTAAATTACTCGGAGAGGCACTTTGACTGCCCAAAGGTATGCAGATGAGACATTCAGATCTCATAACATACCTTACGCTGCAGCCATTGCGGATTTCTTTCTTTTAATACATAATACTCGACTTGTAGAGAATATCTTTGAAAAGAAAATAATACAACGTATATGGTCAGCATGCTCTCCTCAGTTAAATCAGATCGAGCATGTCTGGGTTACACTCGGACGATGCATTGCAGCGAGAAAGCTTCTGTTGACCATTCGGGACTTTGAGATAGCACATTTTGAGCAGTGAAACAGAATTCTCCAAACTCTTATCGACAACCTCATCGGTTCAGCCTCAACCAGATGTATAACAGTCTTAATTGTTCGAGTGGATGAGACACCATACATATATAAAACGTCCTTCATTCTCTTCAAACAACACATTTTTGGACATTTATACTTATAGGCACTCAAACTGGTATGGAGCACCTCTTCATGTTCTTGCTGTAACTGCTTATATTTAGAAAATTGTATGACAAGCATAACATAAACACGTCTTACAAAAAAGGGGCTTTATACATATGCAAAAATACACAGATATACAAAAAGAAATTGGTGCCATCAATTGAATCAGTCAAAAGACTACAGGTATCACCGATTCAAAAATCTGCAGTAATCAGTAAAAACTGTGCTACACACAAATGCTAGATTTTGTAAGAGCGTTTTTGTGCTTATTGCATTTCTGAAATCAAAATTTGTGAGTCTTATTATTTATTTATTTTGTGCAATACAAATACAATAAAAAAAAGAATTAATAATTTTTTTAAATTTGGTATTTCACAAAATAATCATAAATCATTAACGTAAAAAATCTTAAGGGTGTCATTAAGTGGCATAGGTGCTATTACGAACTTTAAATACAATTATTTCCGAATATTAAGTTTCACCTTATTAAACAGCAAAATTCTGCAATTAATTAATTCGAAGATTTCTATCCCGAAATAACTGTATTCAAAATCTGTAACCCTTAGCACTTATTCAATAAGGCACATAATCATATTCACCATCGTGTTTGATAATATTTTTTTCTGTTCTTTTGGTGGTCATTTGAATGTATGTTTCTATTTACAGTGTCTAAAGTACCATTTTCTATAAATGACAGTTTTTCTGTGCCTTTTAAGTGGCAGCGGGTAAATAAACCTATGTAATTTTTCAGTATGCACGTGAGCTTACTTCCAGGGACACGTTTACAACAAAAAAGTGCATTTAGAAACAAATTGGACTTATGTTGCGTTTGAAATGACTGACTAAATTAATTTGCGCTTTTGCCTTATTTGAGAAATTTTAAGGACTTATCAAAATACAAAAACTTACACTTTTTATACACAACTTTAAGAAACAAATGATAAGCTCTACTGTGGAATTTGCGACTTCTGTTTGATTTCGATCTAGGTTTTCATTGCATTCTGTTGCTTTCAATATATTAATCCAAACATTGAATTTCTAGTCCATTTCCAAATTTTGTTATTAAAATAAACCAAATATGTCTAAAAATTATCCTACTCTAATAATCTTTTTTTAATTATTGAATTCAGTATAATTTTATTGTATATTTCTTTAAGGTATTGAATATATAGTAAATATTTAATTACATTTTAAAATTGTAAATTGCCATGTAAATATTAAAATCATATTCTAATTATTTTTTTCTGTCCAGTCTAGAATATGAAAGCCTTTGAAACTGCACGATTTTGAAGAAAAAACAGAAATTTATTAGTTTAACATTGAAATGTCAAATCGGAAATCATGGCTTCAAATGATCATAAAGAAGGCATGGTAAAGTGAAATAACCAGCGAATTAGATAGAACAAATTCTGTCCTTGTTTCATTAAAAAGAAGACCCGTTGTTGTTATTAATAATTTAAATGTCGGATTATCAAGAATGACAAATGAAAATAGGGAACATTCTTTTAATACTAAAATAGCAAAACCAAAATATGTAGAAATAATTGATCTTGATCCTGTTTCACCAAATACTGAAGCTGTTTTTTCAGAATCAGCAAAAAACAACAGTGCAAGTAATATTGAATTACCAAATCTGGATAAAACAAAATGGAAAAGAATTCTCGAAACAGTTAAAAATTTGCATTGTGGTAATGCATTGCATGTTTGTGATAAACCGTATCAAGATAAATTGTTTTTTCGAACAGCAGGCCAAGACTCAAACCAATCTGCCGTAAAAACTGAAAATTTCATAAAAGCGGCTACTATTAATAATTCTACAGATAAAATGAAAATAGAAAATTTTAATTAAGCTGATGTTTCTATGAATGCATCTCTCTTATCATCAAATAATGTTGCATTTAAAACGGGTAAAGAAAATTTTTATGCAGTTGATGTTTCTACGAAGGTATCTCTATTGACATTAAAAAATACAGTTGAAACAGAAAAAGAAAACTGTGAATTGGGTGATGCTTCTACGAATGTACCTGCTTTAACAATAAATAATGGTACGATTAAAGTGGAAAGAGAAATTTTTGAATCGGATAATATTTCTACGAATGCGTCTCCTTCAGCATCAAATGTTTCTCATTCATTATGCTTAACAGAATTAGAAATGCAACACATTCTTAAAAGAATCGATAAAACTTTGAAAGAATCTTCTGGAGACAAAAATGTAGATGAAAAAGACGAAAACGACAAGAATGAAATGGGGAATCTTCAGAATATACTTGGGCCTGAAGAAGCAATTAGAAATTCTACCACAACCCTATGTAGACCTAATACAGAATTAGAACAAATTCTGTCCTTGTTTCATCGAAAAGAAGACCCATTGTTGTTATTGATAATTTAAATGTCGGATTATCAAGAATGACAAACGAAAATAGGGGACATTCTTTTAATACTAAAATAGCGAAACCAAAAAATGTAGAAATAATTTATCCTTTTTTTTTTTTTATCGTATTCCTTCATATGTGGATCCACAAATTAAAACAAGTTCTGAGTGTCATAATTCAGCATCTGAAATGGAAAATTATGGTTTTTCAAATTTTAGAGATTTAAATTATAATAAATCAACCAATATCACGTGTTCTGGTGATACTGCATTAAAGTTTCAACCCGGTATTCCAACTAGCTTTCCAGTACCTGATAGCATTTCATTTGTGAATAAATTTTCACCACAAACTTTATTACAAAATGAACAACTAACGTGCATTATAAAAAGTGTTATCTGAACATTTCTACTCAATCTCCTATTTTAAATTCAGTGCTATTACCAGTTTCTTCAGTTTATTCATCTGAAATTTCTCAGAAAATACAAAGTTTAGTGCCCTGTAACTTAAAATCTTCGATAGGAAATGAAAGTATCACAAGAGACAATTTTATACTGCTGATATTGGAATGGAATCCTGACTGGCTCACAGATTTGCAAGAAAATGAGGATCTCCAATAATAGCTCATGATCTACGGAAAGTTCTCAATTCTTATGTATGCTATAAAGATTATTATAATACTTTCGTTCCACTTATGATGCTGGAAACATGGCATAGGATCTATGCAACCTCGGCTGATTTTAATCAAAACCCACCACTGTTAGGCCATATAATAATAAATTCTCTGAAGAAACTGGAACATTGCACTGAAGTCAAATGTAAAACTGTGTATAAATCTGGTATGATTTTTCCGGATGTTGGTAAAGTCATTGTCATTCATTATGTCTCCAAGTCTAAGGAACAAGCTATTAAGATTTTCAGATATGTGACTGAATTTAAATCAAGACCAATCAAGCCTGTAACTGACTCAGTAACCATCGATTTTTTTAACAAAGAAAACAGGCACACTATATTGGATTACCATCAAATTATTTATTTAACATTTATGACTGTTTGTGATTCTGAAGACATAAACAAGCATCAACCTTTACATATTAAAGTTTTATGTTCGATCTACTTCAATCTTAAGCAGAATGATGCTTTGTTATTCATAAAAGATGATGTTCCATTCTTCAAAAAAATATTTTAGATCCAGCTGCAAATGGATTTTTAGGTTTTTCTTTATCTGGACAACATTCTTCTGAAGATGATATTAAAGAGTGCATGCAGAATATATTAAAAAACATTCTATCTCCTTATCCTGCATGCGTAATTGCTGTTAGAACAGATATTGAATTTGGTCATTCAAAAGTCGTACCTTTTTTGGTTCAAGCGCTGAGAAATGATCGCAATAAAATGAAAATTCTTTTCTGTGTTAGGTGTCCACAGACATTAGGAAAGATTTCTCATAACCTTAGTTTACTGGAGAATTTGAAATTAGTCATTTATAATAAACGTGCCGATACCAATTTGAAGTTTCATAAGTTTACTTTGAATCAAATTGCTGAAAGGAAAAAAGAAAAGATTAAAGAAGTACAAAGTGATCAGAAAATAAATAATGACATGATTTTGAAGATCTAGAAAAACATTTTGCTAAGCAGTGATGTTGTTTTATCTTTGATAAAATTTAGTCATGATACATTTTTGGCCGATGCAATAATAGTGGAAATAAAAAGCATGCATAAAATCTGTTGCATCATTGATGAAGCAAATTGTTGTACCGAACCTGAAACTCTTATACCAATGTTACTTAAGATCAGCCAACTAATTTTGGTTAGTGATCTTGGTGAAAAAGCTAAAGTACTTTCCAAAACAGCTCGCGAGTACAATTTCAACCAAAGCTTTTTTCAAAAAGCATATGAAATGTATTTATTTAACAAGCCCTAATGGATTTAATCAACAAGTTCTTGTAAGTTTTCTATTATATTTTTTAAATTATAATGTGTTTTTTAAGTAAATATATTTTTATGAATGTAGTTCATATTAGTAGTATAATAAGATAGAATATGTAATGAGCATTAGAATTAAAGAGCATTTTAGATTTTAGTTTCGACAGTAAGACATGTTACAAAAAGTGGAGAGAAAAAAAGCAAACATATAAATGATCATAAATTTGTTAGGAAAACATTTATAGTGACAAAGCTTGCATTATTTTATACTTGGCAAGCAACTGATTGAGAGTTAGTGTAGTAATTTTCCAATCTGAGCAAAAATTGTCAAGGCTGGAACTCTAACCCTAAAACCTTTGGCTTCAGTTGCCAATCCTCTTCCAATTAAGCTATCTGGATGACATCCCAGCCAACTGAGCGAATATTGTGTTGTCTGGGATGTCATCCAGATAGCTCAATTGAAAGAGCATTGGCAATTCAAGCCAAAGGTTCTGGGTTTGAGTACCAGCTTGGACACGTTTTTGTTCAGATGGGAAAATTACTACTCTTACGCTGTTTTGTTCTAGAAACTCCAATTTTCTAAATATATGAGTTATTGTTTTTTTTTTTTATTATTTTCATCCTTTTGGGAAGTACACTCCTGTAATCTTCTTTTCCCACCACTGAAAAAATACACCATTATTTGTTAGATTATTTGTTATATTTGCAGGAGAGAGAGGGGTAAGAATAAACAACTTTTTTTATTAAATATCGCATTTATTTTACTGACGCCACCTGGTGGCGGATTTTTCCTTAGATGCCCCCCGCCCCTTAATAATAAATCCAAATCTACTGCTCTGATTTCAACAGAACTAATTACATTTAACAATTTTAACATTTCTAGCTTCACCCGTAGTGTTTAATTGCTGTTTTACATAGAGAATACCGCTATTTTAAAGCTAAGCTAATAATGTTCCGAAATTCTCCAAACCAGTTCCACTTTTATTAAATTATCATAAAAATCAGCATTCGTAGCTTCAAGGTGTATTTTTAGAAAGCAGTTATCAGTATTTCCAAATAATAGTCTAAGCCAAATTTCAAATTACGTTCCTAGCTTAACCAAATGAATCAATCTTTAAAGATGTATTGTGGTCCTCATAATTAGTTATTTGCTGAAGGGCACTATTCTACACATATCTTATTAAAATATAATCCTGTTTTATTTTCAAAGTCATTAAACTAAACAAACAATATTTTTTTTCAAAAACTTTCATAAAAATATATTTTACTTTAATAAATAAGCTTATTTTAATGAATCCATTTAAATCTTAAGTTAAATAGAATTATGCTTTTAGTCTTTACTTTCTCTGTTTAAAATCAATACTTCGTTTTTCCAATCATCTGTTTACAGTAAGTGATTTCATAACTCGCGGCAGTCTGTTCAATCGAATTTGGTTTAGATCGGTGTAGTTAGTTTAAATGCTACGAGATGCTATTGCAATGTGACAGGAGGCAAATTTAAGTGACAATTTTAGGAGCTAACGTCGGAAAAATAGATTTGCATACAGGAAAGTTTCAATTGTACTGGAAACCGATTGAAGGTTGTTTCAGACATGCGTGGTAGATATTTTTGGGAGGACGGCAGAGAATAAATGGTCTCTTACAACAGCTGTCATTATTGAATGTCTTCAAAAAGGTTTTACATGACTCCTATATTTTAATGAAGTTAAAGCAGTTCATTAAACGGTATTTTAATCATCTTGAAGTGGTTCTTACATTTAATTAAGGATGTTGTGTTAGAAAAGTGAACATAGTTACGGATGCATTTGAACTATTTCGAAAGACTAACTGATATTTATTTTTTAATTTTCTGAAGGAGCTGGAGAACTGTAAATGAATTGTCAGATTGCTAGGCTAGTAAAGTTATTCAACTATTGAATATGGAAATCTTTGAGATAGCATTCAATTGTTTTTCGAGCTCTGGAAGTGCTAAAGGATTTAAACATCAGTTATTAATGTTCATTGCAAAATGTTTACTGTTTTTCATAGTCCCATCATGTTGTCAATTATCAGATAAGTTATTTTACTTTTGTTAATGTTAAAAGTCGTAAACATAATATTGAATTTGTGAGTATAATTTATTTTTCTTTAAAGTTTATTTTGTTGATTTATTTGTCGTCTGTTTAAACATTAAATAAATGTCTTTGTATTTTTAAATATGTTATTTTTATTTTAAAAGCCACTACACATATTTTCTTTTTCAGCTTAATTTTGGTTTGATATTCAAACTTTATTTACTTTTTCTTGGGGTTATAAAATCAGTTTAACGCTTCTACTCATACGTAATAACTCTGTTATTTTATTTAAACTCCTTTGCTATTATATTTATAATAGTCAACATTCTCTACATATAACATTTTTAAAAATTTCTACAGGAGAAGTTAAAAATGTTAAATTTCTTCAATGGAATTTGTTTTATGTAAATCAGAGCAAGGCGTTAACCCCTTTCCTTCCCATACCCATAAATATAATGAATAATTGTTCGAGAAAACCACCTTCATCTACATTTATATGATCATTAAAAAAAGAATAAAAAATTTCTGATAATTGGAACATAACGAAGACACTTTGCTAAAATAGCTGTCAGATGACACACCTTCCCATCCTCAAATTCAAAACTATATCTTAGTTCTTAATTTATCTTAATTTTTGTTCGTTAGTAAAAATTGGCAATTATTTCCTTTCATTTCTGCAAACTAAATGGAAGGATCAGCCAGAGAAACAGATCTTTTTGTATTTTAGTTTTTAATGAAAGCAGATCCCTGTCTGAAATAGTGTCTTTTTCGGATTTTCAGATGTCAAAAAATGTTTGGCATAACTTGCTTTTGTTTTAGTGTATATTGTATAGCAGAAGCATTAAAATGTTTAAATATTTTTTATGAAAATTTTATTTCACTAATTTCACCAATTCTTCAAAATAAAACACTATGAGTTGTAAAGCTTCGAAAACTGTTAATGAGTAAAAATATAATCTGTCAAATGATTATAACAAGAAGATTCTTTCTTATACATGAAACTAACTGTTGTTTACTTTTGAATTTCAGAATGGATTTAAAAGATTGCAGCATAAGAGTCAGAAGAATGGTAAGTAGATTTTAAAAATCAATAATATTTTTTAGCCTCCTTCTAGAGGGTGTCCCAAAAACATGGTGACAAAATTTTAGTGGAGGTACAGGGCACTGTAACAATTTATTGTCTAGGAAACCAGGGTCAGAAATCCATTTATTTAGTCAAAATTACAGTAATTTTCGCTCCAATCCTTAGTTCCAATTTTCATTCATAATTTTAATAATAGTGAAGACACTTTAATAAAATCCTTTCAGTATCCCTACAATTCATACAAAGATAAGTCTGTTGTAAATTTTTTAAAAATATCTTCATAACTGTTAAAGTTATGAACTGAAACGCGACTTCGGATTGGAGTGATACATACGCCCTGTAATTTTGACTAAATACATGGATTCCTGACACTGGTTTCCTATAAATAAACGATTGTTATTGTCCTGTACCTCCCCTAAAAGTTTGCCGCTATATTTTTGAGACACCTTTCATAAGCTTAGACAAGAGCATTCAATTAAGGCTGTTCTCAAATCCAAACTGGCTGCTTTCTGAGATATTTTTAAATTCATTTTTGTTTGAAAATGTACAAAATTGGCAGGTGCTCTTAATAAGAAATTATACAATCAAACTGTTTTTTATTTTGGTAAAGGCACATGATTTTTCAGAAAATGCTGTCAATGTTGGCATTTTGAACTGAAACTTACATTATACACAAGTGGTAACAGATGCGCCTCTGCGACCCTCAGATTGACGTTCATTGGAGATCAGAGAAGCAAAATTCAAATCATCATCAACTCTATTGGCATTTATTTCTATCTACTCGCAGCTGACATGATGTGGATAAAGTCCAAAGATCTGTAACATATATATAAATTGCCTCATCCTCTGTGTTCACTGGATGTTGCTCCTTGAGACTATTTGTCCCGCTTCATGCAGATATTTCTATATTTCTGGAGAGGTTTAGTTCTTATGTAGAAATCAAAACAATGATTACGTTTCTTTCATTTAGGAATTTCTCTGTTGCTAGTTAGATGGACGAATGATGTAGCTTCTTGTTTCTTGAATACATTTTCTTTCATTTTGACAAGAAACAACTGTTGTTTCTTTACTTGAAAAAGGATAGAATCAAATTTATATACCCAATATATATTTGTATATAATATTATATCTAATAATATTTGTACATGTATATATCTAAATAGATGTGTATTAAATACATTCATATTACATTTCTTTTAGACGTTAGAAGAAATGCCGGTGAATGGGACTCACTCCGGAAAAAGTAAGCAAAATTCATATGTAAAAAAATCAATTTAATCTTTGTAATAGTAGCTTTTACAGATAATTTTTTTTAAGTACGTTACTTTTTAAATGGCATCTGGAGACCTGGTTATAATTATAAAACATATAAAATGCATAGCTGTTAAGAAAGAAAGATAAATTACCCACACAATTTTATCGCCAAATTACATGAAGAGAAAACAAAAATAGCCATTCGATTTGGAATTATGCTTTCTTTCAGTCTATTCTCCAATCCAAAGGGGTTACTTTCAGACACATTTTTTAATTCATTTTTGTTCTCAGACGCATAAAATTAGCAAATGTTCTTATTCAGAAACTATGTAATCGATAACTTTTTACATTTCTCAGTAAAGAGAGCGATCTTTCAGTAAATACTATCTAAGTGGGCCTTTTGAACTGAATGTGACAATGTGGTGAAGAAAAAAAATAATAAAATGCTCTTATGTGAAAACAATAGCTTGTATCTCACAGGCATGAAATTGTTCTGCCTTTTTGAGGACTATTTTGACCATTTTTTGGATCGATGCAAAAATGCGAAGAAAATTTTTGGGGAAGGGGCGAGGGTGTCATGAAGTTTAGTCGGACTTTTCACTGACTCAAATCCTAAGTTGGATGCTCCTTAGATCAAAAGTCAGTGTATGTGTCCGAGTATATGTGTGCATTTCGCGGGGTGAAAATCTGTTTTTAGACTTTAAGATGGGAAGAAGTTTTGGGAACGATTATTGTTATTTCGGAGGCTTAGATGAATGGTGTGCATTTGCTCATGAGTTCTTGTGTCAAAAGTCACCTTTATGTGGAAGTATTAGGTGGAAAAATTTGTAGATAAAGATGATTCATTCTGGATTCAGGTGGTTTAAAGCGGTAGTAATAACTAATAATAGCTTTGCCACTGGTCTATCAGATTTTTTCTTTCTTTCTTTCAGAGCGATATCATTTTCACGCTAAAAGTGTTTGTTTTTTTCCAACGAAAAATCACCACTTTAGAAATACTTGCTTAATATGTTAGAAATTTTATTTCAGGAATTTTTTCTAAATAATACATAAGAATTAATACATATATTTGGACATAGAAAAATAAATGAAGATTAATGCATTTATTACATTAAATGAAGTTTGTTTCATAAAGCTTTGTACTACGAATTAAAAGGCATTGGGTTGGGTAGCCCGATTGTACCAGAACCTGGCCTGACCCGTGGTCCGGATTGGTTTGGCAGTAATTTGTTTTGTTGCGGGTCGCATTCGATTCAGATCAGTTTTGATTTTTGTTTATATTTTGCAGGTAAGATTCGATTCAGGTACAGTCTACTTTAATTTGTTTTGTGTTCGGGCCATGCCAGGTTTCACTTTTACGTGTCTGGGTCGGGTAAATGATGAATTTTCTTACATTTTGTGTTCGGGTTAAAGTTTGTCAAATTTCGGGTCAACTTTTTAGTTTGGGTTGACTACAAATAGAATTTTCATATATAACTCAAACTCCGGAACTATAACTTTACTAACTATGAATATGAATTATCAGGGACCGATTAACAAATTCGGGGGCTCTAGGCACAGATCCTTATGTGGGTCCCCTTTGCACGTATGCTGACAGCAGCCTTGAGTTATAAAATATATTATTGAAAGCAGTACTTATTAAGATAACCACTACTAACTTTAACAATTTTGTGATATTTAATGATGTTTTTATAAATTTTCTTTTCAATTTTTTAGTGTAAGTTTTTATAACATCCTCATAATCTTAAGTGTTTTATCTCACTGATGATTTTTCAAAATTGGTTCCAAAAGTAAAAGTATCCTAGTAAAAAAAACCTGTAAACAAAATTGAAAAAGTAAAAAACAGACTTTGTTGAGACCGACCTCAACTATCCAGTGACAAAAAATATTTTAAAAATATTGAAATGCAAACAAGGTATTTAAAAAAAATTCTCCCATAGGATTAACATTAGCGAACAGGTGTTTTCACTTGAGTGATGTAGATGTAGCCCTTAAAAAGTTATTTTCAAATGAAAATAATAATAAACAGATTTTTCTCATATTAATTTTGTGTTTAAGTTAAAACTTCATCAGATTTTGGCCAATGATTGAAAATTCTTCAGTAGCATTTGGGGGGCCTTGGGCCCATGCCTCGAATGCCCTGCTGTAAATCAGGCACTGTGAATTATAATTAGAAGAGCTTTAAGACTGATTTTTATCATGGTTATTATAAATATTATTAATTGATGAATATAAAAATTCTGATATAAATGATATAATTATTATAATGAATAATATAATTTATTATTATTATAATAATATAATTTATTATTATAATTATTAATATAATTAATATTATAATTATAATGATATTTTTGCCTTAAAAAATGGAATTATACTGTTATTTATGGAAGAAATGTTGCGGTGTCTATGATATTTGCACTAATTTTGCATTTTAGAATATTTGGTGTGGTGTTTACCATTTATACTGAATACAGTAATACTTTACTGCATTTTAATACTTATAATCTTAATGCTGGTCTATGGTTTATTTTGCTTTTAAAGGGAACAGTTAGTTTAAAGAATGTATATTTCTTAAATTTTCTGAAAACTTACTTGTGGCATAGTTTGGGAGCTTTCGGTGATACTAGAAAATTTTTTGAGGCAATTATCGATGAAAAAATTTTCTGCGCTTAGATTGGTGTCCTTTTTGTGGCATTTAGGCAACTTGATTCTTCCGAAGATCCAGAAGCCCAGAATCAGAATTTTCTGTGTTAATCCGCAGAAAATTAAAATTTATCTGTGACCCAAGTGAATGCTCGATCAAGCTTACCATCAAAAGAAATTACAGTAACTGATAAAATAAGCACAACTTGTGTTTAAAAAGAAAATAAAAAAAATCTAGAGACAAAAAAGAAATTTTAGCAATTTTTCATAGCATTTTAAGCTGTTAGATTAATTTGCAGCACCGCTGCCATGCTGCACTGTTTCTGTTACGGGGTCGTCAAGAAAGCAGTAATTCATTTTATTTTTAAACATTGAATGAATATATTTTTATAAATTTCAAAGTGTATTACTTTATAACTGATGTGAAATTATTTAACATTTCAAAATAATTAGTATATAAAAAAAATATTTTCTTTTCTAGGTACCTGTTAATCCCACCCCATTCATTAAAAATCGTTTTGGAAAAACTATAGCTGTTAAGCTAAAATGGGGTATGGAATACACTGGCACCCTGTCATGTGCTGAATCGTACATGAACTTGCAGGTAAATTTTTGTGCGTATTTAGAATAATCTGGTTACATATTTAGATTGATATGGCAATCAAGAATGCCACATATTTTTAATTTATTACAAAAGATTTATATTAAACAATTAACTACCTGTCACTACTACTCCTAGAATATTAAACATTAGGAGATGAAATTGATCCGAAGATGTGATATAAATAAGTTCTCATAATTTAAGTTTTAATGAATTTTTGAGATACTAATTTTGGTACTTTCCGTTATATTCTTGACAAGCATGATAGTTGGTGCCAAATGAAACATTTGAAAAAAAAAAAAAATGCGAAAGTGGTCATGTACTTTGCACTGTCTGAACCTGGATTAAAGAACTCTTGCATATATTTAATTATCGACTCTTTCTTCAAGATGTCTCTCCTGTTTCCTCTTTTATTTTTTACAGCTTAAGATCACAAGTCACATCAACAGTACAAATAAATATACACATACAGGATGTCCCAAAACTCCTTGACACATTTTAAAATTCAATATAAGATCAAGCAATTGGCATACAAGAGTGCAGTTTCGACAAAAATGGTTCTTATGATCTGAAATTTTGTTTAAGCAAATAAAAAGATTATGTTCTATAAATTTCTTAGGTGGTGCTGCTTCTGGAAAGTTATCAAATAGGTAGAATGCCTTTACCAAACCATGGCAACCCACATTTTAGAAGTTAAGAATACTCGTCTATCCATCCTCACTTGTCTAATCGAACTCAGGAGGGGCGAGTATTGTTAAGTTCTGGAATGTGGGTTGCCATAGCTTGGACAAAAACTGTGCATACGTACTGTGCGTCTTTCATCATTGTTATGTATAAAAGCATTCTACCTATTCGATAACTTTCCAGAAGCAGTGCCGTCTATGAGAAGTTTTTGGAACTATTTTTTTTTTTGCTTAAACAAAATTTCAGATCTTAAGAAAGATTTCCATCCAAACTGCACTCTCCTATGCCAATTACTTGATATTTTATTGAATTTTAAAATGTATCTGACCTTTGGGACACCCTATATATAAAGGGCCAAACTGGGAGATTTCATTAGTGGCCAGTAATAGCAGTTTTGTAAGTGGTCACATTTTCATTTAAAAGTTCTAAACAGTAAACTTACGTTAAAATTTCAATTAGTATTAATCTAAAATTAAATAGCCCAAATAACTATATCCCTACTGCCTGCTGTACTGTATAGTAGGCCTGCTACAAAATTGTTTCGTGAAGATGAGAACATTATAAGCAGAGTTATTGAAATAAGGCACAGTTAGAGAAAATAGCCTTGAGCGAGGGGCGCTTGTACATCTGCTCCCCACGCGGGCCCTCCTTCAAGGTTTTTTTCTCTAACTATGTCCCGTTTCCATATCTCAGCAACTATTTTTCCGATTTCAACGCAACTGATTCCAAACATCATATTTAACTTAATAATTAACCTCTATAACATTAAAGTAAATTTATGAGTAGCGGTTGCCACTATTTCCAAATAATGTTTTAATCCAAATTTGTAATTAAGTATCTAGCTTAACCAAACTAACTAATTTTTTAAGATGCATAATGGTCCTCCTAATTTGTCATTTCATTTGTTGAAGGACACTTGAACATCCCCTCCTGGCCCCTCCTTCAAGGTTTTTCTCTAACTATGCTCTGTTTCAGCAGCTATCTTTCCGATTTCAATGCAACTGATTCCAACATCATATTTAACTTAATAATCAACCTCTATAACATTAAAGTAAATTTATGAGTAGCGCAGTTGCCACTATTTCCGAATAATAGTTTAAGCCAAATTTGTAATTAAGTTCCTAGCTTAACTAAACGAATGAGTTTAAGGTAGATTTTGTAAGAAATACTACCTATTACATTCTCCCCTATGTTGGAATTACTGGAAAATTTGTGCAGAAATCTACGTCGATCATTGCTCCCAGAACCCAAAACCACCCCAGTTCAAAACTTTATATATCTATCTATCTATATCACTTTTTTATGGGCACGACAACTTCAATAATTCTGCACAAATATCTTCCAAACTGATACATAAAATCAAAGGGCATAAAATATGGGTCAAGTTCGTTAATGGGCAAAATTGGAACAAGGAGGGGGGGGAAATGGGGAGGCTTTTTGTGAAAACAGAAAAAAACCCATAACTTCTTAATTATGATAGGTATTGAATCCGTTTAAAGTTATTATTACTTCTAGGAAAAGGGCCAAAAATTTAAGTATGACAGATTTTTTATATCATTAAAAATGCCCCCAAGGGGGGGGCGGGTAAGGGTTTCAGAAGAAAAAATTCATAACTTCGTCAATTCCCAACATATCAAATCCGCTTAAATTTATTATAAATCTTCTTAATATTACCTACAAGTTTTATATTGACAAGTTTTTTATAGGACCAACCCTTACAGCATAAAAAAATATAAAACAAAAAAATCCCTGCTGGCTCTGCCTACAGACTCAAGTAGATTTCAAAGTGGGTGGTCCCAACTGCCGCAGCATGGCAAAAAGGTCTTTTCTTCTGCTATTCCCAATAAACAGGCACCCCAGTCTGTGTTTTCGAAATCTACCTGTACTTGTAGGCCGAGCCGTCGAGGTTTTTTTAAAGATGCATAGTGGTCCTCCTAATTAGTTATTTGCAGAAGGGTACTTGAACATCCCCTCGGCCCCTTCTTCAAGGTTTTTTCTCTAACTATGCCCCGTTTCCATAACTCAGCAACTGTGTTTCTGATTTCAACGCAAGTGATTCAAAACATAATTAACTTTATAGCCACACTCTATAACCTTAAATTAAATTGATGAGTAGCGATTACCACTATTTCCGAATAATAGTTTAAGAAAAATTTGTAATTAAGTTCCTAGCTTAACCAAACTTATGAATTTTTAAGGATGCATAGTGGTCCTTATAATTAATCATTTGCTGAAGCACACTTGTGCACTACAAGCGATTAACCTACAAAACTGTGAGTACCTTGAAACTTTACAGTACAGTACAAAGTCTCAAATCCGGACATCCGAAATTCGGAATTCTCCAAAATCCGCACATTTTGGAAAATAGCTTTTTTTTTTATATATAATTAATATTTCAATTTTTTTTAATATTTATTTATATATGCCTTGGACTGAATCGTTTTTCCCGCTTCTGTTATATTTGTCTCCATATATTTTCCAATTTGATACCTTTACGCTTTTATTTGATCATTCCTTACTAACGCCCTCCCCTCCCCACCAATCTCCGAAAATTGCATCCATTTATTCAATAAATTGAAGCCGTGATATAGATGTCTGATAATCTTTATTGGTGACTTCCCAATATTCCATAGGAAGCGCCGCATTCATAGTTGTATTTAGCTGCAGGAAAACAGAAAAAAGTAATTAAAAGAAAAGAATGAAAAAAACGTTTTCCCATAAAAAATAAATAAATAAATAAATAAAAAATGTCTCCGTCGTTATTTGACGAATTATGTTCAAATTTACAGCAAGTTGCAATAATAGCAAATTAGGCTGTTTTCCCAAATTTTATCAAAATATGATAATTTATTCCAAAATCGGAGCACCACACAAAAAAGGCCACTAGAGTAACTGAAAAGAAAAAGAAAGGATTGAATTATCTGGCTGTTTGTTTTGTTTATTTTAGTCCGTAACTTCGGAAGTTGAAAGTTATCGGAATGAGATCGTTGGCTTTCAGTAGATACTATGTTTCGTTATGCAGAAAGAAACCATGCACAGATTTTTTTATTATTATTATTAGGCTAGGCTTGTTAAGCGGATTAGGAATGATGACATGTGAGTCAAAGCTTCTATTTTCTTCTATTTTTGCACGAAAAAAATAAAGGAAAAATATTTTTAAAGGAAAAAAAAATAGACGACGTAAAGAAGATAACATGGAAAAGGAGCAGGACACATTTTTCACGTCTAAAAACAGCAGGGCGCATCGGCACTTAAAACAAAAAGGGCAGTGACCCTTTGAGAACATGAAATGGGAACAATAGGGAGCATAAAAACAAATAACGTTTTTTCTAAACCTTTTAAAAAATATATTATTTTATTGGAATATCGTATTAGTGCGTATCTTTATACAGTATTGCAAATGCCTTCCTGACGTAAATAAATCGGTGTGTGTGCGGGGGGGGGGTTGATTAGTTTTTTAATAACTGCAAATGGTTTATAATTGATAAAGCAGCGTAAAATAACAGACATATTCAATTACCTAACAGAAGAATTACGTTTTGTAAGTAAAATTTCCTGAAATTGTGATAATTAAAAAAAAAAAAAAATTCCTCTATTGAAATATTTGCTTTATTATTACCTTATTTCAGTAAAATAAACGGGGGTGGGGTGTAGATTATTATTATTTTTTTACCTTTTTAAAAAATATATTCATTTTTAAAAATATTTAATTTGCTTCAGTATAATATTTTTCAGTATTGAAATGCGTTCGTCATAAATAAATAACGAGGGGGGGGGGGGCAAATTGCAAATGATCCAAAATTCGGAAAAATCCGAAATCCGGAATCGCTGAAGTCCGGAGGATTCCGGATTTTGGACTTTGTACTGTTCTTTATTGTTTTCTTGAAAGTTCAAATAGAGCTTGTTTATACTTTTTCAATGCCACCTGTTATTACTGTCAAGTCATTTTGAATATGTTTCATTCAATTAAATTCTTTATTGTTATAACTGTATTTATTTATTTTTAAGTTATTTTATATATGATTTAATAAACGTTAGTTAAATACAAAACTTAAAAACTGTTTCATCTCTGTGTTGATCTACATTACACACTTTGGTCACTCCCTTGCCTAAGTTACCTATTGTGCTTTCACAATAGGTAACTTAGGTAACTTTAATACAATTTAATCTATTTTAGACTGGCCCCGGCATACGGGCTGAACACATTGGATAATACAGCATATCCAGGGCGATGGATTGGATGGGGTGGTCCAATAAATTGGCCGGCACTCTCGCTTGACCTCTCCTGCCTATACTTCTTCCTCTGGGGCTATATGAAGAGTCTTGTTTACGCAAGCCCCGTTGACTCTGATGAGGACCTGGTTGCGAGGATTGCCGTCGTAGCAGGCGATAGCCGGGAGATGCCTGGGATATTCAGTAATCTTTGCAACTCCCTCCGCCGTCAGTGTGTGGCCTGCATCGTTGCTGGTGGGCACTCTTTCGAGCAGTTTTTGTGATTCCGCACAAACATCATGTATGTACCATTTTCTATGTGTCAACCTTTATTCATATTGCACACTACGTTCATACATCAAATTGTTTCTTTTTATTTTGCTCTGAGAAATTGCTCATTTCTGTTATCAGGGGTCTGTCCAGACATTTTTCACAGGGTTCTGTTTTTGTGAAATTGTGAACAGCTTTTTATATTTGTGAAAAATTTAATCATAATTTTGTGAATTTGAAATGGTCGCTATATTCAGGTTCTTGTTTATGCATTTTTAAGAAGATATATGGATATAAAATACATATATTTTCTTTATATATGTAAAAGTGACAGGTCAGATTTTACTTTTAAATGATTAATTTGTGAAATGTTTCGTTTAAAGATAGAAAAAGTTTGTGAAAAACCTATTTTTAAGACAAAGAATTCTGTGAAGGGTCCTGTTTTAAGGAAAATAATTTTGTGAAGGGTCCTGTTTTAGGGTAAATAATTTTGTGAAGGGTGCTTTTTTTAAATAAAAATTTTTGTGAAGATTCCTTTTAAAGGACCCAATTTTTTCCTGAGCAGATCCCTGGTTATGAATAAAATTTTTATTTAATTTTGTCATCCCTCTATTGTTTATTTTACGTGTAGGGGGTAGTAGTTTCTGCCTGGTCTACGGCACCAAGATCGGGAATAATTGAACTGTGTTCAGGGGGGGGGGGTCAAATTTCAACTCCTGAACACAGCTCAGTTTGCACTACTTAATCACTTCTAACAATTCAGATTTTGAGCTCAAAATTTAAGTTTAAGTCTAAGCTTTTGAAATATTTTAATGAGGTACAAAAAATAATGGTAAAAAATAGTTATTCATTATTCCAAAGTCTAAAGCGCCCTCTATCGGCATTTTTTAAAACTTTATCTTTAAAAGTTACTTTCAAGAAAATACTGACATAAAGAATAGTTTTAGCGAAAACTGCAAACGAAGTGACCAATTTTTCAGTTTTTTATAATCATTTGAAATTTTGGACCCTAAACTTTAATGGCACCTATCCCCTTCGGAAGACGTTTGGGACCCTTAGTTTCCTGTTTTATATTGTTTGTCTTGATGTGTACTATCACCCTTTAAAGTTTTGCCCAAGAGTTTAGATTCGCCCTGTATAGATTTTCTAATACAAAATTGTAAATTATATGAACTTTGTGAAAAATGTATTTCTGGGTTCCCCCCAGCCTTTATAATTCTGGCTTATAAAAGATTATTTTTTAAGATAGTGTTCTAATTTGTTTTTACTTACATTTTTTATTTAGGTTAGGAGAAAAATGCAGCCACATTGCAGCATTTCTGTTTAAAATTGAAAGGACTGTAAATTTCGGCTAGGAGCACCAACAGATGAAATCTGTCGTCGCTAGAACAAAAAAGAAAAGCATGTATGGTTAAAAAAAAGCATGTATGGCTATATTTTTTACAAATAAAAAAAATAGTGAAATTCACCTTTAGTTGTACCCAAAAATTTCTTGTGAACTACTTCTCTATACCACAGAATTATAAATATGTGTGCCCAAGACCTTGCCAAAAAATTTCAACTTTATTTAATAGAAAAAAAAAGGGAAGGGGAGTTTATTAAATCATGTTGTAATTTAATTGTATTTTTCAATTTGTAATTCATAAAATCATTAAAAATTTCACTATTATATTAAAAAATTGTACACTTTTTCTCCTTATATCATTACTAAAGACTAAACACAATACTAATATATTGTCTCATGAAATAAATTCTTCTGCACTGGTGCCTTTTTTGAGAACTAGCACCCTGGCCTTTTTTCTTTCTAAAATGAATTCTAAATTTATAATTATTTTTAATAATTAAAGCATAAACATGTATATTAATTTCCTAATTAGAGAGTTAATTATTTAATATTTATTAATTTTAAGCAATGTGAACAATTTAATATTAAAGCAGTTATAAATACAATAAATATATACAATAATATATAAATATAAATAGTATTACTAAATAATTTTACATAATTATTACAAAGTATTAATGTACATAACATTATTGTATGCTACTAACTAATGAAATTATTAATTTGCAATTTTTATAACTTCTGTAATTACTAACTAATAATTATAATTTTATTAATTTAAACATAAAAAACATAGATAATGTTACTAATTAGAAGGCTAATTGTTTTGGAAAGCTGAAAACTTTGGTAGCTATCCTGTATTTTAACGCAGGGGGAAAAAAAATCATAATCTGATTTAAATTTAAAAAAAAAATCAGATTTTTTTTTATTTAAAACAAAATTGTAATTTTTTTACACTCTTATCACTCGGTACTAGTGATGGGTGATTTTCGAGAATTCTATAATAAAAACAAACTATGGTAAAACATCACAATTGATACAGTCATTAATTACTTCCCAAAATCTACAATCGAGTTGTTCAGAAATGTTTTTTGTTTATTTGTTCCATGAAGCTTGGAAGGAAATTGGTTGTATAGCCAATATTTGAGGCGGTTAGAATGATAATGGAGTAAGTCAATATTTAGTAATTTGAGAAGTGAAGGGTTTTGTGAAACTTGTTGTATCGCCGTTGCATTGAGTGGTCCAACTTGTTTCGCCATTCAGTGACTTCCTAAGTGAACTAAGACTTATTTGACTATCACACTGAACAGAAATTAATATATGTTCAGTGAAAATATGGTTATCTAGATTTTTCAAATTTTTGACTTACTCCACTGTCATTCTAACCTCCTCATTTGTTCAATACTGTAACAACCAGGTTCTAAGTTAAATGTGTGAGCAACAGAATGGCACACATGACAGCTCATTAACTTAATATCCAAATATGTCTGGATAATGTATTATGGACTTGTACACTTTGATTCTGAATGCCTCATTATCAGTTTTACAAATAATTTATTTAATTTTTATTTCTGGTCAGTCTATCTAAAGTTTCCAACCTGGATTTTTCTAAGCGAAAGTAGGGGAAAAAAATCAGAAGAAAAAAGAAAAATAACATCTGCTGGAGAAATGACAGATGATGAATTTAAAACTTTAAGAACCATAGCTCCAAGTGCAGTATTTTTCACATTGAATGATAATAATGATACAACTAATGTACAAATAGAATCAGCTCCAATTTCTGAAACCATACCTTACCTGATAAATAAAAAATGAGGCACAAGCGCAGAAATGATGTAGAAATGTTCTTATGCCCATTTTTCAATACTGAAAATCTTGAAAATCTAGAAGAAAACCAGAGGGCAAACTTTAAATGAAATTTGTCTTTCCCAGAGATGTGGGAGAATTACTTCTAGCAAATTCGGGGAAATATTATAAAGACACACATTTCCGGAAAGTTTTATAAATTCTTTTATAAACACTAAAAACAGAAACGTACCAGCAACAAAATGGGGCACGAAACATGAAGAAATTGCTTTCCAAGCATACAAATCTGTGGCTGAAAAAAAAAAATCCAATTTTATTATTAAGGAATATGGTTTGTTTGTTGCAAAGGAACCACCCTATTTAGCTACTACACCTGATGCAGTAGTGGCATCTTCCTGTTGTGTAGATGGACTCCTTGAAATTAAATGCCAATTTTATCACAGGAATGTGTCGCCTCAAGATGCTGTGGTAACTGATTCACAGTTTTGTCTTCAGAAGAATATGAAACTGAAGGAAAACCACAACTATTACTATCAAGTGAAAGGACAACTTTTAGTTACAAAAAATATATATTATATATATTGCAATTCAATTGTATCAACTAAAAAATATTTTTTTCGTATACAGCAATGAAGAATCTGAAATCAGATTATTTTGTAAAATGAAAGTGTTTATCTTTAATTATGTTTTAAGTGAATAAAAAAAAATTGATTTTTTCAATTATGTGGATGTCTGTGACTGTTATTAACATAAATAAGTCCTTTTATTTTATATGAGTATAGTGCCCTTCATGGTGATTTCCCTATATTTTATCCTGCAAACAACTTATTTTTTATTTTTATTTATTTATTTATTTTTAATTTTTTTTAGTACCACTATTTCTGAATACCAACATTTACCTTATTTAATCATATAAATTTTGAGATTAGATATGGCGTTTCCCATTCAGAGACTGCTTGTCCCAATTGTGTTATTAAAATACTTCTACAATGTATAAAAAAAATTCAAATTATAAAATTTTTCTATGTTAATGAAAACTAATTATTTGTTTAGAAGAAAAAATACCTGAAAGTGTAGAATCCTTTTTTTTTTCAGGGGGGGGGGGGGGTGAGGTTGCATTATTGCAGGGGTCACAGACGTGCTCCAATTGCACCAAACTGCTCCAAATGAAAATATCTGCTATAATCTGGGGGGGGGGGGAGGTTGCATTATTGTGATATAATCAAAGTGGATTTTTTTTTTGTCTTTCATATAACAGCATATTTAACAGAGAATGTATTTAACTTTAAATTTTTGACATAGTTTATAGGCATGCATTAAAATTTTAGCTGCTCTCATAGACGCTGAAGATATATATCGATATAAAAGTAATAATGATTTTTTTTTTTATTTGATAGCTAAAGACAATCTTTCAAAGTAAATAGAAAAATGGATTTTGCTGGAACAAAAAAATGTGATTATAATTCAAAACAGTAAGAGATTAAAAATTTAAAGAAACTTAAAGTGCATTAAATAAGTAGAAAATTTGTTTTCTGAAAGGAGTGGGAAAACTTGCTCCAATTTTGATTCTCTGCTGGAAAAATTGAAAGTTCGTAATCTAAAACTTGAACCAAAAAAGTAAAAAAATAATCATATGAACATTGTAAAGTAAGTAATGTCAACACAATGCTCATGTAGCTAAAATGTACAGTATCAGTAAAGCTGATGAAATTGATTTCTATCTGAATCATGGATTCTGCTGCAAGTTGTTGTGTTTTAAATTTTTGTTTTCATGATATTTTTTACATTCAATCAAAAGAGGATGATTATTCAAAAACAATGTGAAACTTTCTGATGTATTCACAAACTCTTTTTTTATATGTAAAAGCATGAAATCGACTGGACTTGGCTATTGAAGCAATTTGGAATCAAATAGCATTTTTTAAATAAATGAGTTGAAAGAGTTATAAGTGTATCACTTATACATCTTGAGTTATAAGCGACTGTTGGGTCATAAAGATCTTTCCAGGATTATGGTG